>CM040749.1:1602500-1762500 GCA_022829145.1 Albula goreensis
AATACGCTGCAGGAGCCAGCACTGGGTACCCTGAGAAGAGACACACAACGGGGGTTGAGACCGGTGCCCAAAACACTTCCCTCCCCCTCAACAGGGAAGGACACTCACTATGGAGTGGAGGACAACTCAAGAGTCAAGCAATTCACAACCAAGGGATATAAAACCACACCCAACATGCTGAACAAACTTGCTAAGACTCAAAGAAACAACCAATGAAAGATGGTCTGTTTGTAACCTAAGCTATTGTAAGGCTATGCCTGTTGAAAAGGATGCTGGGAAAACACTTGGCCTTAAGCTGACAGGATGGCTGAACTCACCCCACTCATGATAACTTTGTTTCCAAATATCCTCAAAGTTACATTATAACTGAAAGAGGCCAATCAGACTGCAGTCTCGCTGTGTTCTCTCAGGCAGTGGTCACTGTGCTGAGGTCAGAGGTCACTGGGTCACTCACCAGGCACTCCAGCGGCCAGGCCCTGGCCAAACGCCAGAGCAGAGTTCACTGCTGCTGCAGCAACAAGCTGCTCCGTCTGCTGGCCCTGCTGGCTCTGGTTAGGGGTCAAAGGTCGCTGGTTACTCCCTGCACGCAGGACCTGGGCCCAACACACAGGAAAGCAGGGTCAAAGGT
This sequence comes from Albula goreensis, assembly GCA_022829145.1. Taxonomy (NCBI): domain Eukaryota; kingdom Metazoa; phylum Chordata; class Actinopteri; order Albuliformes; family Albulidae; genus Albula; species Albula goreensis. The sequence continues at coordinate 1,603,129 of CM040749.1, forward strand.
CAGGAATGGACTAATCTCAGCATGATGACGATGAAGTAAGATGAGACTGGCCAAGAGGAGCCCTGCTTTACCTGCTGCTGGCTCTGCTGGTTCTGGTTTGCTGCTTGCTGATTGGCTGAGTTGGAGGCAGCGGCCGCAGCGGCTGCCTGCTGCTGGAAGAGGTTTGCGGGGTACACGCCCCAGGGGGTGACCCCGTAGTACTGGTGGGGTACCACTGCAGGGCCTGGGGAGGGAGACAGACTGGTTACTCCTGAGAAATGCTGCAGAGCTGCTGTGTTAAGCGTTGCAGAAAGATGGGGAGCATTCTGTGGAAAAACAGGTGTCATTCTTGCAGAAATGCGGCAGAAAGGTCGCAGGGACGTTGCAGTGAGTTTGTGGAGATGTTGTGAGGCGCACTGCTCACCCAGTGTGGCGGCAGCAGCCAGGCCAGCGGCGTAGGGTCTGTTCCAGGTGGCGCGGCGCTGATGATGTAAGGGTTCGGCACGAACGCTGCTGGAGCCAGCCCTGCACAGCACACAGGGTCAAAGGTCAGTCTGTGTGTAACTCATAGTTCCCCACACTCACACACACACTCACACACACACACACTCACACACACACACACACACACACACACACACACTCACACACACACACACACACACACACACACACACACACAGTAAGCTCACCGATGTGCTGTTGCTGGGCAGCAGCGAGGGCGTACTGCTGCTGCTGGAGAGCCAGAGCTCCTGGCCTCTGGAAGAGCTGCAGAGAGAGGGGTCAGAGGTCAGCACTGCAGGGGTTAATTTGTACAGTGCAGAGTACATTGGAAATTACATAACCTGTCAAAACCAGCATTCAGAAAAAAATTAATTGCCTATTATTTTGAGAAGGACATATTTAGCCCGTATTTGGAATCTCACAGAACTGTTTGCTCTTCTTAATCAGTGAGAAAAAAAATCGTGCTTCCTTTTTTTTTTAGAAACACATCTGAGGTCTTAAATATACAAAACAAGCTATATATCATTTCTCATTTCCCTTTGGGTAACGCAGCAGAGCTAAACAAAGGAAAAGAGAAGTTTGACAGAGTGGGAAAAAAACCCAACAATCAAAAACACATGACTAAGTGCCACTGGGAGTTGTAGTCCTAGGAGGCCCACCTGTTGCTGGGAATTGTAGTCAAAAAGCCCGACGGTGGCAGCAGAGTCCATGGGCAGCTGGCTGCCAGAGTAGTCAAACTGCAGGGGCTCCAGCCCCACAGACTCCATGTGGTCCAGGGGGAGACTCTGGGACTCCACCCCGCCAAAGTCCTCCACCGGCTTGGGCCCGTTGGTGCTGGACAGACCCTCGGGCCCCCCCTGCCCCGGCCCCAGCAGGTCCACTTCTGCCCCCGGTGCAGGGCAGTTCCCGGGGGTACGGCTGCGGTGAGAACACAGACTCTGCTTGGGTGTGCACTTCCTTGTCATTGTGTTTTGTGTGTCAGGGGTATTAGGCAATAGTATTTGGGTATTATGAAACATTATTTTAGAGCTGGAAGTGTTTTTAGATCCTGTTTGAAGTTTGGGTTACTGAACCAGAGTTAAAACATTCTGATGTATCCTTGCCACGGGTGCAAAAGCATAAATGAGCGACTCAACGTTCAGCACACTGCAGATGTCATGTAGCTATACTGTTCAGGACGTAAGTAGAGGAGTGTTTGCTGACTAGTTCCCTGAACTACCATGTTCCCCCTCCATTTAGAGTACCTCTATTTGGTGCATTCACACATTGTATGTGCATGTGTGTGCGCATGCGCGTCCATGTTTGCATGTGTGTTGTACCTGAAGTCCTTGACATCCACATCGATGCCGTTTTGCACAGGAAGTCCGTTGGGTTTGTCAATGACATCACTTTCTGGTTCCTTGAGGTCGTTGAGTTTATCCGAGTCAAACGAGGCCTTTGACTTCTTCTCTCGTTTCTCTCCCTCCTCTCCCTCACCCTCCCTCGAGCCCTGAGCAGAGAGACCCGGTCAGACATGCTGAGGGCACCAACCATACTCTCACTCATTCATAAACACATTCAATCATTTTGTCACTTGCTCACTTGTACTGAAACCTAGGACTTCTGAATCATATTTTCAAGGACATAATTAACTGCAATTGCAATACTGAAAAAGATAATTGCATTAGCATTTTGGCATAACTATGAGGCCCAGAAACAGAAAACACGCACGCACGCACACACACTTGCTTATGCAGACAGACACACTCACACACTCACTCACACTCGTTTACACATAACCACACACACACTTACGAAGGCTCCCTTGCGCAGACAGGAGTGCAGTTTCTCTGCAGGGGAGGAGCTGAGCACATACTCCACCATGCTGACTCCAAGCCCCCCGCTCTCCGACCGCGGCGACAGCACTGTCCCCACCTCACTGCTGCCATGGAAACCCTGGCCCGGTCGACGCTGCACCATGATGGGCTGTGACACCGAGTGCTCTGTGAAACAGCAACACAACGTTAGTACAATGCTCAAACAACTGAGAGTGAACAGATATAGACACCGCTGTGCTGCTCCATGCTAATATGACATTAGCAATAGCATGAGGGGTGCAAGCTACCTGAGGCTCCCCACGCACTGTCTCTCCACTGGTCCAGGAAGATGCCCTTTGGTCCGTCTTTCGCAGAGTCGTCCGCCTCCCAGAACTTTTTCCCCGGCAGGAGCTGCTGTGAGTGGGACAGCAACAGCCCAGTTACCCCCAGAGTGTAGCTACCCCCCCCCCACAGCCCATTTACCCCCAGAGTTACCCCCACCTGCACACACACACACCCTCTAAAAATATACCCAAACATGCACACACGCTCCTGCTCACAGTCACACAAACATACACCCAACACATATACCCACCTTTAAAATACACACCCTCTCTAACATACACTAACCCATTCTAAAACACACACACACTTTTAACCTGCATTAAGGTGGCGCTAATGCCCCCCTCCCTCCTCACCTCTCCCATGGCCCGCCCCTCCAGAGCCAGGGCCTGGAAATCATGGTTCAGTTCATCCATTGAGCGAACCTGAGAAACAGGTACACAGGTAAGCTTTTAGGTAACACAGTCAATTTCCAAAGAAGATGAACTCTGCAGCAAATATTACTAGCTAGTAACAGTTACTAAACAATCACAGACTTGAAAGGCTTCACATACATAACATTAGCTAAAATTAACTACAAAAGGTGACTGATAGCTGACTTAACTGCAGAAGCTGTCAGAATTATCTGGCCGTCAGAGGGGAAGCTGATTCACCTGGCTGGCGAGCGAACTCACCTGGTTGTCAGAGTGGATGTTGTCGCCGGTCGGCCATCGCTGTTTGCCCCCCAGCTGTTCCCCATGCTGCCGCTGGAAGAAGTAGTCCACCATGGCATCATCCTGGGACCGCCCTGCACCCCCCGCCCCAGGCACCTGGCCAAGGTGGGCCCCCCCAGAGAGGGCCTGGCTGGGTGGGGCGGACTGGGGGGCGTGGCCCGCCTGGGGGGGGCCCGAACCTGCCGTCAGCACCACTGGCATGCTGGGATGGGTGGAGTCGAGGGGGGGCTGCTTGAGGTGGGGGCTGAAAGAGTCTGGCCAGAGCACTGCTGTCCTCTTCAACACACAAGCAACACTCATTCCACCTGCACCTGCAACAGAGCTCAGCGTCACACACCTGCACCACAGAGCTCAGCGTCACACACCTGCACCACAGAGCTCAGCGTCACATACCCGCACAGGTATTCCACCTGCACTCTCCTAAACTCCCTGCACTCTCCTGAACCCAACCAACACCAGCCCAGCCATTCACCTGGAAGCACAGTCCAGGCCTACATAAGTCCTAAATAAGTTCTGTACTCAGAGAGAGCTGAAAGCTACTCTTTGCCACCCAGTCAGACATTCAGCAGCATCTAATAAGGACAACCCACATCTGCCCAGAGAAACAGCACTCCTGCTTACATAATTAACTAAAGCAACATGGGGCCCAGAGGGCGGGTGGAGTTTACCCAGCTCCTCATTCCAGCCAAAGCAGTCTCCACCGCACATGCTTCATCCCTGATAGACTGGATAACTTTGGTAACTGTTCTTGTTCTAGGCCTCTGGGGGAAAAAAAAAGACTGGCACCCACAGACCTGACTGTGCATTTGGCTGGATTAGACAGTTTACTTGTCCGCTGTGGGACATGTGAGATGTAGTGTCTGAATGCTAGTTAATTAGCAAATCACATCTTTGGAAGTCCGGCTAAGCTATGCCAGGTCAGAGAGAGGTTTGCACCTCACAGATGAGGTGAATGGGTGTCAATGCTGGTTCAGCTCATGCGGTTATGTCTATATATCTTATATACCCTATCCATTTATTATATATCAAATATATGTAATACCATAGAACAGATATGACCAAAGATAGCATTACAGTTCAACAGACATCTAACTGTTCATTCACTGACAAAAAACCAATAAAACTGGAGAAGGAAGTAACTTTACAGGCTGTCTGTGTGTGCTCACTGTGTTTTTCTTCTAGAAATACATGATGAAAAAGTAAAGATAGAATAGCATGACAACAACTTCCAGTATGAGGCATGGTCAAACCCTCCAAAATAACCGTGCAGTAGCAGGAAGTGCATATAAATAGCATGTGGAGCGGTGTATATGGGGAGCAGAGCATTCATATTCAGGTCACGATGGCAGAAATAGCGTGGCACACTTCAGCAGACGGGCACTGCTACACCTGGAGAATTTGGGCCATTGGCGGGAGAGTCGCAGCCTGGTTTGTAATGAGGGGAACTGGCCACACCTGACGAGGCTCGAAATACAGCCTGAGGGCGCGGGGAACAGCTGCACCTGGTCATTTATTATAAAACATGGCAGCCACTTTTTACAAAAATGTTTTACAGCAATTCACCCATCAGGTGGGAGGCCTGAAACCAGACGCAACACACTTTGGCCTAATTCACACGGTCCAGCGCAGCCATAGAGGATTTCACTCCATTCTGAAAAACTCCCTTTCATGAGACAGAAAATCTTCTTGCTGAAAGAAGTTTAAAAAATAAACACACTAATGCAAACAGTATTACCAGTAACTTTCCCAAAATGCAATATTCGAGTATGTCACAGGGAATCTATGGTACGAGCCAATCAAAGCGGACTAGCTGTTGCAGACTTCAGTTACGGCTGAGTCGAGTCTTACATATTCATGGGAGTTGAAACTTTGTACAGAGACTTCTGATGCAACTGTATCCATGAGCTTTGATCCATGAGCCAAACGTTACAATGTTACAACTAATTCTTTAAACACGAACTGCATTAACCACAGAGGAATGCTAACCAGGGCACATAACTTGGCATACAGGGTTCATGAGTCATCGTTTATCCATTTTCCCAATTAGAGATCAATAACGCTCATGAGTCAGTCAACTCTCCCCTGTGCTGCGCCCTGAATGGCAGCATGGCCGGGGGCTCCACACTCCCCTGCATGCTGGGGTGCTTCAAAACCACCCTGGAGTCCCACACACAGATATTCAGGGCAACAGACGGTTTCAGCTCCATTTTTCTTTTACAAAATGGATCATCCGCCCCACACACCAAACAGGAAATATAGAGTTTAAGCATTTGCTCAACTGTCTGCTTGCTCAGGTCACAGTGATCCCATCAGAAAAAAAATGGAGGACTCTTTCCTCAGTCAGTCGCTCTGTGCAGAGGGAGAAGGGGAAGTGAGACTGTTATCTTTGGGCTTTCATAAATGAGTTAGACCCAGCATGCACTTCATCGCCACTAAAAAGACTTACAACGTTAGATGTTTACATATTTTATTTTTTAATTTTGCAGGCTGTGACAGAGCGATATAGTCCACAACAGCTCTGACGTGCTTTGTTATACTCTGTAGTTTTTGAGTTCTGCTGTGTGAGGACAAGCACTTGTGTTTTGGGGAAGATGTGAAGTTCTTTTTTTGGCACCAAACACCAACAAATTTCCATTTTAACAGTTTTTATAAGACAAAACGTTGTTTGTTTTACAGCAATGCACAGGCACACAGGTACATACATATATTGGTGCCTTTAAAGCAGACTGTTAAACTTAATCGCCAGTGAAATGTGGAGTTTCACTGTACTGCTGAGAGTGCACTGGTCCAAGGGTGTTAGGAAATTCATGCATCGAATCAGGAAAAATCAGGACTGTGCATGTTCTCTGAAACGATGGTGGGAATGAACAGGGCAAAACAATCAGAACATGAGTAAGCTGAACTGAAAAAAAAAAAAAAAGAAAAAATGTACATGGCAAAATAATGATAGCAGATATGGGAAAGTATTATGTGCTGAAATATTAATTATATTGCGGCAGTATGCGATAATTAACAGAATGGCATGGGAATTCTTGGTGGCTGGACCCAGGGACAGAGTGTGGAAAATTTTCCAAAGACCGCTGTGAAAGGAGGGAGGAAAGAGAAAATGGCGGTTTCCTTTCCCTCGGGTGAACAAGTGGCTAGTGATTAGCCAAGGTGGGCAGCAGTGTCCTCAATTTCAACTCTATTATATATGAGTGACTTCAATTATTAACTTTAAACAATTCCTGCAGGTCTAACCTTATTTTTATCTGTTTTTCGAGGGGCACCAACTAATATTCAGAATTAAATCTAACATTTTTTCCACCATGACCCATTTTGTCCATGCCAGCTTTTTGAACTCCATTTTGCCCACTTCACCACAGTTAAACCTAAATCAAAGCTACATACGCACTAGTATTCTGATATGCGTTTTAACAGTTCGGACACGAGGAAGAGTCTGCCATTTCTTCTCTCTGTCCGCTCTCAACCACTCAACGTCACATAAACAAACCTGTCTACACAAAAGAATCATGAAAAATGAGACTGGAACAACCCATCATTGCTTATTGCTTCTCAGAAAAGTTTCCCTTCAATGATTAGCTACCAATGAACTTTCTGCTTGGTCTCCTGGCAACATACGTTAAAGTCAATCAACTCTGAGCAGCTTGTGTTCCATTAACCACTGTGGATGTGTTATGTGGTTCGGCAAGGAGTGAAGAATCTCAAAGCAACTGCAAACGCTCTGTCATTTGTACCTCATTAGGTCATTGGAGGGACTGTTACCACACAGTATTGTAGCTGGTTCTCCATAGTTAGCAGGAAGATACAAACAATCCTTTGGGAATGGTGGCTAGCTGCAGGAAATTGTACATGCCGCAGCAACTATAAAACCAGCCAGTGAGTCAGTGAGATTTTTCATTTTGCTTTTGCAATGACTGACCAATGAGAAAATAATAAACACCACCCACTGTTCTGGCACCAGGGTGTTATTGGGCCAATCACCTCTTCAACAGTTAACAGTGCGCATGGTGCTGTTGCCTCCATCTCTGCCTGAGCTGAACGGGGCTAAAGGAAGTTAAATGTAAAACGTTCATCACAACACGAAACTCAGTAAATCTAAAGTTAACTCTTCTCGAACAAAAATCAGGCCATGGGAATGTCCATGTTTTCTTTTTAGACTCACTTTCAAAACAGTATTTTCAAATGCACAAGTCTAAAGAATAAATCCCATAAGGCATGGATAGACACTTAATGGAAGTGTATTCACACAGGGCACTGGACACACGCACGCATGCACACACACACGGTGCACTTTACACTCACATAAAAACACACTCAGTGTCGTGTACACGCTCGAAAAAAGCTGCACAATAATTACACACGCACTGAACCTCCGTACATGACACGAGGTGCATGTTCTGCACGCAAAATGTAAAAGTCAGCTCACAGACATACACAACCTGGATGCACAGGTAGCTAACTTTAGGAATGAAGGGGAAAGGGGACAGAATCATTTATGGCGATAGTGCAAATAGCATTGTTTGTAGTTCGTGCTAAACCCTCTTCATTCTGATTAATAAACCGTTCGCTCCACTGCACACGTTACTATGACACAGTGACTGGGATGAAAGCGGTCGTACTCGCACAGACACCGGAGAGTGTGGTCTACAACACTTCCCCTTTACCTCTGGCTACCACGCTCAGTGTCACTGCAGTCTGCACAGTGATACCCGGAACTCCCCCACAAAGCCCCGGCCATGTAGCATGCCAGCTTTGATCCCGGTTCCGCCGAAAAACCACGTTATGCACGTTACACAAGCCGCTCTAACGACATGTATGCGCTAGCTAATATCACATAGAATGCAAAGATTGCCAATTGCAAAGTTTAATGACAATAAGGCAAACAAGCTGGTCCTGCTGCCGTCCAGCCAGCTAGCTCATCTACAAGAAAGCCATTTTTCGACAAAGCAAGGAAACTAAACGCTAGATACCAGCAAAACACGATTAAAGCTAACTATGAACTGCTTTTGTCACCTAAAAATAGGCGCAAATACAATTTGAAGCCAGTTAGCTGTTATTTGGAATATCAGAAAAGTAGCTAGCTAGCCAGCTACCATCATACGGCCTTAATGTTGATGCACCTTAGCCAGCTAGCTGAGTAGGTAGCTATCGATAAATTCACAGAAGCCCGACAACAATGCATGGCCCTGTTGTGTCTGACTGCACACAAACTTGCCCACTGAACGCCGATGGCGTGGAGGCTTGTTGTCAGGTAGATGCGAGGGGGAGTCCGAATGCTTTAGCTAGTGTCATCAGCTAACCTGGTTCAGCTAGCCAGCCTTACCTAGCCCGTTGTGTTGTGTACACGGCTCGGCAGGTCTGCGTGCAGCAATAACAATAGAGGGCCGAACTGTCGGACAGGAAGAGAGGATCCGAGAGAAGAGGAAGAGACGAGGGAGGAGGGACAATACAGAAAAAAATATTCTAAATAAAAGTAAGAATCTACCGATACCTAAATTAAACAGACCACATAAACATTTGCGGATTAAAACCCACACCCAACACAAGCCGGACCCTCAACTTACAGGCGGAGGAGGTGGATGGTAACGGATTTCAGCCCCAAAACTCTCCGACTCTTGGAGCTCTCACTCCGACAACATGGCGGCTTGGTAGGGGCTGGCAACCGCGCTGAATGCCGGGAAAGAAGGCGTACAGCGCGTCTGTGGTCAGGGTGGGTGGATGCGTGAAGGCTGTGGAAAAAATTCAGCAGTCAAGACACTACCATGTCCCCACTCGGTACTGCAGGCCATTTCAGCTCACCATTGATGGCAAATATGTAGGCTGCCTATAGTAGCTATTGTTTTTCAGGTGGAATATTGTTTGTAGTATAAATTATCATAAATTACATGTGTCATTACATTTCTATTCGAAAATGATGAACTGTGCTACTGCCTCTTTTGGTACATTACCACAATCAAATTCTCATGGGAAAAAGCAAAGTACAAAATTTAACTTTAAGAAAACAAAACACTGGTTTTGCCAATGATCTGTGTGCAACAGTCTCAAATACAGGACCAAAGTAAGATTGCATCAGAATATTAATAAAATAATGTCAGTTCACTTTGTTTTTTCCCTCATCATGTCATTGTTTGCAAATATTAATACAAATTGTCAACATGGACACTTTTTCCTCCCATGATGCATGTACTGAAGGGGATGTAGCTCAGTGGAAGAGCGCATGCTTTGCATGTATGAGGTCCTGGGTTCAATCCCCAGCATCTCCAGTGCTGCCCTTTTCTCTATGCCCTTAAAAGCATTAAGCATGCAGAGAGGGCAGTGCACACTGATGCAGAAAATAAGAGCACTCTTGAAAAAGTGTGACCGAAGCAGCCAGCACCAATAGCAGGGCCCAAAACAAGCAGGGGTGCCTCCCTAAACGCTCCCTGACCTGGACCACACAAGCCCCCAAACAGACAAACACTATCCATAGTTTCAAACAAGGTAACAATTAACAGCTGGACATACCCTCAAAAGGCTCAACACCTGGTTAGAACAGTCTTTCAATTAAAAATTCAGTAAATGTTTTTATTTCTTGGAGGGTATGAAAAGTTTATTGGACCGTTGAGATAAAAAAATGGGGAAATTGAATGCAATGATAAATATGTGAAAGATTTTGATTTTTTCCATGCAGTGTCTTAGGAGACATTGATATTTGTTGGTAATTAAGGGAAGAGTATTGGAGTGCTCCCTGTGAAGGCTAATGTAGATATGGGGAGAGAGGTAGATGAGGATATCTCTGCTGTGTCTGTATTATGAGAGGCTGAAAAGGGCTGTGCCAAGAGATTGGCTGGATTTAATAGAGAAGGGGGGCGAAGGTGAGGCTGGTGGGGATCACACCTCCCAGGTCGAAATTGTGATTGAGAGGGAACAGGGAGAGGTGGAGCTGGAGCTGGAAGAGGGCACAACAAAGATGTTTTATTCAGTCTCCCTTGAGGTGTTTTTCAGGCTGATAAGCACGGGATGTCTGTGGTTACAGACATAGAGATGAGGGATACTTGGGGGTCCAGGCGGATGAGGTTTCTGATGCCTGGGCTGGAGGCCCTGGGCTATGAGGTATGACACAACCGCCTCTTTACGATGGACCGCTTGTACACTGCAGGGTTGACGCCTGTGGCTTTGTGCCCTGTGTGTGGGAATGCAGGGGAGGACGTGGGTCACTCCGACTTACCTGGGTGAGTCTTGAGGGAGATGAAAGTGAGTGAAAAAGAAGAAAAAGTCCTGGGTTCAACCCCCAGTATCTCCAGTGTCAGTTTTCTTCATTTTTCCCTCATTATTTCATGGTCAGCCTATATTTCTGCAAGTTCTCAACATGGCCACTTTCTTCCTCCAAAAAACACAACAATTGAAGGGGATGTAGCTCAGTGGAAGAGCGCATGCTTCGCATGTATGAAGTCCTGGGTTCAACCCCCAGCATCTCCAATGTCAGTTTTCTTTATTTTCCTGCATGTCATTGTCAACCTATATGAGTGCAAGTTCTCAACATGGCCACTCTCTTCATCATAGCATTGTAACAAAGGGGATGTAGCTCAGTGGTAGAGCGCATGCTTTGCATGTATGAGGTCCTGGGTTCAATCCCCAGCATCTCCAGTGTCACTTTTCTCCATGGCCCTAAAAGCATCCAAGAACACCCAGCACACATAAATAGTCACCATGGCAATGTCCACCAATGCAGAAGACAAGGACACTCCAGAAATGGTGCAGCAAAAGCAGCCAGCACCAATGGCAGAGCCCTCCCCCACCCCACCCAAAATGGCAGAGGTGCATCCAGGCCCCAGATACTTCTTGTTTTGAACTGTGCTGGCTGGCAACAGACAAATGCTATCCATTGTTCCAAATGAGCCAACTATTGACAGTTGAGTGTACCTCAACCCTAACAAGTGGAACACCTAGTTGGAACAACCCCTCAATTAAAAACTGAGGGTATGAAAACTTCATTGGACCATTAAGAGGAAAAAAAAATGGGAAAATTGAATGCAATGATAAATAGGTGAGAGATGTTGATCTTTTACATTCAGTGTCTCAGGAAACATTGATACTGGTCGGTCATTATGGGAAGAGTATTGGGGTGAAGAGGTCAGGTCATCGGCTGCGGTTTCTTGCAGGGTCTTTGCGGACTTTGATTTTGACAAGTTATTGGAGGTCAGCGTGTCAAGATCGTGAATCAAAGATGCGGTTCGTTTCATGACCGGACTCATGAAATGCATAAACTTTTAAAATTCGGTGGAGACGTTAGAACAACAGTAAGAGGTAATTGATAAGTGAAAGGGAAGCGTTTGTGGACGCTTAAAAATGAGGAGCTGCCATATTCCCCAAACAAAAATCTATGACCGTTACATTTTTGAACTGTTCTTTGATGAGAAGGTCCACATTAATGTATGTCTGTGTGGGGATGCAGCTCAGTGGAAGAGCGCATGCTTCGCATGTATGAAGTCCTGGGTTCAACCCCCAGCATCTCCAGTGTCAGTTTTCTTTTTTTTTCCATCATCATGTCATTATCAGCAAATACACAGAATTTTGAACATGGATACTTTTTCCTTCAATGCTCAAGCAACTGAAGGGGATGTAGCTCAGTGGAAGAGTGCATGCTTTGCATGCATGATGTCCTGGGTTCAATCCCCAGCATCTCCAGTGCTGTTTTTCTCTACCATAAAGGCATTCTACCGTGGCTCACTGCCATTTCTCTCAAATGTATGTAAATGACAGTAAGACAAACTGACCCTCTTCAAACATCACAGCAAAAGCAGCCAGCACCAGCAAGATATTTCCTGAACTGAAAACAGAAGGAGCTATCTCATAGCGTGAGGAACTCATCAATCTGGACTTTTTTGGCTCTTGACAGATGAGAATTTCTGATGCGTTCAAACAAGTCAGTGTGTGACAGCTGAGTGTATCTCTGCCCTAACAGGGTCCATATAACCTTATTGCGGCCATGATTAGCAGTCAGCTCCTCCCTTAAACACAGATAGACTACTCATACATTATGTGGGACGATACAAAGTTGCTCTTGGCATAATGAAGGTTTGGGACTAAATACTGAAATTTGTTGGAGAGTTTTCATAGCGTTGGATATGTTCTTTGTGAATTCTTATTGACAGTGTGGTGCCACCTAGTGGTCAGATAACTAAATAGATAACAAACTTTGATGCAGCCAGGCAAAGGAAATCAGAGCTTGCTGGATACCAGTGCTTAAAACCATATGGTAGCAACCCAACAAAACCACACACAGAGAGAAAGAGTCGATAGATGTTGCTGATTGCAGGAATATTTTATTCATTCTCCACTCCAGCTGAGCTGGTCCTGATTCCTTTGACTGGGATAGAGCTAGTATAAAACATTTTGGACTTAAATCTGTTGTGAGAGTTCTATATACCCACATAGTGGAATCACTTTAACCTAATCTGTTAAAAAAAAAAAATACATCCTGTATTTCATACACACATTTTCCTTTCAAACCATATCTGTGAAAATACTGTTGTAATAAATGTGTTGCGAGAATGTTGAATAATAAACCAAGTCATAATGCATGTTTACAGTTTCATTTTTCATAAACAATTTTCATAAACAGTCATTATTTAGTAGTAACATTGTTACATAGTTAAATTAATTGTATGATTTTATAAGAGGAGGCAACATTTTCAAATTGAGTCTTCACAAAAGAAGCCAAATCTACAAAATAACAACTATGTCATTTTCATTTCTTGTGTAGACATTTTTATAAAAATTAGATGTGTGCATTTATTCATTTACAAGTCACATGTGTGTCCAGCATTTGGCAGGTTAAATAGCTCGTTCTGAATCATCAGAGTTTATCTGGCTGTTTTATGGCAGCAAAACTATGCTCAAATCAGGCCTCATTCGTTTTCCACAGCCATGTCCCGCTCTCCACAGCAGTACTTCCTGTTTCCTGTCTCCTCCCACAGTGCAGGCTCCACCCCTTGTATCAGACTCATTGCATTTTAAACAACTTCTTTAACATGCTCTTGTTCTTTTGCCTCTCCTTGGCTCTGCCTTCAGCTGGGGCAGCAGGAGGAGGTGGGGGTGGGTTAGACGGCGGCAGGTTCCTCAGGAAGCCTGTTTGGTCCTGGGGAAGGGGCTCTGGAGTGAGACATATACACACAGCCAATCAGTATAGCTCTCTACCTGCAGCCTCATACACAGCCAATCAGTACAGCTCTCTACCTGCAGCCTCATACACAGCCAATCAGTACAGCTTGACACAGCTTTTATATCAGCTGTCAGGAGAATCAGTCTTCATCATCATCACCATATTTGGCTATGGTGAGCAAAACCTTCTGATTGGTTCAAGAAAGTTAGTGATTGACAGCTAATTGCATCTCCACCTCTTTATAAGTTATTCATGAAGCTATCACTTTCTCATACACACCAGCAGAGGGCAGTGTACCTGAACTCAGCATTCCTATATGTATATTTCGTATGCATTACATCTCCTCTTTGGATAATAATCAATTGCAGTGGTACAGAGTACCATAGGACAGAGGTACAGAGATGTACAAGCACATGTAAAAGCATATTTCAAATACATGCATTTGAAATATTGCCAATCCCTGCACAGGAGAGAGGCACATTCCTTACTGGATAGTTGCAATAGTGCTATGTGTAGATAATGTACCTGATTGGCTGGATGCGTTTTGGGTGTACAGGTGATGGTACCTGATTGGCTGGATGCATTGTGAGTGTAGAGGTGATCGTACCTGATTGGCTGGATGTGTTGTGAGTGTAGAGATGATGGTACCTGATTGGCTGGATGCATTGTGAGTGTAGAGATGATCGTACCTGATTGGCTGGATGTGTTGTGAGTGTAGAGATGGTGGTACCTGATTGGCTGGATGTGTTGTGAGTGTAGAGGTGATCGTACCTGATTGGCTGGATGTGTTGTGAGTGTAGAGATGGTGGTACCTGATTGGCTGGATGTGTTGTGAGTGTAGAGATGATGGTACCTGATTGGCTGGATGCATTGTGAGTGTAGAGATGATGGTACCTGATTGGCTAGATGTGTTGTGAGTGTAGAGATGATGGTACCTGATTGGCTGGCTGGCTCAGTGAGCTGGCTGTGGGTGTGGCCCCCCGCGGGGTAGCGATGTTTGTTGTAGTAGGTGTGGGGGGGCTTTGGGGGTGGCTCTCTGTCAGCTTTGCTGCTCTCTGCACCCCCAGCATCATCCTTCTCCTCTGCTGGAACCAGAATGATGTTATTACCCTAAGGCTACAGAGGTCCTGTTACAGGTGTATCAGTAGGTATGACCTGTTACAGGTACAACTGGGCTTGAGCTGTTCCAGGTGTAAAACTGACCCATTACAGGCATAACCATGAGGCTGAGGTGCTGTTAGGTGAGAAGCTCACCTGTCTCCAGGAGTGACTCAGCCTGGGGGTGGTCTTTGAGAGAGACTGCCGTCTGACACCCGTCAGTCACTTCCTCTTCCTGCTTCAACCTGATTGGTGGGATTTCCCCAGAAGTAACAATTATCATTCTAATGACAGATAATCCCCTACAATCCCGCTGGTTAAAAACGTCTGCTAATAACTACTTCTCCTGAGTACAGTGAGTTTGGTTCATAATAAAATAATGGTCTGTGGTAATGCTAAATAACCTGAAAGTGGTATGTAAGGCATGCAGTGTACATGCAGTCTAAGTGACTGCCCCTGAAGGCCAGAAACACTCACCTGCTCACCTGAGGCCTGACCTTTCCCCAACCCCAAAGGTGCAGAGATACAGAGAGGTGTGCTCACCTGTCAGCTTGGGGGGCGGTGTCAGGGGCAGAGTCAGGTTTGGCCCCTCCCTGCAGCTCCTCCACCCACCTTCGCTGGAGCTCTTTGGTTGGGGCTGAGAACAGGTACTGACTGCTGTCACCCAGACTATGGCATACACACACACACACACACACAAATCAAGAGACAAAAATGAGCCAACTGACATTTATCTAAGGAATGGCGGGGCGGGGCGGGCGGGGTGGGGTGGGGGGGGCGGGGTGGCGCTCACATCAGCTTGAAGACGTGGTCCTTCCTGCGATAATGGGGGCTCTCCTTGCACACCGCTCCTGCAGTACTGATGGGTGGCCACCGGGAGGAGCCCTGCAGCAGACAGAAGGACCCGTTACTGTGGCAACATTGTGAGAGGGAACGTTACCATGGGAACTGCTTGGTCTTTGAGAGTGTGTGTGTGTGTGTGTTTGTAAGTATCTATGTGTGTGATTATGTTTGTGAGTGTGTTTGTGAGTGTGTGTGAATGTGTGGGTGTTTGTGAGTGTATGTGAGTGTGTTTATGAGTGTGTGTGTGAGTGTTTGTGAGTGTATGCGAGTGTGTTTTGAGTGTGTGTGTGTGTGTGTTTGAGTGTGTGTGCGTGAGTGTGTGTGTTTGTAAGTATCTATGTGTGTGATTATGTTTGTGAGTGTGTTTGTGAGTGTGTGTAATTGTGTGGGTGTTTGTGAGTGTATGTGAGTGTGTTTATCAGTGTGTGTGTGAGTGTGTGTGTGTTTGTGTGTGTGCATGTGTGGGTCATGCCTGTGTTAGCTGCAGTCTGATCCTGGTACAGCCGAGGGTCGTTCCCTCCAGGACAGCAAACACAGCCTCCCATGGACCCAGGCCCTGTCAGACAAAAAACACACCTGAGCTTCACACACCTGCACCACACACACCTGAGCCCCATCATAAGCACCTGCTTTCATGTGTGCTTGTGTGTGTGTGTGTGCATGAATGTGTGTGTAAAAGAGGTGCTGTAAGGTTCATACTTTAGTCGCTCCTGGTTTCAGTTTAATCTCCAGCATTCCATCCATCACAATGGTGCTCTTCACTTCCTGTCAACCAGGAAGCATGAGGGAAACACACAGGAAACACAGAGACATGTGGGAAACAGGTTTAACAGGTGCACTCCTCAGAAGCTCCTGCTTAATACAGCAGTGTAAAGGTGGGATGTGGGATTTCCTGAAGGAGGGCTCACCTGTGGCTCTGTGGATGGGGGTCCGGGGACCTGGCCCTTGCGGTGCGAGCGGGGTGGGGAGGGTGGGAGATCTCTGGATGGGGGGGGCACATCGGGGGGGTCAGAGGAGGGTGGGTCAGAGTCGGATTGGGCTGGTGGGGAGGGGGTGGTGTTTCCTTCCCAGGGGGCTGTTCTGGCTTCGTGTCTGGCAGGGGAGAGGAGGGGCGGGGCTTATGGACCAGGGGTGGGGTGATTGGCATTGATGACAAGGCTTCCTCAGCTGTGACAGCAGAACAGGGTTCTGAAGCACCTGCTCCAGGTAAGGTTTGTGGGAGTGGGCTGTGGTGGTTGTGGCACTGTGGGTGGGGCCAGGTGCTTCCTTACCTTTGAGTGACAGCTGGGCGGGTGTAGGGGTGGAGCAGGGTTCGGGTGGGGCAGGAGGGGGGGGCAGGGATGGTCTGGGGCCGATGTTGGGCCTCTTGGTGTGAGCAGAGCCAAGTCTTAGAGAGGAGCTCTGTGTGGTCTGGTCCGGGGGGCGGGGCTGGGGGCAGGGCTTTTGGAGCTGGGGAAGGAGAAGCTAGAAACTGGGGCGGGGCTTACAGCATTGGGGGCTGGACTACTGACAACAGAGGCATAGCTTCGGGGGCTGGGGGTGGGGCTCTTTAGGCTGGGGGTGGGGCTCACTGCATTCGAGGTGGGGCTCTTGGGGCTAGAGGCGGGGCTCTCTGCATTTGAGGCGGGGCTCCTGGGGCTAGAGGCGGGGCTCTCTGCATTTGAGGTGGGGCTCCTGGGGCTAGAGGCGGGGCTCTCTGCATTCGAGGCGGAGCTCCTGGGGCTAGAGGCGGGGCTCTTGGTACTGAGTGACCTCATAGAGCGGCGGAGTGGGGAGATGACGATGTCACTGCTGCCGCTGTTGGTCCGGCGGTGGCCAGTAGGACCCAAAGAGAGGGAGGGGGGTTTGGCGGCTGGACCACGAGGCATCACTAGGGGGCGGGGGTCAGACGGCTTCCTCTTCAAGGAGGAGACTCTGCCGAGACGGTCCCGGGACACGCCCTCTCTCTCCTGCATCCGCTGCAGCCGCTGCTCTTTCTGCAGGTACAGGTGTGCACGCTGTAATCAGTGCATGCTGGGTGTGCATGCTGTAATCAGTGCATGCTGGGTGTGCACGCTGTAATCAGAGCATGCTGGGTGTGCACACTGTAATTAGTGCATGCTGGGTGTGCATGCTGTAATCAGTGCATGCTGGGTGTGCATGCTGTAATCAGTGCATGCTGGGTGTGCACGCTGTAATCAGCGCATGCTGGGTGTGCACGCTGTAATCAGTGCATGCTGGGTGTGCACGCTGTAATCAGCGCATGCTGGGTGTGCACGCTGTAATCAGTGCATGCTGGGTGTGCACGCTGTAATCAGTGCATGCTGGGTGTGCACGCTGTAATCAGCGCATGCTGGGTGTGCATGCTGTAATCAGTGCATGCTGGGTGTGCATGCTGTAATCTCGAAAGCATAAACTGAAGAATTCCTTTTTCTTAATCTGCCTTTTGAAGGAAGCAAGAAAATGGCTACTGTTCTTTCATTCTCATTGGCTATTCTGGATTCAGCCCCCCATACCTGAGTCCTCTTCTCCAGCAGGGTGCTGAACCTCTCCTCCTGAGCCTGCAACATGGCCTCCAGGTCCTCTTGCCTCTTCATCAGCTCCAGAACGTCCAACACACAGTCCTGCAAAACCAAAACCAGAAACATCATCTCAAAGACAGTCCTGCAAAACCAAAACCAGCAACATCTTTCAAACGCTGTCCTGCAAAACCAAAATCACCAACATCATTTTAACCACGGTCCTGTAAAACCAAAACCAGCAACATCATCTCAAACACAGTCCTGCAAAACCAGGAACATCATCCTACATGCAACCTCCCAACAAACAGCACTATCAACAACATAGGCACACAGTCCTACACACCCAAGAACACCAACAACACTGTTACAACAATCATCCATATCCTCCCAGCCATACTCCTCCCCAGCTGCCTCCTTCTTCATCTTACGGGACCCCTACTCCTTTTTCCCTCAGTCCTGTTTACCCCCTGCTCCCCATCTGTAAATCCCTTATATTGTTAGCATTCACATAATAAACATTTAGCTGGTGGCCTATCCAGAGGGACTGACACAGCCATTTACAGCGGATTATTTGCTGAAGTGTAACTCAGTGTCTTACGTGGGAATGTCTCAGCCTCCTCCTTCAGGCTTACTCTCATCCCTGACTTACGCACTTTGAGTTGAAAGTCGTTCTGCATAAGAGTGTCTGTAGAATGCCTGTAATGTAATGTGGTGAAATACTCACCCCGTAGTCCTGAGTGCGTAGAGCGGTCTCGTGTGAGCTCAGCCAGTGCTCAGCTTGCTCCAGCTCCCTCTGCAGCTGCAGAATCTCCAGCTCCTCCTGGTACAGCAGCCTCCGCTCCTCCCAGCTCTGCTCCACGTTCTCCTCCAGCTCCTGCAGCTCCGCCCGACGCTCCTCCACCTGCAGGGGGCAGCAGTGAGCAGCACTCGGCACACATTTTCGCCTCCAGCCTGTATATACTGCTATTGCCATGTTATTTGTTCCTCCTGCCAGAGTGGGGCACTGAAGGTCATATTTTTGCAGCAGCACAACTTTCCATTTGAAATATTTATTTCTGTGATCAAAACTGTCAAAGTCACACAGGTGTGTAGTTATGGTATTGCCGAGTAAAATGTATTATTGGTGAATACAGTACTTTCAAAACAAATCGATTTGAAGTTGTGAGTAGCAGCAACTGCACTGAAGCTCATGGAAAACCCACAGCAAATTCTAATTGAACTAATTAAACAGACTACATTTGGGTTAAAAGTTATGCACTGTTTTACAGAAACAACATGGTGATTCCAGTGTGAAGCTACATTGCATTCTGGCTGTGGTTTTGCAGTACCTCTTGACTCATAAAGTTCCCAGCTTCCACCAGGTGGTGGCCTTCCTCTTTCACACCCTGTGATTTGTCGAGCTGCTTGTCAATCTGGAGGCGGTACTCTTCATGCTGTTTGAGTAGCTGCTCCAGGTCTCCACCCTCCCCTCCTAGCCCCTCCCCTTTGACCAGGGACAGGGTTTCCTTTAGCCAAACCCTGTGGGACAGCAAGACCAACAAATATCCGATCAGCTTATATACACCTCACAAAGGCACAGCCACAAACACAAGGTTTGAGGTAGTAGGATTTGAGTTAGCAGAGCCCAGGTAGCTTGGATTGAGTTAACCAGTGTTGCATTAGCTGGGCCTGGTTGGCATGGTTAGCAAGGTTAGCATACGTACACCAGCTCTCGTGAGTCGGTGAGGTAGATCTGTGCGGTCTCGGCCTGTCTCAGCCTCTCGCTGCGCTGCTCTGCCTTCCTCTGCAGTTTGCTCCACTCCTCCTCCACCTCCTCCATCCTCTCTGCCAGGCTCTCCTGAACCTGGGTGTGCCTGCGGCTCAGGGCTACGCCCTCCTCCCTTGTCCTGCTCACCTCCTCCCCGATGACAGCCAGGTCTCTCTGCAACAACAGCGGCCAATCCCAGACTGTTACTCTCCACCAATCACGCACTATAGACACACTAATCCACCAATCACAAGCAGGTGATTCACTGGTACCAATCACCTGCTTCACACATATTTAATGGTGTTCATGTAAGAATTTAGAGTGACTGCAGGTGTTGTACTGGATGAGTGAACTGAGTCATTATGGAGACTGGATGAATTGATGACTCAAAAAAAGTAGAAGAGAAGTAAAAACCTTCCAGGTGTCTGTGGATTTGGGCATGTGTGTGTTGGTTTGAAGGTGTATGAAGGTTTGGGGGCATGTGTGTGGGTTTGGAGGTGTGTGGGTTGGGTTTGGGGGTGTATGTAGGTTTGGGGGTGTGTGTGTGTGGGTTTGGAGATGTGTGTGTGTTGGTTGGGGGGTGTGTCTGCCTACCTCCAGGCCCTGGTGTTGGCGCAGCAGTGCCTGGACACTGAGCAGGTCGTGGCCGTGGTCCTCTGAGTCCAGCGCTGCCTCCTTCTCCCCCATCCAGCCCTTCAGCTCATCCACATCGTGATCAAACTGGTGCACCTCACGTGCCGCCCGCAAGTTCTGCCAAACCACCGCACTGTTATCACAGCTATCACCACAATCACACCACACCATCACTACAGCAAACACACAACCTACAATAATCATGGCAATCGCACACATGTACACACACACACACACACACACTCACATACACACACCTAACAGTCACCATGGCAACCATACACACTGCAACATCACTGGGAACTGTCTCCATGGCAGCCTCACACATACACAGCATTGCAACCCCTCACACGTGTTGAGATTATTATAGTACCTTGGCTCTGCTTTCCACAGTCTGGTTCAACTCCTCCCACAACTTTTTAAGCTCCGCTTCCTTTTTCTGGCTGTCAGCTGACCTCACTTCCTGTGCCAGCTGCAGAACGGAGCTCAGCTTGCTTTGGCCAAGCCCCTGCAGCTCTGAGCAGAAATCCTCAAACTTCTTCTGCAGCACCTGTGCACAGAGGTCAAAGGGCATTTCTATGGAGTCTCAACCAATCACAATGCAGCATGAAAGGCAGCTGCACTTGCATCATTCTGCAGAAGCAGCAGTGGTGAATGGCAGGGTGACGGTGTGGACTCAGTGGTGAATAGCACACTGCTCTGTACCTCCACATCCTCCAGGTCCTGGCCGTAGTCCTGGGACAGTGCCAGGGCTCTCTGGGTGCTGATCCAGTTCTGCAGCTCCTGCGCCTCCCTCTGGAACACGTAGAGCTGGAACTGCTCCTCCAGCGCGGCCCGCCGGTCCGCAGACAGCTGCAGCAGAGCCTGGTACTGATCCAGCACTGCTGGGAGCGTGTCACTGACCAGAGTACTGCAACACACAACATCTCCTCCATGACCAGAAAACTGCACCAGCATGGCCAATTATGTTCACCTATGGATACAACTACACAAAGTATATTTTCTGCCTGCTACATTGCAGGCTGTTTGCTGACCTTTGTGAATTTCTGTGGCATATCAAAGCTCCATTTCAGGAGTATAAAACTCAATTTCTACACAGCCATATGAAATACTGTTATATTAATCGGTAATAGGTGGGCTAAGGAATCGTACTGTCTCAGAGCATCACTCTGTGTACCTGGCGGGTTCCAGTACCTGTTGGGGTGTCCACTGCGCCCCAGTTTGGCGCCGGTCTCCTGCATCGTCTCCACTTTGGGCCGGTGGTTCTGCAGGTCCAGATCCACAGTGTCCAACTTCCGCAGGAGCGCCTCCGTGGCCTCCTCCGTCTTACCAAAATCCACCGACTCCAGAACTGGCCTACGCTCCTCCATCCATAGTTCCAACTCTGAGAGCTGCGGGGGGTGGGGAGACAGCAGGAGGAAGAGGGAGGAAAGAGGGAGAGGGGAGAAAGAAAAGAGAAAGAAAGTCAGTGGGAGGGATGGAGGAAGACAGGACCTTCTATAACGGAAGGTGACATTAATTTAAAAATAAAATTTTTCAGTATAAGACTCAAAAGTTGAACAAACCAATGGCAATTTTACTTCCCTAAACATAGGGCAGGGTGCAGAGAGCTTGTGTGTGTCAGAGAGGCCCATGTGGGTAGGGGGGGAGGGGAGCAGGGTCAGAGGAGAAGCTGAGCGACGGAGCCAGTATTCAGGCTGCAGTCTCGGGAGTACCTCGGTGAGGAAGGCTTGGACCTTGAGCGCCCCCTGCAGGAGTTTCCCCCGGCTCTCTGCTTCCTTCCGCAGGGTCTCTGACAGCTTCCTCAGCTCACCCAGCCTCTCGCTGATCTCTGTAGAGCCAAAATGGCCCCCCCTCACCAGGCTTTGCCCAGACTCCTGGACAGTTTGCACCAGAGGAGTGCGACTGTCGATCTCCTGCATCAGAGCCTGCAGAAACACAGCCACACTGCTGGTCAGAGAGGAGTTTGGACAGGGGGCACAGCAAGAAGGAAGTGACATCAGTCTGCTGGACAGAACTGCAATGGATATGTAGTTCTGCCTTTATTCCCATATTTAATGCCTTTATTTTGATCACATACATTTTAAATTTGATACATTTTATTTATTGCTGTTTTTTAAATGACCTTCCATTCGTTTGAGCTGCAATCCATGTATGAGAGGTTCTCTGTGACGTGTGATATTACTCCACAGCGCCCTCACCTGGTGCTTCTTGAGCAGTGTCTGTGTGCTGTGCAGAGAGGAGCCCCACTCCTTGGAGAAGGCAGCGGGCAGCTTGTCTCGGATCCACACCAGCTCATCCTCCATGTCGCGGTAAAACTGGAACAGCAGCTGCCAGGACTCCAGGGCCTCCCGTCGGGCCTGCAGCGGCTCCGCCAAGCTGTTATACCTGCAGCCACCACAGGGGGCAGCACTCTTACTGAATAATATTGGGCAGGGCAGCTGTAAAAATGCAGCTTTTACACATGTCATAGTAGTGTATAAATGAGATGCTATGGTAAATCACATGGTGGATATAATCAGTTCCAGTGTTTTTATTCAGGGACCTGCTAATACCTGTGTATGACATCGTACATCACATTCTGTATGACATCACTGCTAGGATGTTGATACCAATGTAGTTGGTGCATAGTTGTTGCGTTGGTAGCTGAGGGGGCAGGGTGTGGGGGGTGTTGGTAGCTGAGGGGGGGGGTGTGGGGGTGTTGGTAGCTCAGGGGGCAGGGTGTGGGGGTGTTGGTAGCTGAGAGGGTGGGGTTTTGGGCCATTGGTAGGTGAGGGGGTGGGGTGTTGGGGGTGTTGGTAGCTGAGAGGGTGGGGTTTTGGGGTGTTGGTAGCTGAGGGGGGGGTGTTGGGGGTGTTGGTAGCTGAGGGGGTGGGGTTTTGGGGCATTGGTAGCTGAGAGGGTGGGGTTTTGGGGTGTTGGTAGCTGAGAGGGTGGGGTTTTGGGGTGTTGGTAGCTGAGGGGGCAGGGCATTGGGGATTGTTGGGGAGCAGGTAGTTACCTGTGCACTGTCTCCCCCACCCTGCGCTGTATCTCCTGGGCCAGGAAGTTGCCCTGGCAGCGGAAGTCCTGTGCAGCGTCCAGTAGCCCCTGCACACGGCTAAGGTGCCCCTCCACCTGCTCCTCTAGCTCCTGCAGCTGCTTCAGTCTCCGCCCCACCGAGGGCAGGTCCACTCCCACGTCCTCGCTGCCCAGCTCCGTCTCCACGGCAACCAGCCACTCCTCTGTGTCCTCCAGCGAGCGCTGAAACTGCAGGGCCTGCAAATGCACGTGCAGACGCAGCCACAGTGAGGTCAAGATTATGGGTCTGTGCATATCAGAGTCATGCTGACATGTTTGATGTGTGTGTCTGTGCTTACCTGGTAGGCCTGCTGCAGGTGAGTTTTCTTCTCCTTGCAGTTTCTGATCAGCTGGTCCCAGCTGTCAGTCAGCTCCTTCTGCCGTGCAGTGATCTTATCAGGGGCGAAGTGGCCAGCAGACAGCATCTTCTCTCCCTCCTGTGAGCAAATGTCAGAAAATCTACTCAAAATGGTACACCTGAACCCTCACCTGTCCACCTGCCAAACTAAATGCCTGGCTATCATTCAAATTCTAATTTCTCTGAACAAAAATGGCATTAAAACTCCTCACTCAGCTTCTGGACACACAGACAGTGTTTTTGCAGGTGGGGGACTTAACTATGAGACAATATGGAGATGTTTGTTCCTCTTTGGGGTATGTTGGGGTTAGTCAGTGTGTTTTAGAGCATGTAAAGGTATGTTAGGGTGTACTGGAATGCATTGTGTTAAATTGAAATGTTTTGTGCTGTGTTGTGCTGTGTTGAGATGTGTTAGGGTGTGTCGAGCTGTGTTAAGGTTTGTTGGGGTGTGCTGGAGAGTGTTGGGCTGCTTACCGCAGTCAGAGCCCCCACGCGGTTGCGGTTGGCCAGGATCTCAGCCTCGAAGCTCTGGTGCTTCAGCAGTTTGGCCTGCAGGTTGGTGGGGTCCCTCCAGCTTTCATCCACAGCCACCGTGTTCTTCTCACTCATCCAGGAGCAGACCTGCAGGGGAGACCACAGCTTACAGAGCCCCCAAACCATGCCCAACACCCCAATACACACTCTCACTGTGACCACACACACTTACACTTATCACCCCAATACACACTCTCACTGTGACCACACACACTTACACCTATCACCCCAAAATACACTCTCACTGTGACCACACACACTTATACCTATCGCCCCAATACACACTCTCACTGTGACCACACACACTTATACCTATCACCCCAATACACACTCTTACTGTGACCACACACACTTACACTTATCACCCCAATACACACTCTCACTGTGACCACACACACTTATACGTATCGCCCCAATACACACTCTCACTGTGACCACACACACTTATACCTATCGCCCCAATACACACTCTCACTGTGACCACACACACTTACACTTATCACCCCAATACACACTCTCACTGTGACACACACACTTATATCGCCCCGTATCACTGTGACCCCAATACACGCCCCAATACACACTCTCACTGTGACCACACACACTTATACCTATCGCCCCAATACACACTCTCACTGTGACCACACACACTTACACCTATCACCCCAATACACACTCTCACTGTGACCACACACACTTACACCTATCACCCCAATACACACTCTCACTGTGACCACACACACTTATACCTATCGCCCCAATACACACTCTCACTGTGACCACACACACTTACACTTATCACCCCAATACACACTCTCACTGTGACCACACACACTTATACCTATCGCCCCAATACACACTCTCACTGTGACCACACACACTTATACCTATCGCCCCAATACACACTCTCACTGTGACCACACACACTTATACCTATCGCCCCAATACACACTCTCACTGTGACCACACACACTTATACCTATCGCCCCAATACACACTCTCACTGTGACCACACACACTTACACTTATCACCCCAATACACACTCTCACTGTGACCACACACACTTATACCTATCACCCCAATACACACTCACTGTGACCACACACACTTATACCTATCGCCCCAATACACACTCTCACTGTGACCACACACACTTATACCTATCACCACAATACACACTCTCACTGTGACCACACACACTTACACCTATCACCCCAATACACACTCTCACTGTGACCACACACACTTACACCTATCACCCCAATACACACTCTCACTGTGACCACACCACACTTATCCCTATCACCACAATACACACTCTCACTGTGACCAAACACACTTACACCTATCGCCCCAATACACACTCTCACTGTGACCACACACACTTACACCTATCACCCCAATACACACTCTCACTGTGACCACACACACTTATACCTATCACCCCAATACACACTCTCACTGTGACCACACACACTTACACCTATCACCCCAATACACACTCTCACTGTGACCACACACACTTACACCTATCACCCCAATACACACTCTCACTGTGACCACACACACTTATACCTATCACCCCAATACACACTCTCACTGTGACCACACACACTTATACCTATCACCACAATACACACTCTCACTGTGACCACACACACTTACACTTATCACCCCAATACCCACGTCCATAACCCAAACACATTATACAAATGCTCACACTTCTGTCTCCACTGGGTCTCAACTCCTCTCCACCTCCATTCTCACCTCATGGCTGCTTCCCAGGAATTTCTGAAGCTGCAGAGATTCCTCCAGCTTCTTCCTGCGAGCTTCGCTCCTCTCCATCAGCTTCCTCCTCCTGTATTAGGTTGAGGTTAGGGTTAGGGGTTAGGGTTAGGTTGAGATTAAGGTTAGGGGTTAGGGGTTAGGTTGAGGTTAGGGTTAGGGGTTAGGGCTAGGTGTTCTGGCGAGGGACTCTACCTGAGCAGCACAGCAGCACTCTTGGTCTGGATGGTGTCGGAGTCGAAGTGGTGCTTGTGGATCAGCTGCTGGGCGAAGCGCTCCACCCCCTCCACCTGCTCCGCCTGAGCCTCCAGAGTCTTCCCAAACAGAGCCTGCTTCCTCTGCAGGGCCTCCACCTCCCCAAGAGAGCTCTGCGTCCAACACACACACACACACACACTGTCAGACCGACTGTCACACACACACACACACACACACACACACTGTCACACACACACACACACACACACACACACTGTCAAACCGACTGTCAGACACACACACACACACACACACACATGGTCAGTGCTGAAACATTAGGAAGGTGAGTGTACCCCCAGGTCTTCGTTAGAGAGGAAAGCTTCCTGAGTGCTCAGCCACCGCTCACTCTGCTCCACACAGGCCAGGAACACCTGCAGCACACACAGAGTTTGTTACACAAACACACACACACAGCATGCTGTTACGGAAACACACACACACAAACACAGAGCACGCTGTTACACAAAACACATACACACAGAGCATGCTGTTACACAAACACACACGCACAAACACACACACAGAGCATGCTGTTACACAAACACACACACACAAACACAGAACATGCTGTTACACAAACACACACACACACACACACACACAGACAACACACACACACACACACAGAGCATGCTGTTACACAAACACACACACACACACACACACACAGAGCATACTGTTACACAAAACACACACACACACACACACACACACAGAGCATGCTGTTACACAAACACACACACACACAGAGCATGCTGTTACACAAACACACGCACACACACAGAGCATGCTGTTACACAACACACACACACAGCATGCTGTTACACAAACACACGCACACACACACACAGACACACACATGCATAACACTTCCTTTTCTCTCCATCGTCTATCAGGTGTATGTTTTACCTGCAGCTCCAGCGCCTGCTCCAGCCTCAGCTTGCGCTCCTGCCAGATCCGGTTCAGACTGGTTTGGGCCTCCTCCAGATGGATCAGAGCTTTTCGGATCTCGGGGGCATCGCTGTGCCCTGCCTTCACCAGACTCTGCCCAAAACTCCTCACCGAGTCAAACCGCTCGCCCCGTGCATCTACCTCTGCCTGTAACCAGACACCCGTCAATCTACACCTGTGTGACTGGTGAACCAGCAGCCTGATTTCAGTGTAGTTTAAAGAGCACAACTACATACATCAGATCAACCTCTGATATGTGTGTGTGTGTGTGTGTGTGTGTGTGTGTGTGTGTGTGTGTGTGTGTGTGTATGTGTGAGTGTGTGGTGTGTGTGTGTGGTAGGTGACCTTTCTGTCCTGGTGCTGGGTCAGAAGGCTCTCTGCCTCACTCTTGTTCTTGGGCAGTCCGCTCTGCTCCATCTCTGTGCTGTGTTTCAGGACCCAGTCCAGCAGAGGGCGCTGGTCTGCTTTGAAGCGCTGAAGCTGGTGCGCTGCCTGGAGCCTCTCTTTCCTGCAACCACAAACAGCTCTCAGCCACTGCTACACAAACAGATATAGTAGCAGTCATAGTAAGTTTTAACTGATATTTTATACAAAAAAGTTCACCATGTTACACGGCTTAAGTTAGACTCCCATAAGGTTGTTTGTACAGGTGGTTGGACCCCTTGGTGGCAGCCACACCTTACCTTAATTTCACTTCCTGCTCCAACGCTGCCAGCGCCGCTCTCACTTCCTGCTGCTTCCTGTTCAGCCTTTCCGCCATCTCTGATTGGCCTTTCGCTCGGGTCTTGGTCTGTCTCTCCAGAGTCTGATTGGGCAGGAGAGAGTCAGGCTGGTCTCTGTCCATATCCTTTGCATGGGTGTGCATTTCTGCCTTACCCCAACACAAAGCTAAATACCAATTCATCTGCACTGTTAAGGGTTAAGGTCTCAAAAATCCACTTTGCTCAGAATCTGCCTGTTGCTACTATCTGATTGGCCAAGTCAAAGAGCTTCAGAGTAAAAATCAATATGGAAATGTAATTTGCTAGTTGCTGTATTGTCACTGGGTAAGGAGATATCAGATTCCTGGCTGAAGACACAGTACAGTATGAACAAATTACATGACTAATTAACCCTAAAAACTTTCCCTTTTTCCCCACCTGAGTTTAAATTTGTTATCAGCACACATTTGGGGTACCCTAAAATGTTGCACCACATCATCTACTCACCGTCGCCCTCTCCTGGATGACCCGCACCTCGCGCTCCGTCTCCTCATGTCGGCGGATCAGATTCTCCACGGCCTCGAGGTCCTGGCCGCAGTCCGGCCCCCGCATCAGCAGCATCTGCGCAGACGCATATGCAGACACACCCGCAGACAAAGCACAGTCAGCGCATGAGAAGATGGGAATATTAGAATGCAGGAATGCAGAATATGAGGCCATAGAAATGTCTGAGGATGAGAGACGGCCATTCAGCTCATCTGCTGCTCATCATCTATCATTCACCTACAGTGTGCAGAGTATCCAGCGCTTCAGCCACTATCTCTAAATGCGGTAAATAATGAGAACACTACAAAACCCCATAATAAGCACTGATACTGTCGTCTCTTGTCTCCATGTAAATTTCACACAATCTATGCATGAGGACCAGCCCTTAGCTAAAGATGATGAGATTTTACGGAAAATAAAACACTGCAGTGAATGAACAGAGACTGGAGATGCTGGGGACCGAGTCGAGGACCAGCCCTTAGCTAGAGATCCCCCGGTCTATAGGAGAATGCAGGAACCTTCTCTCCGGTCCTTTCACGGAGCTCCTCCAGGTCTCGGATCAGAGAGTGGATCTCCAGCGCTGCCTCCAGCTTCCGCTTGTAACTGTTCAGGTTGCCGTGGAAATTGCTCCATCTGAGAAATGGAGAAAGACACGTTGGCCACCATCGCCCTGTTCATTATTCCCATTCAGTTACTCGATCTATCAATCAATCAAGCCCCCACCAACAGGCAGAGACATTCACCAGTGATGTCATAATCGCTGGTCACAGTGAATCTGTCCTTAATGTTACAGTTACCAGAGGTAACTTGAGGTTCAGGCCCTGAGAACAGCATTCTTACAACAAACCTCTGTTTTGCTGTGGAAACACAAATAAACTGAATCTACACTGATTATCGAAAAGCAGTTCTTTTGGCTATTGTTAGACCTCCCTTCTCTCTGAAAATCATGTGCCACACCATACAAACCACTGGGGGGCGCTGTGCACACATTCATTTACTGAAGAGCTTCCTCAGCATTGAGTTAACACTATTGCTAATGAAAGAGGAACAGTGAATGTGGTGGTTTACTGAGATGTATTAGCCCTGTTGAGGACAGACGGACAGCACAGACAAACATATTGACAGAGGGACAGTGCAGGAGGGCACCTCTCATTGAGCTGCTGTTTCCGCTGCTTCACTGTGGTCACTTCCTCTCTGTTCTGCCTCTCCAGGCGGGCAG
This sequence comes from Albula goreensis, assembly GCA_022829145.1. Taxonomy (NCBI): domain Eukaryota; kingdom Metazoa; phylum Chordata; class Actinopteri; order Albuliformes; family Albulidae; genus Albula; species Albula goreensis. The sequence goes on from CM040749.1 coordinate 1,632,845, forward strand.
CCATGTTGTTGATGGCCTTTATGTGGGCGTCATCCACTGTCACTTCCTGTGGACACGGGAAGTCACTTAGTTTTCTTCTGTACAGTGGAACCTCTAAGATATGAGAACTTGCACAAATAAATCGTTTGAAATGCCTACATTTTTGCACATCTTGAGAGTGATGCATTTTCACACTTACTTTCTCAAAACTTTATTTTTAAGAGATACATTATTAACAAATGAAACGGTGAATCTGAACTAGGAATCCAGTAATGAATCAAGGCTGAAAATGGAAAGTCAGTAAACTTCTATAGTCAGCTCACACTCAGGGGAGAAATTTGGAATTCACTCTTTCTGTTCCCAGTATACCTGGGCTCTAGAACAGGCTCTACCTGTTTTGGGATTTGTGAGGGAGGGCTCTGTCATTAGTGCTGGCAACTTTAGCTGCACTGTTTCAAGAACGTCCTTGTCTTGTGCATTGCGTACACTGCTGTGGGGGCTGAACATGCCACAATGCTTTTAAGGGCATAGAGAAAAGGGCGGCACTGGAGATGCTGGGGATTGAACCCAGGACCTCATACATGCAAAGCATGCGCTCTACCACTGAGCTACATCCCCTTCTGTAGATGCACATTGTGGAGGAAGAATGGAATCCACTAACTTGTTAAGATCAATGTCCGCAAAGACCCTGCAAGAAACCGCAGCCGATGACCTGACCTCATCATCCCAACACTCTTCTACCTCTCTCCCCATATCTACAATAGCCTTCACAGGGAGCACTCCAATACTCTTCCCTTAATTACCAACAAATATCAATGTCTCCTAAGACACTGCATGGAAAAAATCAAAATCTTTCACCTATTTATCATTGCATTCAATTTCCCCATTTTTTCCTCTCAGCGGTCCAATAAACCAGGTGTTGTGCCTGTTGGGGTCAAGGTACTCTCAGCTGTCAGTCCTTGGCTTGTTTGAAACGGACAGCATCTGTACATTGAGAGCCAGCACAGTCCAAATCAAAGAGTATCTGATACCGAGAGACACCTCTGCCATTTTGGGCTGAGCACAGGAACACTCGGTCGCGGCGCTGGCCGCTTCTACCACACTATTTTGGGAGGGTCCTCATCTTCCACATCAGTGTGCCCTGCCATGAGCTGGGTGTGCTTAAATGCTTTTAAAGCCATAGAGAAAAGCTGCATTGGAGATGCTGGGGATTGAACCCAAGACCTCATACATGCAAAGCATGCGCTCTTCCACTGAGCTACTTCCCCTTTTCGTAACTGAATTGTGGGAAGAAAAAGCTTGGATGTTGACAATTTACGTTCATATATGACAAAACAACGCGATGAGAGAAAAACAAAGAAATCTGACAGTGGAGATGCTGGGGATTGAACCCAGGACTTCATACATGCGAAGCATGCGCTCTTCCACTGAGCTACATCCCCACAAAAACACAATGCAATGTGAACCTTCTTATCAAAGAACAGTTTTGATGAATTTTTTTTTGGGGGAAAATGGCAGCTCCTCATTTTTAACCGTCCAAAATGCTTCCCTTTCACTCATCAATTACCTCTTAATGTTGTTCTAACATCTCCACTGACTTTTTAAAGTTTTCATTTTCCCTGAGTCTCAAATCTTTCCACATTTTTGATTCTCAATCTTGACACGTCGACCAACCAGTATCAATGTTTCCTTTAGACACGGAATGGAAAGATCAACATCTTTGACCTATTTGTCACTGCATTCCAATTTACCAATTTTTCGGTCGAATAAACTTTTCATACCCTCCAAGAAGTGTAAACATTTCCAGAGTTTTTAATTGTGCCCGTTGGGGTTGAGGTACACTCAGCTGTCAGTGGTTGCCTGGTTTGAAGCAATGGATTGCATTTGTCTATTGAGAGCCAGCACCACAGTCCAGGTCGGGAATTCTACTCATTTTGGGCTCAGGGAGGGGTTCTGTCTTCGGTGCTGGCCATTTTCGCTGCACCATTTCAAGAGCATTCTCATTGTCCGCTGTCACTGTTGTGACACTGTTGAGGAGTCTGGGCATGTTTAAAGGCTTTTAAAACCACAGAGAAAAACAGCACTGGAGATGCTGGGGATTGAACCCAGGACCTCATACATGCAAAGCATGCGCTCTACCACTGAGCTACATCCCCTTCCATGTCCATGTGCTTTCCCAGAACAACCTGAAGTGTCACTCAGTCATAACTCTATGCCTCTTTGGGAGAGACGGAAGGCTGATTGTTTTCTCAGCCAGGGTCAGTCGTTATTTGGGGTGGTCACTCCGCCTGATGTATGTCAATGTACAGTGACACTCAAAATTCAGCACTATGACACTTAAAACATTGATACGAGTTTTACTGTGTGAAATCTGCCTGTGTGTGCCGCCATTCTTACCCCAGATCCAGCAGCCCGGAATTCGTTGAGCTTCTTGAGCAGCTGCTGGCCGTGTTCGTAGTCCTCCCCCATGTCCCCTACATTAATCATCACTTCCTGTGTGCAACAGGACAGGAAGACCATCACATCAAGGAACACTCCACTCACCAAATGCCTACAAACACAGCTACCTGAAAACATGGCTCAAAGGAAGAAGAACAGGACCATACCTTCTGTCTGATCCACACCTCCACCTGCTCCACCTTCTGCAGGAATTCCAGGAAGTCCCTGTTGTCTTCGAGCAGTTTCCCCCTGGCTGCCACCGCCCGCCTCAGCGCCTCCCAGTGGTCAGTCAGAGCCGCTACACTCTTGCGCACCTCCTGAGACTTAGGGTGCCGCAGTGACACTAAATCTGCCCCTGCCTACAGGTGAAGATGTTTGTGATGTTATAATTGGTGATGTCATAATTGCTGACCTCAAAAAGTATGTGCTTTAACTCTAAGGACTCGGGCTGTGTCCCAAATACAATGAGAAGGGAAGGAATAGTGTGCTCAGATGCATACTTCATTTTTCGGACCTCCCAAGTACTCAAAGACTGCTTCCGGTAAATTCTACACATACTTGCTTGGATGCATACTTGAGTTTGGGACGCATTGGATCAAGAGACTGTTAACGTCCGTACTTGACATATGTACTAACTAGTACGCAAGTATGCAATTTGGGACACAGCCTCTGTTTTCATAAATATGACAGAGAGCACACCTGTGCACATCAGTCTGTGCTTGGGTCACCTGTGCCCACCTCACCTGCTGCACAGCGGCGATGATGTCGTTGTGAGCTAGAATCTCCGCCTCAAACACCTGGTGTTTCTGCAGGAGCTTCAGCTTCGTCTGCAGGTCACTCAGATCGCGCTTTGAGTCCTCCTGCATCTTCTGCACGCGCTCAGATACCCACTCTTCAGCCTGTAGAACAAAAACCAGCCCCAACACTGTTAGCACACAGCACCAACTACAGAAAACTATATACAACTAAATATTACTATACACAGCTATACACAATTATACACTACTCTTGATAATAAAACACAACTATTTTCAACTACACACAACCAGTCATATATAAAAATATGCACAAATAAATGTTACTATACACAACTATACAGCTATACAACTATGCACACCTATACACAACTACATACACCTACACACAGCTATAACTCTTTGTTCTGAGGTATAAGCATTTCTCCTGGGGTAATGTGTAATGTGTTAACAATAAAACTACATTTCCCATGAGCCTGTAGTGATGGGATTTGGCATGCCTCTGTGGCGTTGCTGTTGAAGACACACAGCAGACGTGAGATGGCCAGCTCCTCCCTGCGCTTGGTGGAGAGCTGCTTGATACGGTTCCTCCTCTCCAGCAGGGTGCGCAGTTTGCTCTGGATCTGACTGGCTCGCTCCCTCTTAAGCCCCTCCTTCCCCAGCCGCTCAGCTTGCTCCTGCAGTGACACCACCTACAGAACAGAGTTTCAGATGGTTTCTACTGAAAACACACATTCTGTGCACCAGAAGAGCACTTTTTCACGCGTGTGTGAAGTCTTCCATAGCTAAGCACAAATACCACCTGCATTGGTATGGAAAAGCAGGCCTCTAATGTACACAAAGACAGTAGAGCAGAGGGTTGTGGGTAATCTGTACCTTGTCTTCCTGGGAGTTGAGCAGCTTCTCGAAGGCTTCATGTCTCTTGATGAGCATGTCCGCCTCATCCACAGAAGCGCCCATTGCGCCGCCCTTCAGGAGAACCTGAAAAACACCACAGGACTCAGATCAGCATCCAGCCAAAAACAGCTGGGGGATTTCAGTTTGGCATTTAACCTGTTCCTTCAAGGTGTGGTGATAGGGTAGGTTAGGGACGAATTATTGCCCTGAGGGTAGGTTAGGGGTGAGTTATTGCCCTGAGGGTAGGTTAGGGGTGAGTTATTGCCCTGAGGGTAGGTTACGGGCGAGTTATTGCCCTGAGGGTAGGTTAGCGGTGAATTATTGCCCTGAGGGTAGGTTATGGGCGAGTTATTGCCCTGAGGGTAGGTTACGGGTGAGTTATTGCCCTGAGGGTAGGTTAGGGGTGAGTTATTGCCCTGAGGGTAGGTTACAGGCGAGTTATTGCCCTGAGGGTAGGTTAGCGGTGAATTATTGCCCTGAGGGTAGGTTATGGGCGAGTTATTGCCCTGAGGGTAGGTTACGGGTGAGTTATTGCCCTGAGGGTAGGTTACGGGTGAGTTATTGCCCTGAGGGTAGGTTAGGAGTGAGTTATTGCCCTGAGGGTAGGTTAGGGGTGAGTTATTGCCCTGAGGGTAGGTTAGAGGCGAGTTAATGCCCTGAGGGTAGGTTAGGGGTGAGTTATTGCCCTGAGGGTAGGTTAGGGGTGAGTTATTGCCCTGAGGGTAGGTTAGGAGTGAGTTATTGCCCTGAGGGTAGGTTAGGGGCGAGTTATTGCCCTGAAGGTAGGTTAGGGGTGAGTTATTGCCCTGAGGGTAGGTTAGAGGCGAGTTAATGCCCTGAGGGTAGGTTAGGGGCGAGTTATTGCCCTGAAGGTAGGTTATAGGGAGTTATACTGACCTCCTGTTGGTTGGTGATCTTTTCCAGGTGGTCGGCGTCTCTGTAGAACACCTGCTCCAGGTGTGTGACCTGCAGCCGTTGCTGTTTCTGCTCCCAGTGATCATAAAGGGCTCTCCTCTCCTCCTGCAGGGCGTTCAGCCTGTCCTTCACCTGAGCGAAAACACACCTGTCACCTGCCTACACCTCACAATAACACACGCCTGATATCTGCCTGAAATGAAAGAGCCACAACCTATAATAATAATAACAATAATAATAATAATCTCTACATGCCTCCTTGTTGCGCGGTTCATCCTGCAGTAGCTCCTGTCCCAGGCTCAGGGCATGCTCGTAGGCCTCCTCTCGCGCTGCGATCTCCGCCTGCAGCTGCAGGTGCTGAGCCAGGTGCAGGCTGCTGGTCGAAACGTCCCGCACGGACTCCTCCACCCGCATCCCGCTCAGCACCTGGGCACTCCACAAACAGTACTCCTGCGCCTGTAACACAGGTAGATATTACACCTACACACACACGCATCCACACAGATTGCTCCTGCCCCTCTGCCGCACACACAAACACATCCCTGAATCTCCACCCACACACACACACACACAGAGTACAGAGTTCTCTGATACCAATTTAGAGTGGCTCTCACCGTGTTGAGGAAGAGGTAGCGTCGGCGCGCACGCTCCAGGTGATCTCCTCGCTGCTCCACGCAGGTGCGCAGCTGCTCCCAGCTCTCTACCACCTCCTGCTGGCGGCCCTGCAGCAGTGCTCTCTGCTCTGGGGAGCACAGCTCCAGCACAGAGTCTGCTGCATCCAGCACCTCCTGCAGCTACAGCACAGAGAGATACACGCTGACAGAGCTGAACCCCTGCACTCACACACACGCACACACACACACACATGCACACTCACACACACGCACACACACACACACACTCACACACACACACTCACACACACACACACGCTCACACACACACTCACACGTTCACACACACACGCTCACACACACACACTCACACACACACACTCACACTCACGCACACACGCTCACGCACACACACACACACGCACACACTCACGCACACACACGCTCACACACTCACACACACACACATACACACACTCACACACACATGCACACTCACACACACACACACGCACACACACACACACACACGCACACACACACACTGCACACACACAGGAGTCTGCTGCATCCAGCACCTCCTGCAGCTACAGCACAGAGAGATACACGCTGACAGAGCTGAACCCCTGCACTCACACACACGCACACACACATGCACACTCACACACACGCACACACACACACACATGCACACTCACACACACACGCTCACACACTCACACACATACACACACTCACACACCCAAAGACACACACCTGCACACACTCACACACACATGCACACACTCACACACACGCACACGCTGCCAGTGCTCCTACCTGCTGCTCATTCCCTGCCAGCTCGTGTTCCAGGGCTTCGTGTTTGCGCAGCTGAGACTGCACTCCCCGCAGGTCCTTCGCAATGTCATCAGGAATGCTCTTGTACCTCTCCTGCAGGGACATCAGTGTGAGACTGTGCAAGCACTAATGCTAATGATAATGCAGGTATCAGCTCTTTCTGCCCCATGTCAATGTGAGCCTTTGCATATGCTAACGCTAATACTCATGCAGCTACACTAATGCTAACACGACTGCTGTATCTGTAATGCTCTTTCTGATTCACCTTGATGTGACTCCATGGTAATGCTGATGCTGGTATCTTTTTTTTTTTGATTACCCCCAATGTAAGTCTATGCTAAGGATAATGGTAATACTCAGCTGTTGCTTTCGTCCCACCTATATGTATGCTCATGCTAATGCTAAAGTTAATGGTAATCAGTAGCTTATTTCCCACTTGTATGCATACCCATGCTAATGATAATGTTTAAGTTAATGCTAATCAATGGCTTCTGTCCCACCTCTATGAGAGCTAGGGCTTCTGTCAGGTCGCGGTGGAGCTTGTGGCACTCAGCAGCTTTCTGCAGCCTGTCCTGACGATCCACCGCTAGGTCCTGCAGCTCCTCCCAGGATGCCCTGCGAGAGTGACAGCACACACAGTAAGTTTATCCCTAGTGCTGAACTGTAACCAAGGCAAATCTCACCATCTGCCTCACAACAGTGATCTTGCACAGGTAAGAAACAGAGCAGGTGTGTGTACCTGAGCTTATCCAGTTTTTCCTGGATGAGGCGGGTCTGGGCGTGGCCATGCAGGATAAGGGCGTCACCCAGCTCCTGGCAGGTGTGCATCCTCTCCACGCCCACCTCCACGTGCTTGAGGAACACCTCAAATGTAGCCTGCAGGGCCTGGGAGAGAACAGCCCCACATGAGTTCAAATCTGCACCTCCACCCAAACACGCTTCCACACCCACGACTTTCTACACTCTCGCAAACAGACTGAGCATGTGTGAGGTTTTTTGGTGCATACAGATGGTGACAAGGGAGATAGGTTTCACTGAACCACATTGGAACCTAATGGGTTCATTATTCATGATCCTGCGAGGCCTATCAGTGTTATAGAGTGTTGCTCTTACAGTCACATGCTCATAGTTTGTCCCATAATCCTCGGAGGAGGCCACCAGTGTCTGCTGGGAGATCCAGTCCTGCAGCTCCTCTGACTCCCTGCTGAACTCATGCAGTCTGAGGGCCTCCTTCAGCCGCTGGGACCTGGAAACCAGCACAGTCAGGTACACACACAGGGAAACCAGCACAGTCACATACACACACAGGGAAACCAGCACAGTCACATACACACACAGGGAAACCAGCACAGTCACATACACACACAGGGACACCAGCACAGTCAGATACATACACAGGGAAACCAGCACAGTCACATACACACACAGGGAAACCAGCAAACCAGCACAGTCAGATACACACACAGGGAAACCAGCACAGTCAGATACATACACAGGGACACCAGCACAGACAGGTACACACATAGGGAAACCAGTACAGTCACATACACACACAGGGAAACCAGCAAACCAGCACAGTCAGATACACACACACAGGGAAACCAGTACAGTCAGATACACACAGGGAAACCAGCAAACCAGCACAGTCACATACACACACAGGGAAACCAGCAAAGTCACATACACACACAGGAAAACCAGCACAGTCACATACTGACACAGGGAAACCATCACAGTCGATACACACACACTGGGAAACCAGCACACAGTCAGATACACACACACACACTGGGAAACCAGCACAAAGTCAGCTTTTATACTGAGATGGCAGCGTGTTATGATTGGCTGCTGTGGAGGCAGTGTGTTATGATTGGTTGCTGTGGAGGCAGTGTGTTCTGATAGGTTATTGCTATAGCACAGTACCTTAATGCAGCTGAGTGCTGCAGTTTGCTGAGCTGGTTGCTGAGGTGGCTGTAGGGCCAGTCCACCTGGTCTCTGCCCCAGGACCCCACTGCGTGCTCCACACTGACCCCGAGCTGTTCCACCTGTGCGGCCACAGCCTCCACCTGCTCCTCCAGCACCTGGAGCACATTGCGCCCAACTACCATCAGCCATCAGCCCCATGTCCAGAGCCCCATGATCATCTGCTCAATGTCATTTACCTCAACATCCCCCAACACAACATTCAACAACCCAGCATCCCCCAACACAACATTCAACAACCCAGCATCCCCAACACAACATTCATCAACCCAGCATCCCCCAACACAACATTCATCAACCCAGCATCCCCAACACAACATTCAACAACCCAGCATCCCCCAGCACAACATTCATCAACCCAGCATCCCCCAACACAACATTCAACAACCCAGCATCCCCCAACACAACATTCATCAACCCAGCATCCCCAACACAACATTCAACAACCCAGCATCCCCCAGCACAACATTGAACAACCCACAACCCAGCATCCCCCAACACAACATTCATCAACCCAGCATCCCCCAACACAACATTCAACAACCCAGCATCCCCCAACACAACATTCATCAACCCAGCATCCCCCAACACAACATTCATCAACCCAGCATCCCCCAGCACAACATTCATCAACCCAGCATCCCCCAGCACAACATTCATCAACCCAGCATCCCCCAACACAACATTCATCAACCCAGCATCCCCCAGCACAACATTCAACAACCCAGCATCCCCCAGCACAACATTCATCAACCCAGCATCCCCCAACACAACATTCAACAACCCAGCATCCCCAGCACAACATTCATCAACCCAGCATCCCCCAACACAACATTCATCAACCCAGCATCCCCCAACACAACATTCATCAACCCAGCATCCCCCAGCACAACATTCAACAACCCAGCATCCCCCAGCACAACATTCATCAACCCAGCATCCCCCAACACAACATTCAACAACCCAGCATCCCCCAGCACAACATTCAACAACCCAGCATCCCCCAACACAACATTAATCAACCCAGCATCCCCCAACACAACATTCATCAACCCAGCATCCCCCAACACAACATTCATCGACCCAGCATCCCCCAACACAACATTCATCAACCCAGCATCCCCCAACACAACATTCATCAACCCAGCATCCCCCAACACAACATTCATCAACCCAGCATCCCCCAGCACAACATTCAACAACCCAGCATCCCCCAACACAACATTCATCAACCCAGCATCCCCCAGCACAACATTCAACAACCCAGTACCGCCCGGGGTGTTACTATGGTAAATGAGGAAGTGCAGGATGTTGCGATGGTGAATGAGGAAGTGCAGGATGTTGCGATGGTGAATGAGGAAGTGCAGAATGTTGCTATGGTGAATGAGGAAGTGCAGGATGTTGCTATGGTGAATGAGGATGTGTAGGATATTGCTATGGCGACTGAGAAGGTTGTTGTGGTACCCGGTGTTTTTTAATGAGGCTGATGGTGGCCTGCTCGCTCCTGCCGTAGTCCTCGCTGCTGGCCAATGGGAGCATCTCTGCCAGCCGGGCCTCCAGCTCCACTCCATCCAGCAGGATCTGCACAAATAAGAGGAAACACACTCTGCTGATCAAATAACAACAACATACTCAAATAATATGCACATCAACTAGGCATTAACTACAGCATCTATTTATAGCAGCTATCCTCTATCATCTGTCAGTCATTGTGCAGCCTCCTGCAGCTCTGATTGGTTCAGGAGAAATGGGTGTGTACCTGCTCTCGAGTGACAGTCCTGAGGAGGAGGCGGGCCCTCTCCTCGCATGCCGCCTCTAGCTCCTCCCACTCAGCCTTCAGGTGGGCAGATCTCTGCTGCACCTCATCCCCGTGACCCTGCACAGAGTTTCCCATGATCCTTCCCTTCTCCAGCACGCGCTGCAGATGCACCCGGTGGGCGTTCACCTCTGCCTGCAGCTCCTGATTGGACAGTGGGAAAGAGGGCGTGTCACAGGTCTCCAGAACTAAGGTCAGCAAGAAATTGTCACAGTACGTTAATGCAATTTAATAATAATGAGTTTAGACCTATAAAACCATATTTACCCTTCATGAAACAAATCAAGAAAATTCAAAAAATTTTGAATTACATTTTGTATGAAACATGAACATTTAACATCTGAAAATGCAGAGTTATATTTACTGAAATTTAGCTGCACATTTAAAAACAGTGAGTACAGCAGAGCGCTGAGATTAGACAGTACTGAGGGGAAATTCTGTAAAAGAGGCTGCAATTGGACAGTGTTGAGAGTACATGCTGTAAGAGAGGCTGTGATTGGACAGTGGTGAGAGAACATGCTGTCAGAGACCATGCTGTTAAAAAGGTTGTCATTGGACAGTAAAGAAAAGATGAGATGGTGCGCTGTAAGGCTGTAGGGGTGCAGGCTTTAGGGTTTAAAGTGTAGAACTTCAGTGTGTAAAGGTGTAAGGGTGTATGTTTGAAGGGTTTAGGGTTTAGATTCGGCTGATACCTTGTGTTTGTGCTGCAGTTGCAGGGCACTGGCCAGGGACTTGCCGTAGTTAGTGGAGACGGCCAGTGGGTGGCGCTCAGAGATCCAGGTGAGCTCCAGGTCTACATCATGGTAGAACCCAAACAAAGCCACAGACGCCTCCAGCTGGGTTCTCCGTCGCTCCAGGGGGCGCTGTAGAGACTCAAACCTGCGCAACAGGTGAAATATTACCAGTGACACAAAACTATGTGAAAAACATCACACCCTGATCACAATCTGCAGTTTGGAAACACTAAGCCTGCCAGCATATCAATAGGCAAAATGTTGGAAATTGTGTCCATTAAGACATTTACACTGGCTGTGCCCTCCACAACCAGACAGAGACAACTCAGACGACAGCTGATGGGGTTAGGACTCAGGTAAACCTGCGGTAATAGTTTGGCTAGCATCCAGCAGATTCCCCAGCTACACGTATTACACAGGAATGGTGGATATTTTGGGCTTATTGGTGTATCGTAGCATTTGTTCGGCCTCAGAGCGTAGGTGGAAAACTGCAGCCTCTCCCTGGGTTTGATGACAGACAGGATGCAGGCACTGGTACTCACAGCTTCAGGTATTTCTCGGTCTGCTCCAGGATGCGCTGGGAGTCGAAGTGGGTGGTGGCCATGTGCTTGGCGCGGGACACGATGGCGTTCATCTTGTGGGAGAGCTCCTGCACCTCCTGCTCTAGCTGCTGGTGCTCCTTCAGCAGCTCCCGGCTCGACCGCAGGTCACGACCTTTCCCAGCATCCCGCAGCAGCCGCTGGATCGCCTCCATCTTCAGTTTGGCATCCTGAGTGTGACATGGTTATTTACCCGCCCTGAGTGTGACATGGTTATTTACCCGCTCTGTGAGTGACACGTTTATTTGCCCACTCTGTGAGTGACACGTTTATTTGCCCCCTCTGTGGGTAAATACACACCCACCTGCAGTAGCTCCATCAGCTGCTCCTGTTGGCCAGCCTGCCGCAGTTTGTCCCCTCTCTCCGCCATCTTCTTCTGGAGCTCCGCCCACATGCTGCTCACCCGCCCTGACTCCTCCCTCACGTCCTGCTGTCTGTAGTGCCCCTCCTTCAACATCTGCTGCCCCAGCTACACACAGACACACAACTATGTACAACTGTACACAACTGCTACCATATACACATACCAATATTACCAGCTACACACAGACACACAACTATGTACACAACCGCTACCATATACAAACACATACCAATATTACCAGCTACATGCAAACCGACAACTATGTACAACTGTACACAACTGCTACCACATACAAACACATACCAATATTACCAGCTACACACAGACACACAACCATGTACAACTGTACACAACTGCTACCATATACAAACACATACCAATATTACCAGCTACACACAGACACACAACCATGTACAACTGTACACAACTGCTACCATATACAAACACATACCAATATTACCAGCTACACACAGACACACAACTATGTACACAACTACTACCACATACAAACACATACCAATATTACCAGCTACACACAGACACACAACCATGTACAACTGTACACAACTGCTACCATATACAAACACATACCAATATTACCAGCTACACACAGACAGACAACCATGTACAACTGTACACAACTGCTACCATATACAGACACATACCAATATTACCAGCTACACACAGACACGCAACCATGTACAACTGTACACAACTGCTACCATATACAGACACATACCAATATTACCAGCTACACACAGACACACAACCATGTACAACTGTACACAACTGCTACCATATACAGACACATACCAATATTACCAGCCACACACAGACACACAACCATGTACAACTGTACACAACTGCTACCATATAAAAACACATTCCAGTATTACCAGATACACACAGACACACAACTATGTACACAACCGCTACCATATACAAACACATACCAATATTACCAGCTACACACAGACACACAACCATGTACAACTGTATACAACTGCTACAGTGCACACAAATATCAGCATACACACACACACACACACACACGCACACACACACACATGCTCCCACTGGCCCCACCTCTCTCAGACGGTCGACTCGCACGTGATTGGCTAGCATCTCCTTCTCGGCGGCCTCATGGCGCTTGAGTTTGGGCAGGACGTTGGTGGGGTCACGGTACGATTCGTCCTCAGCAATCTCAAACTTCTCCTCCATCCACAGCACGATCTCCGCTGTATCCCGGTGAAACTCCTTCATGTGTGCGCAGACACATGCACACACACACACACACACAGGGACAAAAGCACATCAACTCTCAGAGGGTATAATACCAAAGCTCGCAGTAAATAAATAGCAAAATGACAGACAATTAATTGATTAGAGTAATTAGAGTAAGAAAAAGAACACGATGATGGATGAACACTGCAAGATGAGTTCAATAGAATGATGAAGACAGTTGAAATAGCATCATTTATACTGTTTTGTGGTTATCATGAATCTGAAGGGAGAGAGACATAGCGATTGAGCAGCAGTAAAAACACAAGGCTGTCTGTACCTGGTACTTCATGGATGCCAGAAGCTGTGACCTGCGAGCCTGACTGCTGTCTCTGAGTCTCCTGGCACGCTCCTGGACAGACCGCGCCCTCTGCTGGATCCTGACAGAACAGCCACTACTATGATAACACACACTATCCATCCATTCATCCCTCATCTATACCACTCCATCCAAGACACAGCAATGGGGCAAGGGGCTGGGAGGGGGCACTGGAGCCTATCCCAGCATACATTGGGCAACAGACAGGGAGATATCCTGGACAGTCATTTGCAGATTATAATAGACTATTATAAGAATATAATGTCTAATTTCCAAGGATGATAAACTGCAGTTCAAAGTGCCAACTGCCACAGTTTACATGTGTCCCTGACAACCTAATGAAAATACACTGAAGTGTAACCCAGGCAGAATGAGAGTTGTGTCCTTAGTGGCACATTTTGATAAAGTTGTGTCATTTGCAGGGTTAGCGGTTTTCTCACTGTGTGGAGGCGGAGTGGCGTTGGCGGGTGAGATCACTGCTCCTGTCCTGCAGCTGGCCAATCCGCTGCTCCAGAGCACTCAGCAGATCCTCCAGCTCCTCCTGCCTTCCCAGCAGGCTGTGCACGCTGTCCACCGAGTCCTGCAGCGCAACAATGCAACACACTCAAAAACTGACCAGCAACAACTCAACACACTCAATGACAGTAGAGCAACAATGTAACATACTCAATCACTGTAGTGAATCAGAAACAACTTATCACACTGAATTACTGTAGTGCAACAGCACAACACACTCAGTTACTTTAGTTCATTGTGCTCATTTAAGATCCCATGGCACTTTCCCTGGATGTCTTGGTCAAATTCCCACATGCAGCTGAACCTCCATGATAGGGCACTGCACCGAGCCCTTCATCTGACTGGTCAAACAGTGTCTTGTCTCTTTGGCCAAGAGTTGTGTCCAGACTCACCCCCAGGTCAGTGACCTTCAGCCGGGTCTCATGGCTGGACAGCGCCGCCTCGATCCGGTCCGCCTCTCTGTTAAACTTCTGCAGCTCCAGACCTTCCTCCAGCCGCTGCTTCCGATTGGCCCACAGCGTATCGAGCTCTGCCCACCCCTGACCCAGCTTGCGGAGCATCTGCTGGATCTCAGCTCTGTTGCCAGGCGACGAGCCAACCAATGACTGCCCCAGATTCTCCATGTTCCTCACCCTGAAGAGGCACAACCGTAGCATACCAGGTTTCTGATACCAGATCAAATTCATTTCCAGCATGAAAGCCACTAAACTTATTGTCCTGACACCAGATAGTCAACCACTCATAAAGAATATACAAATAAACTCTCTGATTTTTGGGCATACAATCTTATTGGTACACTCAGATTTCTGAGGGTGTTTTTGATTGGCCCACAAAGGTTGATTAAAGTCTACATTTGCTACAGAACCACTTTGAATCCACCCACCAAGCTCTGAAATCGAAACACCCCCTCCTCCCTAATCCGTACCTCTCTCTCTGCTCATCCATCTCCTGTCGGAGTTCCTTATTCTGCTCCAGCAGCTTCTGGGCGGAGCTTACATCAGGTGCAGGCTCCTCCTCCTGCAGCCGCGCCCGGACAGACTCCGCCCACAGCAGCAGGTCACGGGTCTCCTGCAGGAAGAGCTGGTGTCGCTGAGCGTCCTTCAGCCGTGCCCGCTTCTGCTCTGCCTCCGCTCGAACCCGCTGCAGCAGCTGCTCCAACCCCAGCACCTCCTCCATTATCGCCCTGGCCTCGGCCGGGTTCTGGGTCTGCTTCCTGTCCCCAAACATCACATAGCAATATTAAACATACCGCCATACTCCAATATAACATATCACGTTGCACCACCATGATGACGCATACAGTGTGGGGCTCGTTGGTCTAGGGGTATGATTCTCGCTTCGGGTGCGAGAGGTCCCGGGTTCAAATCCCGGACGAGCCCACATCAAGGCAAACCACCTGTTGCCTTGCTCCAGCAATCAATGCAGGGTGATTTTGTGTGCACATCACCAACTAAACCAATATCATTTCTCATTTGGCAAAGACAAATAGAACAACCTTCTAAAATATAAAACCTTCCCCTTCCAAAGACCCAGTATGATAGCTTTGCTAAAACCTCACACGATTGTATAAATATTCATAAGCTGCAAATTCATTGATATCCACTCACAAAAATGAATAGTATTAACTGTGTTATTAACCCATTTATCCCTGCATAATTCTCAGTCTCCATAACATCATGCAGATATTCAGCTCTTGAGTCAAAACTCCATCTCTGTACCAATACAGCAAAAAACATTCCAAACTGTTGAGTCCACCTGTGGTTAAGCAGTAGAGAGGACGGCAGGGGGCGCTTGTGTGTGAGGCGCAGTGGGGGGTGTCACAGGGTACCCACATTTTCGCGATGCTCCTGAGGTACTCAATCTTCTGCTGCAGGGCCTGGATCTCTCGCTCAGTGGCTCCCAGGTCGCGCTCCTCAGCCTGCAGCGACGCGCTACCCCCTCCCACCCAGGCCCCGCCCAGCTGCACCAGCTTCTCCTGCAGCTGAGTCCGTGCGTCTGCGCAGTCCTGCAGGAAGGAGCGCACGTCTGCCGTGCCCAGCAGCTCCTGTGCCTTCGCATCCCGCAGCTTCTGCATGCGCTCCCACCTGCGCAACACAACAGCTCAGCCGCACAACACTACGCAACAAAATATCTCAGCTTCATAAAACTGCACAACACAGCAGCTAGGCTGCACAACACAGTGCAACACAACTCACACACATGCAAGAGCCACTTTTCAATGAATACCAAGGGAACAACCTGCAGGGCTGTGGAGTAGTACATGAGTGTGTGTGTGTGTGTGTGTGTGTGTGTGTGTGTGTGTGTAACTGCTACAGTTTCTCCTCCTACCTGCGCTTAACTTGCTCCTGTTTGGCTCGAATCTCTCGCTGCTTGCTGTGACCGCTCTTCACAAGCTCCGCCCCTTGCTGAATGATGTTATCCAGCTGGCCCCTCCCACTGGCCAGCTCCGTCAGGAAACCCTGGCAGATCAGAGCGTTCAGGATTCATAGGTCAGGTGTAGTTACTAACATTCATGCTAGGCCAGTGCTAACGGATGTGTGGGTAATCTACCCCTGTATTAGCACAGTGCTAACGGATGTGTGGGTAATCTACCCCTGTATTAGCACAGTGCTAACAGATGTGTGGGTGATCTACCCCTGTATTAGCACAGTGCTAACGGATGTGTGGGTGATCTACCCCTGTATTAGCACACTGCTAGTGGATGTGTGGGTGATCTACCCCTGTATTAGCACAGTGCTAACAGATGTGTGGGTAATCTACCCCTGCATTAGCACAGTGCTAATGGATGTGTGGGTGATTTACCCCTGTATTAGCACAGTGCTAACGGATGTGTGGGTAACCTACCCATGTATTAGCACAGTGCTAATGGATGTGTGGGTAATCTACCCCGTATTAGCACAGTGCTAACGGATGTGTGGGTAACCTACCCCTGTATTAGCACAGTGCTAACGGATGTGTGGGTAATCTACCCCTGTATTAGCACAGTGCTAATGGATGTATGGGTAATCTACCCCTGTATTAGCACAGTGCTAATAAAGTTTAGCCGGCGGAGTGTTGGCGATCTCACCTCATATTTGGCCTGCATCACCTCCACATTGTCGGAGTTTGGGTTGAAGGCGTTGAGGACGTTCTCTTTGTCCTCCATCCAGGACTCAAACTCCTGGCAGGTGTTGTAGAATCGGTACAGCCGCATGGCCTCCTCAAGCGCCCTCCTGCGGGACTGCAGGGCAACAGAGGTTATACTTACTGCTGTGATAGTGCACATGATATGTGAAGTGCTGACATCATTCATCTGAAAAATGTCCCTTTGTAATGTGTTTATGAAATGTGGACATACATAAAGAATTTAACTGTGTGTGTGTGTGTGTGTGTGTGTGTGTGTGTGTGTGTGTGTAAGTGTGTGTGTATATGAATGAGTGTGTGTGTATGTGTGTGAGTGTGTATACGTGCGTGTATGTGAGTGTGTGTGTGAGTGTGTATACATGCGTGTGTGTGAGTGTGTGTGTGAGAGTGTGTGTATGTGTGTGTGTGTGTAAGTGTGTATATGTGTGTGTGTGTGTATGTGTGTAAGTGTGTGTATGTGAGTGTGTGTGTGAGAGTGTGTGTATGTGTGTGTGTGTGTAAGTGTGTATATGTGTGTGTGTGTGTGTGTATGTGTGTAAGTGTGTGTATGTATGTGTGTGTGTGTGTGAGTATGTGTGTGTGTGTGTGTGTGTGTGTGTGTGTGTGTAAGTGTGTGTATGTGTGTGTGTGCAGTACCTGGGCCAGTCTGCTCAGGCTGTGGTAGTCTCTGTCCAGTTGGCTCTGGGCTGTGTGGATGGTGTCCTCCTGGAAATGTGGGTCGGGCAGCATGCTGGACGAGATCTCTGTCGTCCCGCGGCGCATTGAGCGGCTGCGGCGCGGCTGGCTGACCCGGGCGGGGCTCTCCTGGGCGGGGCTCTTCTGGGTGCCATTATTGAGGACTGGTTGGGACGGAGTCTCCACCTGGACACACAGAGCCAAACCTTAATCATATCAACCAATCAAACAATCACCCAGTCAGACAATCAACTAATCAGGGAACCAATCAGACAGTCCACATTTACTTTGGCTGGAAAACAGGCTTTCAGTATTTTCACATATCATTAAATGTTTCATCAACTTATAAATTCTCCAACAACATAAGTTAGTTAAAAAAAGATTGCAGACATATATTATTGGAAGGGGTGTGTGTTTGGCTCATGTGAAATTGCAGTGCAGTCTGGTGGCCAGCAGGGGCATGGTGGAGCAGCAGCAGAGCTGCAGTGCAGTCCGGTGGCCAGCAGGGGCATGGTAGTGCAGCAGCAGAGCTGCAGTGCAGTCCGGTGGCCAGCAGGGGCACAGTGGAGCAGTACCTTGGGTGGGAGCTCAGTGATGTAGGTACGAGGGACCAGCTGCTGGAAGCCTTTACTATCCTTTACCAGCCACTTATCAGGGTCCTGCTTACTGACGATGGTCACCATCTCCCCACGATCCAGCGTCACCTTCTCACCTGTGCAACACACACAACAGCCTCACCTTCTCACCTGCGCAACACACACAACAGCCTCACCTTCTCACCTGCGCAAAACGCAACAGCGTCACCTTCTCACCTGCGCAACACACACAACAGCCTCACCTTCTCACCTGCGCAACACACACAACAGCCTCACCTTCTCACATGCGCAAAACGCAACAGCGTCACCTTCTCACCTGCGCAACACACACAACAGCGTCACCTTCTCACCTGCGCAACACACACAACACATAACTCACTGATCGGAATACCTTCACCAGCAGAGGGCGCTGATGAGAGAGTGGGGCTCACGAAACCATATATCTGCTGGAGTTATTGTTGTGGCTTGTGTTTAGTGTGTGTGTTAGCTGTGTGTAAACCTGTAGTAGACTGTGTATTATCTGTGTGTAAGTTTGTAGTGGACACGCTACCTCTGAATTTAAATCGGATCTTGGCCTGGTGGGCGGGGGTTGGTGGCTGTGGGCGGGGCAGTGGGCGGGGCAGTGGGCGTGCAGTCCTTTGTCTCAACGCTCTTCCTCTCTCCTTCTCACCATCCTCGTCCTCAGAGGAGGAGGAGGAGGAGGAACTATCTCGCCCCTTTAATTTCTCCTGGGGTTCGGCCTGCAGTCAGGGATTACCACAGTCAGAAATAACAATGCTCAGAGATAGCCACATTCAGAGATAACTGTATTTAGAGATAACCGCACTCAGACACAGCTGGATAACCATTCCATCACTGAGTAAGCCTGCAGAGAGAATATGCCCACAGGGCACTGCAGAGGGACTGTGACTCACCGTCAGGGGGGCGTGCAGGACAGCGCTCTTGGCCTGCTCTCCCAGGCGCTGCACCTCAGAGGAATATGACTCGATCTCTCTCTCCAGCCGTAGGTGGCGCTGTAGCAGGGCGTCAGCACTGGACTCATCCTTCCCATAATCCTCGCTGCTGAGCAGTGGTCTGCGGTCACCGAGCCACGAGTCTGCCTCCTCCACGTCTGCAAAGTACTGAGGGTACACACCTGAGTCAGTCAGGGTTAGGCAGCACACACCTGAATCTGTCAGGTAAGGGTGCACACACACCTGAGTCAGTCAGGGTTAGGGAGCACACACCTGAATCTGTCAGGTAAGGGTGCACACACACCTGAGTCAGTCAGGGTTAGGGAGCACACACCTGAATCTGTCAGGTAAGGGTGCACACACACACCTGAGTCAGTCAGGGTTCAGGGTTAGGGAGCACACACCTGAATCTGTCAGGTAAGGGTGCACACACACCTGAGTCAGTCAGGGTTAGAGAGCACACACCTGAATCTGTCAGGTAAGGGTGCACACACAGCTGAGTCAGTCAGGGGGTTAGCACACACCTGAATCTGTCAGGTAAGGGTGCACACACACCTGAGTCAGTCAGGGTTAGAGAGCACACACCTGAATCTGTCAGGTAAGGGTGCACACACAGCTGAGTCAGTCAGGGTTAGGGAGCACACACCTGAATCTGTCAGGTAAGGGTGCACACACACCTGAGTCAGTCAGGGTTAGGGAGCACACACCTGAATCTGTCAGGTAAGGGTGCACACACACCTGAGTCAGTCAGGGTTAGGGAGCACACACCTGAATCTGTCAGGTAAGGGTGCACACACAGCTGAGTCAGTCTGGCATGAAAACACTCACACACCTTTACCCGCCAGGTAAGAGAACACTTTCTTTTTTTAACCATTTTCTATCATTATTAGACACTAAGAAAAATATTATTCTTCGTTTCCTTCCCAATTTGAGCCAGTCGGTTTTGTATTTGCGTATTTGTTTGCTCCTCTTTCCCCTGTATCTGAAGCACCTGTTTGATGATGCTTGCTGCTTGCAGCCTGCTCTTGCGATTGGCCACTTCATCCTTCAGGTGCTGCCATTGCCTCTGTAGAGCCGACGCCCACCTCCTGATTTCCTTCTCACTGGGGTGTTTCTTGCTGCAAAGGTCATGACCCCTTCTGACAACGGCCAAGCACAAAGGCTCATGGGACTGCACCTCTGCCTCAAGACCCTGTAACACATAGTATAGATTGGCTTACTCACTCACTCACGCACACACACACACAATCTGTTTCACTCACACACACATACACACACACACCTTGTGTTTCTGCAGGGCGAGCAGTATCTGGTTGAGGTCACGGCCCAGTCCAGACGTGCGGAGTAGCTGCCAGCGCTCGTAGATCCAGGCCTCCGTCTCCTCACAGTCACGGAAAAACTCAAACAGCTTCAGCTGCTCCTGCAATGCCTTCCTCCTATGGTGACAGTCCTCCAATCAGCTCCACTCCACAGAACAACCATAGATACTCAAACATCAGCTCTGCCTAATACCACAGAACAACCATAGATACTCAAAACATCAGCTCTGCCTAATACCACAGAACAACCATAGATACTCAAAACATCAACTCTGCTTTAAAACCACAGAAGAACCATAGATGTACATACATAACCTCAATTTTAATACCCCACTAAAGATATTCAAATATCGGTTCTGCTTCAGTATGACAGGATAACCACAGATATTCGGATAAAAGGTCTGCTTTAACTTCACATAATAAAAATAGATATTCATACAGAAGCTTTGCTTCAGAACAACAGAATAAGCTCAGAAACGTATAGGTCAGCTCTGCTCCAAAGCCTTAGAATAATCTTATGTATTCTGCATGAGCACCACTGAATAACCATAGAACTCAACTACAAATAGGACCATAGATACTCAGCTAGCATTAACTTTAACAACAGACCAAAAGATACTGCTTCAGCAGTGAGAGTGTGGTTATTTTTACTGGACCATAGTTATGCATTGAGCACTGGATTGGCTGTTTGTGGATCACTCTCAGAGCCGTGAGACCCCACCTGTTTTTGCTCTGGAGCAGAAGGGAGCTGTACTGGGTGTTGAGTGCTCGGACCCGGGTCTGAACCTGCTGGGGGTCGCTGTGCTGGCCAGTGAGGGCGCTGGAGCTGAGCGCGCTCAGTCTCTCGCCCTGCGAGGAGAGCTGGGCCTCCAGCAGCTCCTGCTTCTGCAGCAGAGAGACCACGTCCTGCAGCTGCTTCCCACAATCCTCTGCTTCCACCAACACCTGGGGATGGGTCAGAGAGAGGGGAAGAGAGGGGGAGAGAAAGATGAAGAGTGAGGGAGAGAAAATGAGATTAACAGAAGGGGGATTGAAAGCAAGGCAGAGAAAGAAAAGGTGAGACAGTAAGGACATTAGCAAACAGGCTGATGTGTTTTTTCTGTCCATATGAGTAAATTCTTTGTCATTTCAGTAAAATCTGTCCTAAATATATGTGATGTGTGGAAGTCTCATCCTGTCTGTGGCACATGGCGTTATTTATGTCTGAGAAAGTGATACTGTACCTGAAGCTGTGTGGACCCTTCATGAATGAATGAATGAATGAGTGAATGGATGAAGGACCTGTCTCTAACCTGTAGCTCAGCCAGGTCCTTTGATAGCAGCTCGATGTCTCCCAGAACAGCCAACGTGTTCATAGCGCCCCCTACTGCCTGCTGCTGATTCCGCAGCTGCTGCAGCAGATCCTTCCAGCTCTGAGCGATGTTCTCCTGCCTGAATTGCCATGGCAACAACCAATCAGATCCCTCCTCTGAATAGCATTCATTATCATCTAGTCATAATTTTTTTATTTTATATGATCAGACAGATTACTTTCATGATAAACACATATATACTCACAGTACGTTCGGAGTTACTGTTACGTTCAGAGACAGTTCTGATTGACCTCTGACCTCAAAGCATTTGCATCTCCGTGGCTCTCCCTCCTATGTTAAATTTTGTGATGCAGGGTCAGAGGTGGTCAGCGGCAGGTGAACTCACCTGCGGGCCACCTGGGCCTTGCTGTGGTAGTTTTCTCGCTGGATGAGGGTTGCCATATCACTGAGGGCGCGGAAGCGAGGCTCATGGGCGTGCACGTCAGCAGTGAGCGCCTCCAGCTTTCGCGCGGCCGCCTGCGCATCGGCCAGACTGCGCGCCGCCCGGATGTCCTGCCTGAACAGGAGCTGCGCAGTGTCCTGGAGGTAGGCCTCACGCAGCCCCGCCTTGCGCCCAAACTTCTGTGCCAGCTGCTCCAGCTTCTCCAGCCTCAGCAGCGCCCCCTGCAGGGCGCGGTCACGCTCGTGTTCCGCCCGCTCCAGCAGGCCCCAGTGGCGCTCCACGTCCCCCAGCGTGCGGCCCTCCGGGGGCATGTAGGGCGGGCGGTTGTTGGCGCGCATTTTGGTGCGCAGGTGGAACAGGTGGGCCTCAATGGCCCCACGCTCCTGGTACTTCGGCGGCTTCTCCAATGTGCGGTAGGCCTTGAAGGCCGCCACCAGCCGCTGCATGTCCTGCAGGGAGTTGGGAAACAGCCGATCGTTCAGCTCCACCACCTTGGACTTGATCCAGCGCAGCAGGTCAGACACCATCCTCTCATACTGCTCCATCAGGTCATCCACCTCCTTCAGCAGCCCCACGATCTGAGAGACAGAGCAGAAACACTGCTTTATATAGGGAAAACTACACAGAGCAGAACCACTCTGCTTAATATAGGGAACACTACACAGAGCAGAAACACTCTGCTTTATATAGGGAAAACTACACAGAGCAGAAACACTCTGCTTTATATTAGGGGAAACTACACAGAACAGAACCACTCTGCTTTATGTAGGGAAAACTACACAGAGCAGAACCACTCTGCTTTATATTAGGGGAAACTACACAGACCAGAAACACTCTACTTTGACAGGATGTATCTTACTACCCTGGATCCCCAAAAACATACATTACAATAACAATACACATTTTTATGTTTTCAATCCAGTTATTCTGGCACTGTCAGGGGCACTTGCTGCAACAGAGTATTATATATATTCATATAAGTATTTGTGATGCATTGTTTTGTGCAGTACCTGAAAAATTCTGTTGAAATAGGGCTGGTTTGTTCAAAATTTTACCCATACTGGAAGATACACACAAACCTATAAATACACACACACACACACACACACACACACACACAGGCACACACACACACACACACTATAAACACACACACACACACACACCTTGCCCAATGCTGGGGGACACTGCTGTCCCATAATTCCCTCTCTCATGTTCTGCCATCTGATCCACTGGCTGCTGAAATTCCCAGTGAGAGACATGGCTGCTGCCCACTGTCCTGGCCCAGCGTGGCCCCGCCCCCTCGCTCCACCCTCTGTCCAGTACAATTCCCCTCCTCCTCATCCGCTCGACCTCCCCGCCCACCCCTCAGACCACGCCCATCACCAAACCAAAAGCCCCATGCATAATTGCTCTGCAGCACTGCTCCACTGAGTCAGTGTCTGTTGTTCCAAAGTGTCATTAGCTGTGGCTCATCTGCCCTACTGTGTCAGTGTTTTTGTAGCTGCAGCTTGAATGTGTCACTAGCTAAAGCTCCGGTGTGTCAGTAGCTGTGGCTCCACTGTGTCAGTTGCTGCAGTTTCTCTATGTCAGTAGCTGAATCTGCAGCTCCACTGTGTCAGTATCTGTAGCTCCATAGTGTCAGTTGCTGTTGCTCCAATGTCCCAGTTGCTGTAGCTCCACTGTGTCAGTAGCTGTTGCTCCACTGCTGAATCTCAGTGGCTCCACTGTGTCAGTTGCTGTTGCAATGTCCCAGTTTCTCTGTGTCAGTGGTCCACTGTGTCAGTTGCAGAATCTGAATCTGCAGCTCCACTGTGTCAGTAGTTGTAGCTCCTCTCCATTGTGACAGTATGTGGGTCATCCTGTCTGCGCTGGGGTCCGTTGGTGTCCTGGGTGTGGTGGCAGCTCAGTGTGGTTCAGTCCGTAGGCCTCTCTTCTCCCTGTCACACTGCCATGTGTGTCTGAGTATAATAATCTGGCTGATCCCTCCTCATTGGCCACCAGAACAAATCATGCATCCCAGACATGCTGCTCAGCCAATCATGTGTCCTCCTCACCCTCACCGACCTCCCAGGGTGCTCCCTGCTCTCTCGGCGTTGGGAAGAAATGGAGCACCCAACTTCCTGTAGCACATTGATCCTCTGTATGTGTGTGCGTGCGTGTGTTTGGGTGCGTCTGTGCTTGTGTGTGTGTGTGCCACGTCTTCTGCAAGACATCTGAGACAATGCTGATCTGATTAGCCCCTCCCCCTTGCTCTGCTGGCAAAGGTAAACCCGCTAATCCGCAGGGGCTAGTGCCTGATTCACCAGTTTCACTACGGTGGATTAGGCTCCTGCAGTTCACCCTGCAGCCTGTAGAGGGCATCTGGAATCTGTGCCTTTTTGTAATCTATTTAAAAGCCTTCTAGCCTCCACACAGTGATTCTCAAACTCCGACAAGGGGAACCCTCTGTAGGGACCAACTTATTTCAACACAATGCAGGTTTGGCTTGTTGGCTTTAGTTTTTCTTTTGTTGTGGAACCAATGACTTCGTTTCAATGTCCTGCTGCCCACAGTTTCACCTATAAGGACGCTACTGGTTTCATCTGGTATATGATCTCACGCATATACCTGATCTCATTAGAGAGGGTTTGCATCTTTAATCAAATAAATTATAGACAGGTGAAATCAGTGCATAGTTTTGGGAAATATCTGAATGTTCAATTAGATTTTATTTTGAGATTTTTCTACAGCTTCACAAATCCATCAATAAAAATTGATATTGAACACAAGGGCTGTGAAGAAAAAGGGAAATGTTTGCAATTCTTTCTGCTCTAGTACGATGAAATAACACTTAATCTTACTGTATATCTCCACACACTGTGCCAAGCTAAGGGTAAAATGGATGATGGAGACTAGATTCAATGAGGCAACTGGGGTGTTTTTAGGCAAGGGATGTTCTCAGACTGAAGCACCCACCTTGGCGACCCTCTTCTGCAGGGTCTGTCCCTGCTTGAGGCGGGAGAAGTAGTGGTAGTACAGCGACACATAGGTCATGATGGATTTCTCTTCTGGGTGCGGGACAGCCACGTCCTCCACGTCCAGCAGGCGCAGAATGCCCAGCCCTTCGGCCAGGCCGAACGCCTGCTCCAAGTTCCGCTCCGCCTCCCCCGGCTGGAGACGCCCATAATCCAACAGGTCTGGCCTGGGGGACGGCACACAGCCAGAGAGGGGCTAAGAGAGGCTTCATAAAGCCAAAAGTGGGAGGACCTACCATTATAATATCAGACTCAATGGATTTAACAAACAACAACATAACCCATAAAGAGGAAAACATTGTTGATTAGGTTGTAGTGACCATCAGGAGATTTCAGTTCTACACTTCACTATGTAACTGGCTCGTTGGTCTAGGGGTATGATTCTCGCTTAGGGTGCGAGAGGTCCCGGGTTCAAATCCCGGACGAGCCCTGTTTAGTTTAAACACCTGCCTAGCGCTGGGATTCCTTTATAAGAGCAAACTACCGAAGAAATTGTCCCAAAGTAGAAACCGTTCTCCAACCAGGGTAGGAGAGCATATCAGACGATTGATTCCATTCGAGGGCAGGCTAACGGAGGTATTTTTACATTTTTCAGGTAGAAATATTAGTGGTCACTTAATTCACAGACACACCTATTATTATTAGTATCATTGTCATAAAACCATGATTTGGACTAGCAGTTGGCTGGTTTTGTGTTTGCCATTTCATTATTCTGCTTTGGATTCTGCTGCTGGATTCATTTGCTTTGGCTAGCATTCCTCTTTCCCCCTGAACAGAGGGGGGAAACCCCGGCCCCAATAAGTAAGAGTCAGGGCAAGTATTTGAAGAGTTTGTCCCATCCATGCGCTGGACTGGCTGATTGTAACTACCACAAGTCCTCTGCCAAATAGATACGTTGTTAGTGATGAGTTAATTCATTACTTATTTGACTTCGTTTAACGTAAACTTTACCTATCTATCTGTTACCCAGTTAAGATGGCTTACAATAGTTGCAGTCTTCTGATATTAGCATAGCAATCTAACCCTGACAGCCAGCAAGCCAGCGGACGCTAACTGAAGTAACAATGTTCTTGTGTCATTCAAACCAGTCATTCTTGCTAATCAGGTCAAAGGAGTAACAGCAAAAGTAGGACGCGCCGCTGCCTTCATTTCTTTATTGGTAGTAATCTTAGTGTGTTTAGTCATGAAAATAGTGAGCAATAAACCATTGTAATACCTTCTTGAATACGTGTTACTTACCTTTCTTATTCGGCATTCAAGTTGTTTTACTCGTGTTATTTTTTTTATCTTTTATGTTTCCGATAGTTTATTCATATTTTTTCCTCGATGTGGGTGTTTATAAACAGCTAACCAGCAAGCTAGAACTAGGTATTTGAAGTAAAGTCAAATTAATGTTATCATAAAACAGCGTTACTAGCAATCTACCATACCGTTTGACGTTAGCTGCAATAACCAACTAATACACAGGCGTGCTAGATGACGGTCACATTGTGGTGTATCAACAGTAACAAAATAGTAACAACTTATTGTTCCTCTTGACAAGATACTTATTTGTAAGTCGATATTTAGCTATCACTTTTCTGCAGATTCGTGGATAAGTTGGAATTTGGCAGCTTAATATGTATGTAATAGATACAATTTGTTACCCTTGACGAAAAAATGCTATCTGGACGACTTAACTGAAAACCGACTGGAGGTTTTCGAATTGAGAAAACCACCTGATTAGCGCCGCCCGCTCTGAATGGCTTTAGTGAAGATGCGGTATGTGGCTCGTTGGTCTAGGGGTATGATTCTCGCTTCGGGTGCGAGAGGTCCCGGGTTCAAATCCCGGACGAGCCCTTGCATGATTCTCGTAGCAGGCAGTCATTACTTTAATTGAAAAAGAGTAGAAACTACACTAAAGAGGAGAGTTCTCTCAAATTGTTACCAATTTGGCTGTCACCCCATATTATCAATTTGGACCCTTCCCCATTAAAGCTTACATTATCACTGTTATTGTAATTGATGATTCTGTTATAATTTCAATTATCATTTCAGTTAATAAGATTCATGTCAGCCATCCCCACTCTCCTGTCTACCTGCTGTACACCCTGCGCCAGCCAGAAGCAGATAGGCTCCTCGCTGAGCCAGGTTCTGCTCAAGGTTTCTTCCTGTTCGTCAGGGAGTTTTTCCTTGCCACTGTTGCCTTGGTTTACTCTGAGGGGGTGTCAGGCCAGGGATCAACTGTAAAGCTGCTTTGTGACAACTTGTTGTAAAAAAGTGCTATACAAAAAACATTTGTTTGTGTTTCTTACCGGTGCGCGTGTATAAGAGCGTTGAACGCCAGCCCGTCCCTCCAGCTGCCAGAGAAGTCCTGTATGTTTACGTTAGCATAGCCTGCTGTTTTACGCTGGCACCAGATCAGTAGAGCCTCTTTAGCAGAGCGACGAGCAGCGCTACCTCCTTCTGCTCCATCTGTCTGAAACACACAGCCATGTGTAAGATTACAGCACAGTGTCTAAGTGAATGTAATAGATCATTTACTTAATGTTTCTGTGCTGCTTAAACTTTTGTATGAATTGGTTTGATTTTTCTGTTTTTTTGGGCTCGTTATGGAGGGCATTGATTTGTTAGTTTCCTTGGCACTCTAATAATCAGGGTTTGGGTTGAATGTTATGTTTTCTGGCCTCTAAGACTCCCATGGATAAGTGATTCAGAAGATGGATGGTGCTGGTACCCCCCCTCTGTAAACACACTGCTGGTACCCCCCCTCTGTAATAGGTGTTCTGGTACCCCCCCTCTGTAATAGGTGTGCTAGGGTACCCCCTCTGTAATAGGTGTGCTGGTACCCCCTCTGTAAACGGTGTGTCTGGTACCCCCCTCTGTAAAGGTGTGCTGGTACCCCCTCTGTAATAGGTGTTCTGGTAGGTGTTCCCCCTCTGTAATAGGTGTTCTGGTACCCCCCCTCTGTAAACGGTGTGCTGGTACCCCCCTCTGTAAAACGGTGTGTTGGTACCCCCCTCTGTAATAGGTGTTCTGGTACCCCCTCTGTGTAAAGGTGTGCTGGTACCCCCTCTGTAAACGGTGTGCTGGTACCCCCTCTGTAATAGGTGTGCTGGTACCCCCTCTGTAATAGGTGTTCTGGTCCCCACCCCCTCTGTAATAGGTGTTCTGGTACCCCCCTCTGTAATAGGTGTGCTGGTACCCCCCTCTGTAAACGGTGTGCTGGTACCCCCCTCTGTAATAGGTGTGCTGGTACCCCCCCTCTGTAAACGGTGTGTTGGTACCCCCTCTGTAAACGGTGTGCGGTACCCCCTCTGTAAACGGTGTGCTGGTACCCCCTCTGTAACGGTGTGCTGGTACCCCCTCTGTAAACGGTGTGCTGGTACCCCCTCTGTAATAGGTGTGCTGGTACCCCCTCTGTAATAGGTGTGCTGGTACCCCCTCTGTAATAGGTGTGCTGGTACCCCCTCTGTAAACGCGGTGTGCCGGTACCCCCCTCTGTAATAGGTGTGCTGGTACCCCCCTCTGTAAAAGGTGTGCTGGTACCCCCCCTCTGTAAACGGTGTTCTGGTACCCCCCTCTGTAATAGGTGTGCTGGTACCCCCCTCTGTCTGGTACCCCCTCTGTAATAGGTGTGCTGGTACCCCCTCTGTAAACGCGGTGTGTGCTGGTACCCCCTCTGTAATAGGTGTGCTGGTACCCCCTCTGTAATAGGTGTGCTGGTACCCCCTCTGTAAACGGTGTGTAAAGGTGTTCTGGTACCCCCTCTGTAAAGGTGTGCTGGTACCCCCTCTGTAAACGGTGTGCTGGTACCCCCCTCTGTAATAGGTGTGCTGGTACCCCCCTCTGTAAACGCGGTGTGCCGGTACCCCCCCCTCTGTAAACGGTGTGCTGGTACCCCCCCTCTGTAATAGGTGTGCTGGTACCCCCCCTCTGTAATAGGTGTTCTGGTACCCCCCTCTCTGTAATAGGTGTGCTGGTACCCCCTCTGTAAACGGTGTGCTGGTACCCCCCCTCTGTAAAAGGTGTTCTGGTACCCCCCCTCTGTAATAGGTGTTCTGGTACCCCCCCTCTGTAAACGGTGTGTTGGTACCCCCCCCTCTGTAAAGGTGTGTTGGTACCCCCTCTGTAATAGGTGTGCTGGTACCCCCCCTCTGTAAACGGTGTGTTGGTACCCCCCCTCTGTAATAGGTGTGCTGGTACCCCCCCTCTGTAATAGGTGTTCTGGTACCCCCCTCTGTAATAGGTGTGCTGGTACCCCCCCTCTGTAAACGGTGTGCTGGTACCCCCCCTCTGTAATAGGTGTTCTGGTACCCCCCCTCTGTAAACGGTGTGTTGTACCCCCCCTCTGTAAACGCGGTGTGCCGGTACCCCCCCTCTGTAATAGGTGTTCTGGTACCCCCCTCTGTAAAGGTGTGCTGGTACCCCCCCTCTGTAAACGGTGTGCTGGTACCCCCCTCTGTAATAGGTGTTCTGGTACCCCCCTCTGTAATAGGTGTTCTGGTACCCCCCCTCTGTAAACGGTGTGTTGGTACCCCCCCCTCTGTAAACGGTGTGTTGGTACCCCCTCTGTAATAGGTGTTCTGGTACCCCCCCTCTGTAATAGGTGT
The DNA here is from genome assembly GCA_022829145.1 of Albula goreensis. NCBI lineage: Eukaryota > Metazoa > Chordata > Actinopteri > Albuliformes > Albulidae > Albula > Albula goreensis. Next base: position 1,662,923 of record CM040749.1, read on the forward strand.
TCTGGTACCCCCTCTGTAATAGGTGTGCTGGTACCCCCTCTGTAAAGGTGTGCTGGTACCCCCTCTGTAAACGGTGTGCTGGTACCCCCCCTCTGTAAACGGTGTGCTGGTACCCCCTCTGTAATAGGTGTTCTGGTACCCCCCCTCTGTAAACGGTGTGCTGGTACCCCCCCTCTGTAATAGGTGTTCTGGTACCCCCCTCTGTAATAGGTGTTCTGGTACCCCCCCTCTGTAATAGGTGTGCTGGTACCCCCCCTCTGTAAACGGTGTGTTGGTACCCCCCCTCTGTAATAGGTGTTCTGGTACCCCCCCTCTGTAATAGGTGTTCTGGTACCCCCCTCTGTAATAGGTGTGCTGGTACCCCCCCTCTGTAAACACACTGCTGGTACCCCCCCTCTGTAAACGGTGTGTTGGTACCCCCCCTCTGTAAACGGTGTGCTGGTACCCCCTCTGTAAACGGTGTGCTGGTACCCCCTCTGTAAACGGTGTGCTGGTACCCCCTCTGTAATAGGTGTGCTGGTACCCCCCTCTGTAATAGGTGTGCTGGTACCCCCCTCTGTAAACGGTGTGCTGGTTCCCCCTCTGTAATAGGTGTGCTGGTACCCCCTCTGTAATAGGTGTGCTGGTACCCCCCCTCTGTAAACGGTGTGCTGGTACCCCCCCTCTGTAAACGGTGTGCTGGTACCCCCCTCTGTAAACGGTGTGCTGGTACCCCCCCTCTGTAAACGGTGTGTGCTGGTACCCCCCTCTGTAAACGGTGTGTGCTGGTACCCCCTCTGTAAACGGTGTGCTGGTACCCCCCCTCTGTAAACGGTGTGCTGGTACCCCCCCTCTGTAATAGGTGTGCTGGTACCCCCCCTCTGTAAACGGTGTGCTGGTACCCCCTCTGTAAACGGTGTGTGCTGGTACCCCCCTCTGTAAACGGTGTGCTGGTACCCCCCCTCTGTAAACGGTGTGCTGGTACCCCCCTCTGTAAACGGTGTGCTGGTACCCCCCCTCTGTAAAGGTGTGCTGGTACCCCCCCTCTGTAAAGGTGTGCTGGTACCCCCCCTCTGTAAACGGTGTGCTGGTACCCCCCCTCTGTAAACGGTGTGCTGGTACCCCCTCTGTAAACGGTGCTGGTACCCCCCTCTGTAAACGGTGTGCTGGTACCCCCTCTGTAAACGGTGTGCTGGTACCCCCTCTGTAAACGGTGTGTTCTGTAAACGTGTTGGTACCCCCCTCTGTAAACGGTGTGCTGGTAAACGGTGTGTTGGTACCCCCTCTGTAAACGGTGTGCTGGTACCCCCCTCTGTAAACGGTGTGCTGGTACCCCCCCTCTGTAAACGGTGTGTTGGTACCCCCCCTCTGTAAACGGTGTGCTGGTACCCCCCCTCTGTAAACGGTGTGCTGGTACCCCCTCTGTAAACGGTGTGCCCCCTCTGTAAACGGTGTGCTGGTACCCCCCCTCTGTAAACGGTGTGCTGGTACCCCCCTCTGTAAACGGTGTGCTGGTACCCCCCTCTGTAAACGGTGTGCTGGTACCTGGTGCAGTAGCGGCTCGATGTGTAAGCGCAGGATGATTATCCAGAGCAAACCCAGAATCAGCGTCCGGTCTCCGTCCACAATGTTCTCTGGACCAATCAGATCCACCCGAATCTTCTGTGGAGAGGGGCGTGGCCAGAAATTACACATGAGGGACAGACTAGAGAAAAGCTCTGTCATTGGACAGGCTGGACAGGCGTTTCAGTAAACCTGGAGTAACTGCAAACGTGGAATGAGGTTGGTGTTTGCATTGAAAGAGTGGAGCAGCTCTCTGGTCTAAGGGACGGTACAAAGTTTCTTTGTTAGGCATCAACTATTGTTTTTACTGGTATGCTTTAAAATGATGCTCCAAACATTTCTGAATTGTTATTATACTATTAATTAAATAGGGTAATTATTATTGAGGCCTATGACCGATATATTGGACAAACTGTGATATAAATATGCGAGCTGTAAGAGGCAGGAAACCCAGCACCCTGTGACCAGGCTGTGCTGTGTCCCCCAGCGCCCCCCTGTGGCCGTGTCATGCCTTGGACTTGAGGAAGTTGATGGCGATGCTGTTGTTCTCCAGGCAGTGGATCCTGTTCCTGGGGCGGCTCGGAGGCGGCAGAGACGTCTCACAGATCAGCTCCAGCAGCGTCACCAAGCACAGCCCACTCTCTAGCTGAGTGTACACGTCTGTGAGCTCCACCTGCACCTGAACACACACACACAGGTGAGCCAACACACACACACAGATAAACCAACACACACACAAATGCACACACACAAACACAGATGAGCCAACACACATACACACACACACACACACACAGGTGAGCAAACACACAGACACACACACACACACACACACACAGACAGATAAACCAACACATACGCACACCATGTACACACACACCCACACATATAAACCAACACACATACATGCATACACACAGCATGGACACACGTTAGGACAGACATACGCACCGCAAAAAAATGTGTATACTGCAGATGCCACACATACTCACACACACATTACATTTATGTGCATATACACTCAGTCACATCTATTAGTTCTAAAGGCTATTTCATGTTGTCTTTTTCTACCTGTATGATACTTGGTATAATATTAACATCACTGGCTTGTTGGTCTAAGAGCATGATTCTGGCTGAGAGTACAAGAGGCCCGGAGTTTAAATCCTGCCCACAGTCACTGTGTTACTGTGTGCATGTTTGTGATGGAGCTGCAGGCCGCTCCTGGTGCAGTGCAGCCCAGCTAAACAGCCCCTGTAATCAGAAGCAGAGCATTGTGTGCAAGAGCCAAGCTTTACCTCAGCGCAGGAGCTGGGAGCAGCCCAGCAACATTTCTGTTGGAAGTTTTTGGGGATTTATAAGTTTGGAGCACAGTTCACCAGCTGAAACCTGATGCTATGAGAAAGAGGGACTTAAGTGTGGAATTGTTTCTCAGACTTGGGTGGGGGGTTGAGGGGGGTCTCTAACCTTGTTTTTGGCGAAGACGTTGTTCATCCACTTGGTGAAGGTCTTCTTCTGCATGGCCATGCGCTGCTCCTGCAGCGTGCGGATGCGGCCCTGCTCATACTCCACCGGGTCCATTGCAGCTCCGCCCCCAGCCGCAGCCCCCTTCTCTCCCTAATCACATGACAATGACATCATCGCCATTAGCAGTGGCATCACTGAGCTGCTGGCCACAATGCTCACAATGATGTCATCAGCGTTCAGTGATAAACACCAGCGCCTTCAACATGTGGAGGTTTCACTCTCCTTACCAGCTGTGTTCACAAATTCTGACCCAACGGCCTTTATGCCATGTCATTAAAACCTTCAGTTTAATGACTGAAATCTTTGAATGTGTGCTTGCTTAAGTAAAGCCACAAGTATTTGCATTTATGTTTGAGCTGAATTGAATTTTATTTTATTTCAATAAAATCTAATAATAATAATATAAGAAGACAAGGATATTATTTCTGTATGATGACATGATTTTCACTTCGTACTCGTTTTCTATTGGCCTATCATTCATGTGAATTCGCTTGTCCAGCCTGTCGAATTTTCAGTTTCATAATTGCATTTAGATGCAACGATTGCAAATTACCATGTTTTTGTGGTGTATTTGTTTTACGTTCAGTGCAGAATTCATGTTCCCTCTGTGAGATTTACTCACTCTGCAGCTGAGTCTGGGCCGGGGGTCACTTCCTCTGCTCAAAGAAACCCTTTCCCCCCTCCCAAAACCCCCACCCGCTCCCCCTGCTGACACCCCTAACCCAGCTCAGAATGATCACTCTTTATTAAAAACCCGGTCTCTGTTCTGCTGCTCCATCCCTGCTGGGTGGAGTACACACAGAGCTCCCTGTCTCTGCTATGAGTCTGAATCTCTAACTCACAGCTCAGCTGACTCATTCAGATTCACATCCGCACAAGTACTGAGTCAGCTGACTCTGTCTCTAACTCACAGCTCAGCTGACTCATTCAGATTCACATCCGCACAAGTACTGAGTCAGCTGACTCTGTCTCTAACTCACAGCTCAGCTGACTCATTCAGATTCACATCCGCACAAGTACTGAGTCAGCTGACTCTGTCTCTAACTCACAGCTCAGCTGACTCATTCAGATTCATATCTGCACAAGTACTGAGTCAGCTGACTCTGTCTCTAACTCACAGCTCAGCTGACTCATTCAGATTCACACCTGCTGTCTTCTTTGTGTTTGGATATTTTTGCCATGGTATTTACATGTGCTTCTGAGGAACCCAAAACATTTAAATCAAGGCATAACATTGAAGATCATCTCATTTATTTACACATTAGACAGGGATTATTCAGGCAATGTACATCTCTCTCCATCCTCCGGTTCTGTCCAGGCCAGCCAGCTGCACTGAGAGTCACCATGGCTGGAGTTTAAATCAGACAGTGCAAACATGCTGGAGTTATGGGTACAGCACCATAAATATTCCAACCATTGACATCAGTTACTGTCTCAGGGTCTTACCTGCCAGGGTTTTACAGGACAGGTGGAGACAGAGAATGACAGGAACAGAAAGATTACAGGAGAGGTGGAGACAGAGAGGGGCAGGAACTGAAAGAAAAGTTAGGAGGGAAAGGTAAAAAGAGGACTCTGATTGGCTCATACCTGCTCCAGGTGAACCTGGGAGTTTTGTAGCCAAAATGAGACCTTTACCGTCTCACACAGAATATATAAAATGCTTTCACCTGCAGTCTTCTCCTCAGGGCCTACACATAAAATGTAGCCTCTTTGATAACCATGGGACAGTTAGATTACCTTCCATCATCCCGATTAAACAGATGAAAACAGACTGGGTGTATATGAGGGAGAAATGCTGTTCTCATTACCACAGAGATGAAGGTTTGAGCTCTGACCCCCTCCAGCCTCAGTGATTAAGCTCATAAAAATGCCTTCATTTTATTGGCACATACTGATGATGTCACAGAGCCGAGGCCCTCCTGGCAGGGATCTGGCATTCTGGGCTGCTGGGTGGTTAATGAGTGACTGTGGATAGCTTACGTGTAAACTGCTCCGGCCATCAACACACTCCAGCAGTCGCTGTCTAAACTCTCACAAATACACTAATACGCAGTCAGCAGAACTGATTGGGTTTCTGAAGAACTCTGAGCAAAGGACAGCAGACCAGGGTCATATTGGACCGTCCAGAGCGCACTCACACACACAGCTTACCGGAGAGACTTCAGTAAGGACCTGCTCATCAGCACCATCTGAGCTACGACCTCAGTGACTTCATCTGGGTGACATTATTCCTCTGATACTTCATACTCAGCCCACTCCTATTCAGTTTTATTCTCTTTAGCATTATCAAATTAAATGATTAATTATAAAATAATATAAATAAACATAAAACATGTACCCATACAAGACGAGAGGAATTTGCACTAAACACTTCAACAAAAATACGAACAGCAGTGTTGTATGATTGCTATGAAAGTGGGCTTTCTTTATTACTGAGAGGTTGCAGGTTCAATTCCAAAGCAGAGCACTGCAGTAGTTCCCTGGTGCAGGGAATAGTGTCTGCATTGCCTCAGAGACAGGGGTGTAGATGGTGGGGGGACCCTGAGCAGGGACCCTGATCTGTCCCCCCCACCCTTGAGAAAAAAAATTGTATGAGTTTAAAAGTTGAGACATTCTGGCTCACAGTTTGGTCCCCCCACTTCAAAAATCTCTCCTGCCCTGCTGAAGCTGCTCAGTGAATACATGGCTGTGTAAATGACCTGTGTGTAAGAATGACCGCTGGATGCCTGAAGCGTATGGCTCAGCTACCGAGAGCCCCATGCTGACTGAACAGAAATGTGAATGTGAACGTTACTGAAACACTGTGTGTATTCATGGCCTTTCATTCGGTAAAGAAGAGGGCTTACCTTAGAGTCTGCTTTTCAGGCAAATCAAAGATCCACACGGTATAAATCACAGCGGAAATCTCTCTCACAGTCATATGATCAGTGCTCAGCTCTGGGACCGACTGCTCCAGCGCTCAGTCAAAGTCAGGCTGAAGGCGTGAGTGCAGGTGGGTCGGGCTGAACTTTGAAGCCGCTGGGGGGGTTTACAGCACGCCCGTCTCACCTGACAGTGCGTTTAGGTGGGGCAGGGGGAAAAGGTCACTGTAGCTTCTGCCTCCACTGGGCTGGAGAGCAACCCCACCCTCAGACATTCCAGCGTCCCCCCTCCCATCCGGCAGCGAGAAACATCCTCTGCTTATTTACTACACCATTTCATTTCTGTTGCTCATACAGAAAAATACAGCAAAGGTGCTGAAAGGTGCAGAAGGTTGGTGGTTCAAACCCCAGTGTAGCCTCACTAAGGTCAGCGAAGCTGTTGAGTATGTCCCTTAACTCCATGTTGCTTGCAAAGAAAGAGCTGGCATACAATATAACAATATTGCTAAGTTACATTAATTAAGTGTGAAAAATACAGACAAAATATTACAATATCTATATGACAACCTACAGTAACTCGGGCCATAGCTAAACCAGGATATTTCCCCTGTGACTTGGTTTACATCCAGCTAGCCAGCGAGTCTCACATACCATAGATAAGATTAATTTTTTGGAAGGCAGAAGATTCGGCTCAAAGATCAACAGCTCCATAAAGGCAGATACAATCGGAGCGAATGCGCTGTCAGCTGGCGGAGCTCATTTTCGCTTTGCGGGTAAGGGTCTGGTAGCCGTGCCGACAGCTTTAGTCCACCCAAAGGAAAGCCGATACAGTTCATCAGTGCTGTGCAGTCAGTGCAGCCAGAGCAAGCACAAACTGTACAGTCATGTCTCTCACGCCGTTGAGTTTAGAGAGATTTAAAAATGCATAATGAGGAAAGGATTCAGTAAATCTGTGCATAAAACACAAAACCATCAATAAAATCTATGCTATTATTATGGACTGTTCACTATTTATGGCCTAAGTTTGTACATATTTTCATTGTGTTTGTACATTAATCCAGGAAGAGTTGTTAAATTGAAATGTGTTCATAAAAAGAAAAATATAAATAAATTTTCATATTTTAGTAATTCATTAAGATACGTGTACCCCGAGGAAACATAAAATTTCATGTAATATCTTTAAAAGAATGCACATAAAGAATGAAGATTTTACTTTAATAAGTCGTTGCGGAAAAGATCATCTGTTAGGCATCTAAATGTCGTGTCATTTTGGTTCAGGAATAACTCGTCATACAGCCTCAAATGATCAAAGGCTGAACCCAACTTCCCATTCGGCTGGCTGGGCTGGGACTGTCCTCTCCACGGGGAGTGGTCACCACATATCTCTGGGGTGTAAAATCTCAGAACTGAAGGGAGTGGCAACTTTATGGCCTCATCGCGCATAAAACCTTTTTACCGACTGTCACTGAGAGACACAGGACACGCATTCAGTGTCACTGATGACCAGCGCAGATTAAATGAGAGTAATAAAATTCTTAGAGGCCCAGAGTCAGCCAGTTACAGCCCTGTTAGCCTGAGCAGGCTCTAAGCATTTCCAGCACAGAACTCTATGCATTACATCAGACATTCAGCGGACACGCCCACCCGTAGCCATGGCAACGGCAAGGCAACGGCACAGATCAGCGCCAAAGACTGACATACTGTAGAGTAGGAAACCACATCTCAGAGATGTGACACATACAGGATTTAAAAGGGACCCAGTTCATTATCAACATCAATCAGTTACAACTCATTCCCAGTGCACCTCTGGAAGGCTGGCTTTCCTTCAATTTCAAGAGTGTTTCGCAATGTCCCAAGACTAAACCCACCGAACAAATTGAAAAAGTTAAAAGAAAAAAACGTAAACACAAACGTACATTTACACATATGTTACCAATCTTTATTTTACAATTAAAGTCATGTTATACAGAACGCGTGTCAGAGCAGGGTCCGCTGTGTTGGATGGGTTTAGCTGAGAGAGATAAAGACGACCCCAGGGCAGTTTCCATTAGCACATAACGATTGCACTAAATTAATTTACAGTCATAAAAGAAGAGAAAAAGACAAAACAAAAACCACTTGGTTAAAGATGCAAGTACAACAAATTGAACTTTGACAAAACCATTAATGAAACAATAGGGAAATCAAAGGTAAATACAGGCAGGGTGTCTGAGTGTGACGTGGGACCTCAGACACTGTAATGGGAACCTAAGACAGTAAAACAAACAAGAATGAAGCCGCTGGCTTCAGCCACAGTCTCTGCTGCTGTGAGTGGATCAGAAATCTCCCCTAAAAGGAGGAACACTGCCCCCACAGAGGTGCAAGGGCCCGGGCCAGGTGAGCAACTCTCAGGTAAGTGACTCCAGGTAAGTGACATTCAGATGTGTGTCAGGTTTGTCACATTGGAGTTCAGACCAATGAGACATTAATAAATGATTCAGTTTTTGTGAAGCCTGAAGCAGTTCCGAAACACCAGGATGGTATGAAGCACGGACAGCCCGCACTTTCTGCGTGTGTGTGTGTGTGTGTGAGAGACTTCCTGTGTGTACCAGGAGAGGCAGAGTGTAACGTAACCCCACCCAGTCGTGCTGTGAGCAATGAGCTGCATGTTAATGACTCCAGCGGATGAAAGCTACAAAGTAAGAAACTTAACTCAACCCACATTCCTGATACTGCCATTTAATCCAGTCAGGCTAAAGACACGCTGTTTGTGTTGCGGGAAGGCTGTGGTGGTTTGAAAGCGTGGGGTGAATGTGAAGGCGCGTGTCGGCCGCGTTCTCGAGGACCGCTCTCCCGTCATTAACGCAGTCTCTGGAAAGCCCAGTCCCACTCCAAACCCTGAGTACGCCGCTGTTCCCAAGCCTGCAGAGAGAGGGAGCTCACAGATCTGTGCGCTGCTGATGTGAGTGGATGGCTTACAAACCCTCTAACTGCACTGTGCTGTGCTGAGGCAACCTTTGACCTCTCCAGGCTTTCCACCCACACTGGCATGACACCAGGTCACCTGACAGGGGTCACCTGGGACAGGGCTCTAGCTGTCAGCTAGCTGTGGGGCAGGCAGCGCTAACACTGCTAACAGAGTTAATGAAGCCGCCAGTCACAGATCCAAAGGGGCATTTAGCGCTAACAGTGCTAACAGCGCTAACGCTGAGACTTCCCTTCCTTCCAGAAAATATTTAGTTTCCCTGGAGACTCCACACAAAGTAATGGAAACAGAGCATTTTACATTCCACATTTTTAACAATTTCTATGATACTTCTGTAGATACTGATTATTCATTTTTAAATGTTTTAATGTTTGAAACTTTTTGTCTTCAGAATGATTTATTTTACATTCTAAACAGACTTTGCAAAAGTGCATGTATAAATCATATCTCAAAACCACTGAAGACATTCTTGGCAGTTTGTTACAGAAAGGAAAAGATACAACATAAATCACTGAAATAAAAAAATGCTAATTTAAAGCAGGAATCATAAAAGGCTGTTGATAAACGCTCTCCTCTGGAACGCGCCACCTGGACCAGGCACAGAGTCACAGAGCCCTCCCCCATGATGAGGAGAGGCCCACAAAATTTCACATTACTGTCACAATTCTGAGGTAAGTTTAACTTCCATATTCATATCTACTCATCATTCAAGTGGGAAAACGTTCACTAAAGCCAAACATTTCTTTTATTAAGGTATCCACAAATATTTTTGTATTTATTCCCGCTTTTCTCACCAAAAATGAGCTACCTTTCTATCTCCCTGACTGTAGACCGTCTCCCATAAAGTAGGGAAGAGGAACTGAGGCACACATTATGAGTAGTCCTCTCTTCTGTCCACACTGCAGAGCCAACATCAGTCACTGCGGCTTTCATTTAAACCCAGGGGTCCCCAACCTGGGTCCCCGTGAGCCACAGGGTCTGCCGGCTTTCACTGGCACAACAAGGCACTTCATATCAGTAAGTGGTTACACAGGTAGGACTCACACAGGTAACCCACCTCACCTGGTTAACAAACCCAGACACTACAGTAGCGCAGAGACAGGGCTGCACAGTACACTGCAGTACAAACTCATGCTCAATATGGACCAACGTGCCTGCAGCTGATAAGGGCCTCTCCAGAGTTACAAAATCAGAAAATAAAGAGAAGTCAGGAATGCACAGGATTTCCCTGAGGGCGCTGAAGGGGACGTGCGTAAAACATCTGAAAGGAGCTGTGCTTGGTCTCTCTCTCCTTTGCGTGGAACGCTGCAACCTTCTCACTCTGCCGTGGGTGGCACTGATTATATTCAGGTGCATGTCCAGGTAAAAATAAACATGAAGCAAGAGAGGACTGGGTTACAAAAGCTGAAAGGTACAAGCTCTAAAAACAGACACTGTAATCTACTTAAAATCAACTTAAAATCACATTTACAGTTGCTTCCCGGCTGGGCCTGAGATGGCTCCTGTAGAGAGCCCCCCAGGTTATTATCTTAGTGCAGTCAGGGCAGGTAAAAACAAACACCTGCCCCTGCCAGGTATAAAAATAAAACCAAAAACAAAAACACTGACCTACAGATTAACTGGACGGACTGCGTCTCTCCTCCAACACTGAGGGAAATCCAGCCAAGGCCATGCATATAGCTCTGGCATCAACTGAATATCCCCCAACCCCCGCCCCAGTTTGCTTTCTTCCTGTACTGTGCCATTTGTTCATTAATAATTTACACAGTAAGAGGAGTTTGCTGGCAGACATCAGGCTGTCTGCTGATGGTTTGTACACAGTGACTGTAGTGACAGTGTATGCACATATACAGAGAGAAAGGGTGGAAAAACGCCAGCTTCAGAAAGTAAAAGTGCTGCCATGTATTATCACATGATCTACCTGTGCACTAAACCAGGTGAATTCACCAATTAGCTCATCTACCTGGCAGAAGAGGTGTGCTGATTAGAATTAGCTGGTTTAATGCAGGGATGGAACAAACGTGGTAGAATAGATGGAAGTACTTTTACTTCCTGAAGCCAGGTTTTTCCACCTGGTGTATCGAGGTGAAATTATGTACTGTGCACATTATGTACAAGCTCACAGGGGAAGCTGAACTGCAAAACTAAGGCAATGTCACTGAAAAGATGTTCACTCTTTTCAATTAAGGCAGGAACCAGACCTGGGTCAAATGACTATTCTAATTTAACACTTTCGCCATTCAGACGCAGCAAAAGCCCTGCAGATTGAGGAGTCTTTGGAGAAGGAACTCCACCAATATTTAGAACAAAAATAATCGTGTCTCAATATAATTACATTTTCGTTCAGAAGCACTTGTTTTGTTGATTCACAGGAGTGTTTTCAAAATGTTATGAGCATCTAAAGATGATCTCACAATATGCATTTGACCCAGGTCTAGCCACAACCACACCCCCCCACCCCAACCCCCCACCCCCCAAAAAAAGACACCCGATCTCAGATAGGGGCTGTAGCACTGTGGTCTTTGGACACTGAATTCTGCCCCCTCCTCTGCCCGGCTGGACGCTCTCTGAGCCTGGCCCAGGGGGGCTGACCCTGGGGAGCCGTGGCTCTGCGTGGGGGGGCTCAGTCCTCCTGGTGGTTGTAGAGGGTGTCGGCGGTGGGGTCCTTGCGGTGGGAGGGGGGCACCAGGTGGGCGGGCAGCTCAGCCGGCAGCTCAAACCCCTCCAGCTTGACCTTGATGAGGTGCTGCGCCAGGGCGAACTCCTCGTCATCCAGCATACCGTCGTGGTCGCAGTCCGCCAGCTTCCAGATCTTCCCGAGCACAGAGTTGGGCAGCCGCGAGTTCATCATCTCCTTCTTGGCGTTGGCGCCGGAGATCCTGCCGTTGACGGGCATGAGGGTGTAGAAGATCTCGTCGTATTTGGGCTTGTCGCGGTTCACGATCCACTCCTCGTCATCGGCGCCAGCCCTGATGCCCTCTTCGTATCCGTGGCCGAACGGCCCGTCGGTCGAGCCCTCGAAGGCCCCGCCTGTCACCAGCTGCGGCGGCTGCTTGCTCTCCTCTTCCCGGATCATAGCCATCAACCCTGCAATCTTATTGGCCAGCATTTTGTCCACTGACTCAATCAGCTTCACCTTGAGGGATGGGAACTTGCTGAAGTCGTAGTTCACCAGCTGCTCCTGTAGGGGGCGACACAGGAGAGGATTTAGAACAGGATACTCATAAGATCACACACTCATACACATACGTGCCCTCATACATCCATTCTCTCCCTCACACATTGACACACACACACACACACACACACACACACACACACACACACACACACACACACACAGTCACACACACACACTCTCTTAAACAGTCTCTGCTTCCCCCAGCTATTTAACATGTGATTGACAGGAGACTTAAGTGCAGGACTGGACTGCAACTCCACAGCCAGAGATCCAAAGCAGCTACAGCTCTCATATCAAACACAGACACATACTCTACATTCAATGTGTATGAGAGACCGTTTGGGTTTATTTCTGCTTGTAACCCAGGTTGTCACTGGATAGGACACTCTGGCAGAGGCACAGATCCAGGGTCCGGTCACATGACTGGGTCACGTGACCTGCCATCAGGGCAGAGCAGGTTAAGCAGCTGATCTCTGAGTCTGTAAGAACACACAGCCTCTCTACTGAGCTCAGCGTCTGAGCATGAGATACACATCATAACGATAAGAACGAGCCATTCAGTGCCAACAGACTTACGATTAATCTATAGTCCAAAGGATCAGGCCCAAAGATAGGTACATAAGAATACAAGAAAGGGGCATAAGAAAGATGAAGAAACCAAAGCCCAGGGAGAGTTTAGGGTATGACATTCCCTGCATTTATACACAGGGTCATGGTCAGAGATAGGGAGTCACATGTCTGTCTGGGCAACTGAATTCCACATTCAAATCTGAAATCCAGCCCAGTTCCCACAGTCACAGTCTCCCCAGAGTGTTTGCGCAGCTCAGACGGCCACCGTACCCCTCCCCTCTTCCCCAGCCAAACTGCATTCAGTCACAGACGCCTCCATTTCCATCTCAGCACATGCTGGAGCTCGTACCTCAGCAGGTGAGCCTGTCACTGTCCGCCTGAAACCTGACACACTCGCTGCAGCGCCTCCATATTTCACACACATTCAGCTAAACCTGATTTCAGTTCCCTCTTACCACAAGCTGTGTGTGCCTCAGAGAGCAGGTTTTTGTGCACCTCATAGGAACACCCTTCACTAACAGTGTGTATGCAGTGTCTGTGTGTGTAGCACAGGTGCATGTGTGCTCTGAGGTAAGGTCATGCTCTCATTTCCTCACTTCAGGACCACAGGAGCCTTAAACACAAAATACCTCTTCTCTCTCAGTATGGCTGCAGTACACAAACTTCACTTTGTTAAAGAAAGAGCACAGCACTGCATTGTGTGTCTGTCTTCACTTCTGTGTGTTCGGTGTTTGAGCAAACGTGTGTGTACGTGTAGGTGTGAGCATTTCTGTGTGTGGTGTGCTCATGTATTCGGTGCACGTGTGTTTGTTAGGTGTGGTACGTGTGTATATATGTGAGTTATGTGTGAGTTGTGAGGACCTGCATCTGCAAGTGTATGTATGTGAGTTATGTTTGTGTGGGAGTTGTGAGGACCTGCATCTGCATGTGTGTGTATGTGTGTGTGTATATGTGAGTTATGTTGTGGGAGTTGTGAGGACCTGCATCTGCATGTGTGTGTGTGTGTGTGTGTGTGTGTGTTATGTTGTGGGAGTTGTGAGGACCTGCATCTTGGTGACGTTGGGGAAGTCTCCGGGGGAGATGTGGTGCTCCCTCTGCAGGATGGAGTAGATCTCAGGCAGACGGCTGATCAGCTCGTCCTTCTTCTTCTCCTTCCCAAACAGAGACGGCATCTCCTTCTTCAGGTAACTGATGATGTAAGCATGCACCTGCAGGGACAGACAGGGGACACCTGAACAATCTAATTGTTCTAACACATTATTTTTTCAATTAAAATTGTTGCATGCCAGACCTGTTTCACTTCTCAGCAGCTAATTACATAATACCATGGGTTAATGTGCTTAATCACCCAGCATTCCACCACGTAAGCATTTAAAGAATTCAGCTGAAACTGCTTATCATACACTTCATGTAAGCTTTTGACACACAGTTATTCACCCGCTGCCTCACCACGCCCAGTTTCCCACATTGAGCCACAACTCTTTGGGAAATTCAGCCTCAGTTATATTTTAGATGAAAATCAAAGCTCTCTCTCACTTTGACAGCTGTGTCAGCACATCTGCTGCCTGCTGTACAGGAATGCCTGTGACTAACTCGGTTTCACGATGCCCGCAAGCACACTGACACAGAATTTGGAAATAAACATGCTGTGGGTTCCAGTTGTGGAAGAGCTTCTATTTTGCATTCTTTGACAATTTAATACAATTGTTTAATTAAAAATTTGATTAAAAATTTCAGTGAAAAGTTGAGTTTCTGAGAAATGTACATGAATTTCCAAAATATCACTGTTTTCATTATGTCCCCCTTTTGCTTTAATGACAGGGTGCACTGGAGCTGGTATGGACTCCACAAGTTTGAGCAAAACCTAATGATACATGTTATCACACGGTTTTTACGTGCACAAAACTTTCTTGGCCTTTAAGTGCCCCAATAAATGTTTGATGGGGTTTGACCTTTTCTACAAAGGGATTGACAGGGTCAGTGTCACCATTTTGCTTAAATTTGACCTAGACATTGTTCAGGATCATCAATATTTCTTCTTCATTTTAGATGTCATAACTTTTCTTTGATTTAAATGTTTCAAAATCCTAAAACCTTCTGATTATTTCAAGGTTGACATGAAAAAGGTTTGGAAAAAAAAAAATTCAATGTGGTCTCAGACTTTTGGACCCCACTGTGTATTTCTCAAGAACTGCTCAACCCTGTTTTTGGTCAGTGGTTCAGCTCTGCCCCCTGCTGGCTGCCTGTGTTACTGCACCATATGTTCGGAGCATTGGTCTGTAATGTTTCCCAGCACTGCAGTGAAAACGGCCCCCATGAGTCACACCATCTGTGAGCCATGCAGCTGTGGAGTAAACTTCTCAAAAGCTGCGCAATAAAAACATTAATAATAATAAAACAATAGTTCCCATGATATTTCATGTCCTGGCTAATTTTCAAAACATGAACTGGCTGCAGACTGCTCAGACTGAGCAGAAAACTTAGTGTAGGATATATATGCAAACCTATATGTACAGCAATCAACCAGTCAGCATGCATGTATATCGGTCTATCAGCCTGTCACTGCAGACATGCGCATGACTAAATTAACCAATCAATCATTAATCACTCTGTATGTAGTTATTTACTATATTTAGTGTAGTTATGAAGTGTATTTAGTGTAGTTATTTATGTAGTATATTTAGTGTAGTTCTTTAGTGTATTTAGTGTAGTTATGAAGTGTATTTAGTGTAGTTATGTAGTATATTTAGTGTAGTTCTTTAGTGTATTTAGTGTAGTTATGAAGTGTATTTAGTGTAGTTATGAAGTGTATTTAGTGTAGTTATGAAGTGTATTTAGTGTAGTTATGAAGTGTATTTAGTGTAGTTATGTAGTGTATTTAGTGTAGTTCTTTAGTGTATTTAGTATAGTGTATTTAGTGTAGTTATTTAGTGTATTTAGTGTAGTTATGAAGTGTATTTATTGTAGTTATTGAGTGTATTTAGTGTAGTTTAGTGTATTTAGTTATTTTGTGTATTTAGTATGGTTCTTTACTGTATTTAGTGTAGTTATGTAGTGTATTTAGTGTAGTTATGAAGTGTATTTAGTGTAGTTATTTTGTGTATTTAGTATAGTTCTTTAGTGTATTTAGTGTAGTTATGTAGTATATTTAGTGTAGTTATTGAGTGTATTTAGTGTAGTTATGTAGTGTAAATGAGAGTGGGGTTACGGTGAGGGAGAGGGTGCGTGAGCAGTGCGTTCTGTACTCTCTGCGCTGCGTTTGGGTGTGCACTGAGAGGCCCAGCAGAGGACTCTCCTCTGGGACGGCAGCAGGCCTCTGAAATGCGGGCCTCCACAAGTCACATCGCGCCTCACGCGCCCCGCTCAGCGCCGAGGCAAGATGTTCCCGTTACATAACCCCGCAGGAGCCTGCAAAACCGAAAGAGCGACTCTGCCCCTGTCCAAACATGTGAGGGGCCCATACCGCACGAACCACTGCCTCCAAACCAAAGCGTGACTACTGTATGTGACTGCACGTTCTGAAACGCTAACACCCTAACACAATGCTGATGCTTGCTCTTAAGTTTGTGTTAAAACATTAGCATGACGCTAATTTGAGTTCTTAAGGTAGTGCTCACACATTAGCCAAATGTTCTGAAGGCTGCGCAAACACATTAGCATGGTGCTAATTTGAATTGTGTTAACACATTAGCGAGAGCCATGCTTATGCCTTTTGTTAGCATGTTAACGTTGTTCACATGCTTGTTTGAAAGAGGACCATACTTGTCCTTGCGGGTCATCTTGCCAGCAGGTTTTTGTGTTTTCCTTTTAATCAGGAGCAAACTTAAAAACCTTGGAAACACAGGCTGAGATTCAATCAACATTTGTCCTTAAATTTTTCTCACAATTAAATGCAGGTGTTCATCTTTATATTCACTGACAGTTTGGCGAGTTCAGCAATCATGACAATTAACTTCCCCAATTGTTTGTGTAGAGGAAAAGCATAACAAACTGAAACAAATCACACGGCTCCCCTGCACAGGACTCCAGTCTGACAGCACTGTACTCGAGGCTGAGTGACCTTGTTAGCATCGTTTCCCTGCATGTTGTTCAAGGTTGTATTAGTGCGGCTAAGCCACAGGAAAACCATCGGAGGGGGAAGTTGTTTTAACCATTCCGGAAACTTCTGCATATGGATAACATGGTCAGAACCAGTGACACATATGCACAGTTTTTACTGTATGAATCGATCTTTCACCTAGTATCGCAAACCGCGATGGAAAGAGTTGAACTGAAGGTTACAGCAGGACTGCAGCAAACAATTCGCTCCTGACACGGGCGGAGTTTTTACAGCGTGCAGGGGCTGAGTTTTCTGTCCCAGGCCTGGGAAATAAGAGCGTGCTCTGGGGCGCCCCCGCAGGTCAAGTATGGAACTGCAGCCTGAGGGGCCTCTCCGTCACACAGAGGAGGTTTACGCAAAACATTTCCTCAATCGAAGGTGTTCTCCTGGCAAGGACTCAAGGCCGGCCAACGGCAGGCTGGGCTGTTTCCACGGAAGCCCTGTTTATTCCTGAGGAAAGTGGCTGCCGCGTGGGAAGCAGCAGCGCAGACAGGACGCAGGAGGAACACGGATAAACATGGAAAAACAAGGATAAACACCGCGACCGCGGACAGCGCTGTCAGACAGAGTGATGCTAGCTCACATGCTGTCAGGCGCTGCCAGGCTACTCTGGGTATGTGTGAGTGTGTGTGTGCTTAAGTGTGTGTGTGTGTATGTGTTGGGTGGGGGTGTTCACCTCACATGGTGCACAACAGCAGCAGGAAGGTGGGGGGCACTAATGCCAAATTCCTGTCCTCCTGGCTAATGGTGCGGAAGAGATAAGAGCGCTCTGAATGGAGAGTGTGATTTGTGCTCCGGCACCAGGCACAGTGGAGCAGAGGGGAACTACACGGCTCAGACAAACACACACACACACACACACACTGTACAGACACATGTACATGCACTATATACACACACTCTCTACACACATACAGAGGAGAACAACACAACTAAGAAAAACATACACACATATGCAGACACTCACACACATGTGCATATCCTACATACACATACACACATAGACAAAGGCACACACCTTACATACACAAACACACCCAGCATGCCGACAGACACACGCGCTACATACACAGACATTCATAAACACATATCCAACATACACAGACACACAGTCGCTTTGGCCTGGTCTGTTCTGAGAGCAGACTGTGCTGGTGTGGTTCCGTAGCAGAGACCTGTGAGGGGAATGTGGGCTCTGGAGTAAGAAGACAGAACCAGACCCAGCCCAGCCAAGAGCCGCCACATTAGAGCAACAACGCACTCACAGAGTGCCAACACACTGTCACAGAGCTCAAACACACTCTCACAGAGCGCCAGCACACTCTCACAGCGCACCAGCACACTCTCACAGCGCACCAGCACACTCTCACAGAGCTCAAACACACTCTCACAGAGCACCAGCACACTCTCACAGAGCTCAAACACACTCTCACAGAGTGCCAACACACTCTCACAGAGCTCAAACACACTCTCACAGAGCGCCAGCACACTCTCACAGCGCACCAACACACTCTCACAGAGCACCAGCACACTCTCACAGAGCTCAAACACACTCTCACAGAGCACCAGCACACTCACACAGAGCTCAAACACACTCTCACAGAGCACCAGCACACTCTCACAGAGCTCAAACACACTCTCACAGAGTGCCAGCACACTCTCACAGAGCACCAACACACTCTCACAGAGCTCAAACACACTCTCACAGAGCTCAAACACACTCTCACAGAGCACCAACACACTCTCGCAGAGCACCAACACACTCTCACAGAGCACCAACACACTCTCACAGAGCACCAGCACACTCTCACAGAGCTCAAACACACTCTCACAGAGCCCCAGCAAACTCTCACAGAGCTCAAACACACTCTCACAGAGCACCAGCACACTCTCACAGAGCACCAACACACTCTCACAGAGCACCAACACACTCTCACAGCGCACCAACACACTCTCACAGAGTGCCAGCACTCTCTCTCACTTTCTCTCCCCTGTGCAGGTGCTCTCTCTCTCTCTCGCTCTCTCCCTGTGCAGGGTGCTGTAGCTCTCTCTCTCTCTCTCCCTGTGCAGGGTGCTGTAGCTCTCTCTCTCTCTCTCTCTCTCTCTCTCCCCTGTGCAGGGTGCTGTAGCTCTCTCTCTCTCTCTCCCTGTGCAGTGGTGCTCTCTAGCTCTCTCTCTCTCTCTCTCTCTCTCCCTGTGCAGGGTGCTGTCTCTCTCTCTCTCTCTCCCAGTGCTAGCTCTCTCTCTCTCCCCTCAGGGTCTAGCTCTCTCTCTCTCTCTCTCTCTCTCTCTCCCCCTGTGCAGGGTGCTGTAGCTCTCTCTCTGTCTCTCTCTCTCTCTCCCCTGTGCAGGGTGCTGTAGCTCTCTCTCTCTCTCTCTCTCTCTCTCTCTCTCCCCTGTGCAGGGTGTGCTGTAGCTCTCTCTCTCTCTCTCTCTCTCTCTCTCCCTGTGCAGGGTGCTGTAGCTCTCTCTCTCTCTCTCTCTCTCTCTCTCTCTCTGTCTCTCTCTCTCTCTCTCCCCTGTGCAGGGTGCTGTAGCTCTCTCTCTCTCTGTCTCTCTCTCTCTCTCCCCTGTGCAGGGTGCTGTAGCTCTCTCTCTCTCTCCCTGTGCAGGGTGCTGTAGCTCTCTCTCTCTCCCCCTGTGCAGGGTGCTGTAGCTCTCTCTCTCTGTCTTCTCTCTCTCTCTCTCCCCCTGTGCAGGGTGCTGTAGCTCTCTCTCTCTCTCTCCCCTGTGCAGGGTGCTGTAGCTCTCTCTCTCTCTCCCCTGTGCAGGGTGCTCTCTCTCTCTCTCTCTCTCTCTCTCTCTCTCTCTCTCTCTCCCCCTGCAGGGTGCTCTCTCTCTCTCTCCCTGGGTAGCTCTCTCTCTCTCTGTCTTTCTCTCTCTCTCTCCCCTGTGCAGGGTGCTGTAGCTCTGCTCTCAGACACTATGACAGCAGGGTGCTGGCGGGCGGAGCGGTCCCGGCGTCTGGGCTAAAATTAGCACTGATAGGGATGGCGGTGCTCCACTGCTCAGGATGCAGAGTGAGGCAGGCGGGCCCAGAGGTCACTTAAGGTCAGCCCAGTCACTTCCACAACATTCCGGGCACACCCTCATCAGCCACATCCACACACTGCCAGGGACGTCTCTTTCCCAGGTCACTCATCATGAGTAATCTCCTCTGGTGTTCAGGCACACCGCAGGGTTAGCGCTGGTGTTCAGGCGCACCGCAGGTTTAGCGCTGGTGTTCAGGCACACCGCAGGGTGGCGTTCAGGCGCAGGGTTAGCTGGCGTTCAGGCACACCGCAGGGTGTTAGCGCTGGCGTTCAGGCACACCGCAGGGTTAGCGCTGGCGTTCAGGCACACCGCAGGGTTAGCGCTGGCGTTCAGGCACACCGCAGGGTTAGCGCTGGCGTTCAGGCACACCGCAGGGTTAGCGCTGGCGTTCAGGCACACCGCAGGGTTAGCGCTGGCGTTCAGGCACGCCAGGCAGGGTTAGCGCGCTGGTGTTCAGGCACGCCGCAGGGTTAGCGCTGGTGTTCAGGCACACCGCAGGGTTAGCGCTGGTGTTCAGGCACACCGCAGGGTTAGCGCTCTGGTGTTCAGGTACACCGCAGGGTTAGCGCTGGTGTTCAGGCACACCGCAGGGTTAGCGCTGGTGTTCAGGCACACCACAGGGTTAGAGTGCAGGGCCTTGAGTGTGAGTGTGTGTGTAGTATAAGTGTGTTTCTGTATGTGTAGTGTGATGTGACCGCGCAAGCCCTGGGGGGCTGTTTGGTGGGAGCAGTACCTTGGCCAGTCGGGCGCGTTTGATGAGGTCGTTGAGTTTGCGCAGCGCAGCTTTTCGTGGGAGGCTCTGGATGTCCCTGAACAGGTCCTGCGTCTCAGCCTCGAACAGCCGTCGGTTGTCGGAGTTCTGCAGCGGTTTGGCCCAGAAGGAACCCAGGTACACGCGCACCACCTCCGGCGTGTTTATCACCTTCCCCAGCGACCACATGAGGGCGCCGTACACCCTCATCAGCTGCTGCGTATCCACCTGGTCCGCCTTGTTCAGCACCACACGGATCTTATCATCCTGGCCGCGGAAGGCCCGGATCGCCTCCGAGAACTCGTCAGAGATGTCCAGCTTGTGCGCGTCGAACAGGAGGATGATCCGGTCCACACGCTCCCCGAACCAGCGCAGAACCTCCGAGAAGTCATAGCCTGGGGGAACGACCCGATTATTTACCTTATTTACGTATTTTTTTCATATTTACAGAAGAATATAGATCACAGACAATTGACGATAATGACACTCAAACACATCAGAGCATAATTGGATAACTACAAGTGAAAAGGTGCTAAAAACACAAATAATAAAAGCAGTACCTACATACATAATAGAGTAAGATTAAGCCCCAATACTTGCACCACAGAGCCTTAAAATATTCACATTCCCTGTAAAACATTTCAGCAAAGTAGGAGAGCAGAACTGTGGGAAACATCTTAGAAACAGTTCTGGACAATAAGCTGCAGGGCAATAAAGATTCACAAGGGCCTCTCTGAGTGAGTGAGTACTGCAGGGCTGTAGAGATTCACTAGGGCCTCTCTGAGTGAGTACTGCAGGGCTGTAAAGGTTCACAAGGGCCTCTCTGAGTGAGTGAGTACTGCAGGGCTGTAGAGATTCACTAGGGCCTCTCTGAGTGAGTGAGTGAGTGAGTACTGCAGGGCTGTAGAGATTCACTAGGGCATCTCTGAGTGAGTACTGCAGGGCTGTAAAGATTCACTAGGGCCTCTCTGAGTGAGTGAGTTCTGCAGGGCTGTAGAGATTCACTAGGGCCTCTCTGAGTGAGTACTGCAGGGCTGTAAAGATTCACTAGGGCCTCTCTGAGTGAGTGAGTGAGTGAGTACTGCAGGGCTGTAGAGATTCACTAGGGCATCTCTGAGTGAGTGAGTACTGCAGGGCTGTAGAGATTCACTAGGGCCTCTCTGAGTGAGTGAGTGAGTGAGTACTGCAGGGCTGAAGAGATTCACTAGGGCCTCTCTGAGTGAGTGAGTGAGTGAGTGAGTACTGCAGGGCTGAAGAGATTCACTAGGGCCTCTCTGAGTGAGTGAGTACTGCAGGGCTGTAGAGATTCAATAGGGCCTCTCTGAGTGAGTGAGTGAGTGAGTACTGCAGGGCTGTAGAGATTCACTAGGGCATCTCTGAGTGAGTGAGTACTGCAGGGCTGTAGAGATTCACTAGGGCCTCTCTGAGTGAGTGAGTGAGTGAGTACTGCAGGGCTGTAGAGATTCACTAGGGCCTCTCTGAGTGAGTGAGTGAGTGAGTGAGTACTGCAGGGCTGTAGAGATTCACTAGGGCCTCTCTGAGTGAGTGAGTGAGTACTGCAGGGCTGTAGAGATTCACTAGGGCCTCTCTGAGTGAGTGAGTGAGTGAGTGAGTACTGCAGGGCTGTAGAGATTCACTAGGGCCTCTCTGAGTGAGTGAGTGAGTGAGTACTGCAGGGCTGTAGAGATTCACTAGGGCCTCTGAGTGAGTGAGTGAGTGAGTACTGCAGGGCTGTAGAGATTCACTAGGGCCTCTCTGAGTGAGTGAGTGAGTACTGCAGGGCAGGATTCACTGCCTCTCTGGTGAGAGTTCACTAGGGCCTCTGGTGTGTGAGTGAGTGAGTGAGTACTGCAGGGCTGTAGAGATTCACTAGGGCCTCTCTGAGTGAGTGAGTGAGTACTGCAGGGCTGTAGAGTGGGCCTCTCTGAGTGAGTGAGTGAGTGAGTACTGCAGGGCTGTAAAGATTCACTAGGGCCTCTCTGGTGAGTGAGTGGCTGCAGGGCTGTAGAGATTCACTAGGGCCTCTCTGAGTGAGTGAGTGAGTGAGTACTGCAGGGCTGTAAAGATTCACTAGGGCCTCTGTGAGTGAGTGAGTGAGTACTGCAGGGCTGTAGAGATTCACTAGGGCCTCTCTGTGTGTGAGATAACCTGATGCTCTGTCTGTAAGGAATGGCCTCTGTTACATGAGAATGTTTTGAGTATGCCGTAAGCTGTGAATGATGTCACACACGGCTGTGAATGGATTGCTGAGAGTGATTTTCTCTCCGAGCCACAGCTACAATATGACTACACCCCTCCTCAGCTGAATCAGTTTTCATATTAAAACGAATCTTATGACTGGAAACGAAACCTCCCAGCTTCCCCTTATGGTTTTCAGAAGTTCTGGCTTCACTCATCAAATTTCATTAAAAAAACTCCTATCAGCCTTCAATGCCGGATCACAGAAACAACAGCATTTCCTCTTAATGATGCAATCAATGGCAGTATGTTAACAGCTCAAGTGTGTGTGCCTGTGTGTATGAGAGAGTGTGTATGTTAACGATATTTGTGTGTGTGAGTTTGCATGTATATGTGGGTTAGAGTGTGAGTGTGCATGTGGGTGTGTGTGTGTGTGTGTGTGTGTGAGTGAGTGTGAGAGTGTGTGTGCCTGTGTGTATGAGAGTGTGTATGTGTGTGTGTGTGTGTCAGAGTATGAGTGCCGATATTTGTGTGTGTGAGTTTGCATGTATATGTGGGTTAGAGTGTGAGTGTGCATGTATATATGGGTGAGAGACAGTGTGTGTGTGTGTGTGTGTGTGTGTGTGTGTGTGTGTGTGTGTGTGTGTGTGTGTGAGACCATGTGAACAGAAAAGCAGAAGCAGATGTGTGACACCCTACTGAACAAAAGCCAGACTCCCCATCTGTTTCTCTAACACACTCACTGTGCTGTCTCTAACACACTCACTGTGCTGTCTCTAACACAATCACTGTTTCTCTAACACACTCACTGTGCTGTCTCTAACACAATCACTGTGTCTGTAACACACTCACTGTGCTTTCTCTAACACAATCACTGTGTCTCTAACACACTCACTGTGCTGTCTCTAACACAATCACTGTTTCTCTAACACACTCACTGTGCTTTCTCTAACACAATCACTGTTTCTCTAACACACTCATTGTGCTGTCTCTAACACACTCACTGTGCTGTCTCTAACACAATCACTGTTTCTCTAACACACTCACTGTGCTGTCTCTAACACAATCACTGTTTCTCTAACACACTCACTGTGCTGTCTCTAACACAATCACTGTGTCTCTAACACTCACTGTGCTGTCTCTAACACAATCACTGTGTCTCTAACACACTCACTGTGCTGTCTCTAACACAATCACTGTTTCTCTAACACACTCACTGTGCTGTCTCTAACACACTCTCAGCACTGTGCTCCCGGGTGACACAGTCTCTCTCCAGCAGCCAGTGTGTCTGCATTCCCTACATTTCCCAGATAAGTTTTTGCATGAAGCAAAATTTCAGTTTTCAGACAGTATGTATTCCCTTAAAACTTTTATTTCATCATCACTGAGGTAGCTATCCAAACAGGGAGAAGTCCTCAGCGAAATGGCTGCTCTCCTCTTGCATGTAGGGGTAGAGGTGGCTTTGGCTGTGACTGTGGTCTGGTCAGCTCTCTCTCACCTGGAGCTGTACCTGAGCAGGATACACCTGGCTCTGTCTCAGTGCTCTGCGCCCCTCCCCCTGTGGAAGGCTCAGCTACACGCCCTCCTCCTGGGCTGCTCCGCCCCCCGTCACCGCTGAGTGAGTGAGAGAAACACCCAAATGTGCGTTCACCAGGAACAGCGCCAGCCTTGCTGCTGTGCATCCTGACTGCGCAGAGCTGGCACCGCCTGTATGCTAGACTGTGCAGCTACCTTCTCCTGGCACAGCACACACATGCACACATTTGCGCATGCTCACACATACAAATGCATGCACACTTGAACACATACATGCATGCATGCATGCACGCACGCACACACACACAATAGCCACGGAGTGTGCTGGGAGTGTCCCTGTGCTGACTTTCATCGCTATGGAGACGAGCTCCCAGGGGATTGTGGGAGAGGCAGAGCTCAGGGCTGTGTGAGAGAAGGAAGGTGACTCAACACGATGACCTCATGCCTGGAGAGGGGTCTGCTTCCAGCACTGCTGCTCCTTGACTACGCCCAGCTGTGGACTGGAGCCAGACAGGCCTGACACAATCCTTACGCTCCCTTACTGAACACACACAACCCTTACGCTCCCTTACTGAACACCCACAACCCTTACGCTCCCTTACTGAACACACACAACCCTTACGCTCCCTTACTGAACACCCACAACCCTTACGCTCCCTTACTGAACACACACAACCCTTACGCTCCGTTACTGAACACACACAACCCTTACGCTCCCTTACTGAACACACACAACCCTTACGCTCCTTACTGAACACACACAACCCTTACGCTCCCTTACTGAACACGCACAACCATTACGCTTCCCTAACTGAACACGCACAACCCTTACGCTCCCTTACTGAACACGCACAACCCTTACGCTCCCTGACTGAACACGCACAACCCTTACGCTCCCTTACTGAACACGCACAACCCTTACGCTTCCCTAACTGAACACGCACAACCCTTACGCTCCCTTACTGAACACACAACCCTTACGCTCCCTTACTGAACACACACAATCCTTACGGTCCCTTTCTGAACACACACAACCCTTACGCTCCCTCACTTTATGACCACCCAAATCGTCCTCTCCAGTTGCATATCAGTTTGATATGCGTGTCTGCTCCAGCTGCGCAGTAGTTCTGCAGCCTGCTGCACTCTTTCTCGCAGTGTTTTGGTTCTCTCTGCTCCCACTGCGTGGGGCGGGGTTACCCCACGTAGTGATTCAGCCATCAGGATTGGGTGCCAGCAGCCTGCACTCATGGAAGGAAATGTTTTTCAGTGTGTGTTGTGCACAGTAGCATTTTGACCCTCCTGTAGTTCACCTCTTTGGAAGCACCATGCTTTCCGCAGCAACAACTCAACCTAACTCACACACCTGCAGCGCGTACACACTCTTCCAGACGCACACACATGCACACACTCACTCACTCACACACATACCTGCTGCGTGTACACACTCTTTCAGACGCACACACACGCACACACTCACTCACACACACACACACACCTGCAGCGTGTACACACTCTTTCAGATGCACACGCACACACTCACTCGCTCACTCACGCACCTGCAGCGTGTACACACTCTTTCAGACGCACACACATGCACACACTCACTCGCTTCCAGATGCACACACTCTTTGCACACACTCACTCACTCACACACCTGCAGCGTGTACACACTCTTTCAGACATACACACACACGCTCACTCACTCACTTACTCACTTACGCACGCACATACACAAGTTCACTTACACACATACACGTACATGCGCATGCGCACACACACACACCTGTATGCTGCCGTGTGTTATGACACACCGTGCTAAACCAGAATAAGCAGCGCATATTCACACTCCACCGCTGTGCTGTCAGCTGAGGAGATTAAAGTCTGTTGTACACCAGGGGCTGGTCTGGTATGAGAGTTTATTTGTCTTTCCTAATTCTGAAAGTAGCTCTGTAAATCAAGCAGGGTTTCCTTTGGCTGAATTGTGTATTGCAGTGATATACACCATATCCACACCATCATATCACAGCTAACAATGGAGCTGTAATGATTACAGATAAATAAACATTATGAGTAACGCAGAGGATTAGGCTGAACTAGGCCGACTGCTGCTGTACATGACCTCCAGAGCCGGGGACCGCAAAGCTGTGCGTGTGTGTGTGTGTGTGTGTGTGTGTGTGTGTGTGTGTGTGAGAGAGAGAGAGAGAGAGAGAGTGCGTGCGTGAGTGTGAGTGTGAGTGTAGTAGTCGCAGTACCTCGGCTGATGCGCTGTTTCTCTCCAGACAGGATCCCGGGCGTGTCAATGACACTGATGCTCTGCAGAACCTCGTTGGGCATCTGGGAGCAGATGAACCTGCAGAGGAGCACAGAAAACACGGCTTTACCCAAGTCCTCACCAGGAACCCTGTCCTGGGGGGAGGGGGTGCTACGGGGCGCGATGCAGCTTAGGAGGGAAAATCACCCCCGGGAGGCCCGATTAAGACCAATTAGCAGCTTTGTATGGCTCAGTGCTTCATACTGTTGCTGGAACAAAACCCAGCCCAAACGTGGATCCCCCCCAGGACCGCTGGCAGCTCAAACGCAGACCCCCCCAGGACCGCTGGCAGCTCGGAGCTGAGTGACGGCTCATGAGAGAATGACTAAGATGAAAATATGACCAGACACATATGTGGGAATTCAGAATGAGCACAGTCTAGTTCGCTTACAGTTTTTCAAAATGTTTTTATGTTTTTATATTCAATGTCAAATTGCACACAGTCCATGTCAGCAAGGGTGCAAGCAGAGCCCGGTCCGATCTGGTCCAATCCGGCCGGATCCAGTCTGACCCAGCAGAAGCATATCTCACAATACATTAATATTTCAATGAGACAAAATAAAGGTTTTTTTCAACATGCACACATCCTCCTGTCTTGACAAGCAGAGCTTGAGGGTACATCGGCATGCTAACCATGCTAACACTTAACCACAAACTCTGCATGTTTGCCCAATAAACACTTTAGAGGTTTATTTTACACTTTAGAGGTTAATTAAGAGCAATGTGCTAAAGGCTGGTCTGAGAGGCACATTCTCCTGACTTTAATTAACTGGATGTTTGTTACAGCCTGATACAGACAAATTATGCTGAATCTGTGACCCAATGCCCACACCCTGCTCTGATCGGACCTGGAGACCAAACCTGGAGACCCACCTGAAAACTAAACAGCTGTCCACACCCTGTTCTTACATCAGCTCATAACAAGCCAGCACAATTATATTAAACTATTTTACTAATTTCTCATAGGACCATTGGTTAGAGGAAGATTACATAAAACACATTTTTCCCAGTTTTTAAAAAGTCTTGAAAAATCCCTGCCCTAAATGAGTTACAAAATAAGCCTGTCTGCTAAAGGCGAGAGGCAGCAAGAGGAAGGCAACGAGCCCTGAAGAGTGAACTAAGGGTGAAAACATGGGCTGGATGGTGGAGTGTTCCCCCCACAGACAGCCAGAGCTCTAGGGGTGAGGGTCACTGACCAGACACATGCCCTCCAGCTGTACCGTGGGAAACGTAGTCCTGAAGAGCAGCTTAGCCCTCCCCACAGACCGATTTACACTCTGCCAGGACGCACAGGCAAACATTTCCTTCAGGAGTATTTTAGGAGAACATGGACACTCCTGTAACCGGGGCGACTGAGGAGACGGACAGAGGGGAGCCCTGATTGGGCAGCACGGATGGAAGGTGGGGCGAATGAAATAACGGTGAGAGGAAACACTTGCAACTCATGTTGGGGGGGGGGGGATTTCACAAGCCTGTCAATTATCCAGGGAAGGACGCGGCGAGGAAACTCTGTGGGGGGGAGAGGATGTGCAGACGGCGGAGGCAATCTCAGCGTTTTTTCACACATGTGGCGAAAAACAGGAACGAGGCCGAATGTCATGCCGATGGTAAAAATAACAAGAGGTCGGGTGCCAACGAGCCCAGAACGGCCGTTTGGACGTCTGGGCCGAGAAACTTCAAACCCGACAGGAAGTGGGGGACAAGCCTCCCCTCTCCTGTTGCAGCGTTTATCTCTGTGTCCCACGCGCCCTGTTTCCTGGACCCCATCTGCCCGTCTCACGGCCAGCCGCCTCGTCCCACATGGGTCACGCCAACTGCCACCGGGGGTCACGACCCCTGTCCCTCAGAATCACTCACGCAGCTGATCAGAGCCCCAGGCCGAACTATACGGCCAATCAGAGCCTCAGCCTAATCCCTGCAGCCAATCAGATTCCTTAGACTTATTTATGCAGCCAATCAGAGCTGCAGAGCCAGCTGCCTGATCGACGACAGCAGCTCCCTGCCAAAGCTCTTGGTCTTGTTCCCCACTCAAACCCTAAACCGCCAAAGCCAACCCTGCAGACCGAAACCCACCCCCCACACTGAGCAGACTCCAGATGATCAAGAGGAGATGCAAGAAAACACCAACTGTCTTTCTGCCAAGGGCTGCTTGCTGGTCCCTCAGATTCTTTTTTATTTTTGATTTTTCATAAAACTGACTTGCATCCTAAGCTTCTCTGGTGAGGCTGAGCCAGTGCAGGCCTCTGTCCACAGCCGGTAATGGGGGCAGCTGGGACTCAAGCCCCCAGCCAAAGAGCTCACACCTGCTTCCCAAACAAATGTATTCTGCAAGAGCCACCAGAAGGCCCCATGGCCCTGTAACTGCCGAGGGCGGGTATGATGTTCTGGGGTGATTCCCAACAGCTGCTCCTGCCTAAAGGAGACTGATTGGTCATTTAGTGGTAACTGACCCCTGTGCTAATGACCGCTGGGCTAATAGGCAGAGAGTGGGCGGCGTAAGGCCACACCAGAAAAAGCAGTCTGTCCAGCTCTCAGTGAGGAGTCTGACCGGTGAGGCGGGTGTCGTGCGAACTGCATATTCTGGCTTTCAGTGACAGCCGTGCCCTAACGCTGCTGAAATATTGACAGCTGACATCCAGCACGGCGGATATTCTTATGGCTCTGCTGCAGCTGAAGCCCTGTGGGATGGCTACATCCTCCAGGTGTTCAGAAGGCTTTCACACCCAGGTCACTCTCTGCAGCTTTTCTGACCCTGGGCACAGCCCTCTAGCGCAGTTAATCTGAGAATCTCAGTTCACACCCACACACACACCAAACACACACAATGCATGCACACACCAAACACACACACAATGCCGCGCACACCAAACACACACACAATGCCACGCACACCAAACAAACACACGCGCACACCAAACAAACACACAATGCCCGCGCACACCAAACAAACACACAATGCCAAACACACAATGCATGCACAAACCAAACAAACACACAATGCATGCACACACCAAACACACACAATGTCACCAAACAAACACACAATGCACGCGCACACCAAACAAACACCAAACACCAAACAAACACACAATGCACAGCAAACACACACAATGCATGCACAAACCAAAACACACAATGCCCGCGCACACCAAACATACACAATGCATGCACACACCAAACAAACACACAATGCTCCACATGAAAACAACGGTCTCAACTCCAAGGGAACCGTAGTTTACCTCATTACAAGCAAGAACACAGTTTGACGGCCAACACGAAAGATATCAAAACGCTGCAAGCGCAAAGGTCTTCGGCTCTCTAGCAAAATACCTGTCCACTGCACAAACAACCTGCAGGGCCACATGGCTTCTGTTTACAAATGAAATCTGGAAATCTGACTGATCCCAAGGAAAAAATGCACATAAATAACAACCAGACCCTGATTAAGACCAAAGCAAGCAGACTAAAGGTGATAAAACACTCCCAAACATCAGGGAATCTTGGAGCTAAACTTTCATTAACAATCATTGGCATAATGATGTGACAATAGGGTAACAACAGGACAATGGTCTTAATGTAGCAACTCTGCTCACTGCAAACTGGCCTGAAAACAGTGCATATCTAGCATAGCTTGTTACAAAGCAAGCCAACTGAAACTTTGTTTCTTTCATCTTCGGCCCATCATGTAAATGCGAGGAACCTCTGAAACAAGCTCCTTGCATCCCAGAATCCCCTGCAGCGTAACCAAAGGGACAGATCAGTGCTGTTCACCTTCAGTCACACCTGTGCAAATACTGACGTGTGCTCATCTGACAGGTGCTAAACAGGCTTTTTGTACTGCAAACAGTGCAAAAAAAATAAACCCTAAGTAAAGCCCAACGTGACTTTGACACAGAGCTTTTCAACTAGTTATGTCAGTGCAGCATGACGGTTATGGAGCTGGACCAGTAACTCAATGGGTGTGAAATTCTGTAGTGTAGCAGTAAGAGCACAGAGCCCCTTGCAGGGTACATGAGTGATTGTGTCTCAATCTCAGAACACGCCTTATCTCTCTGGCCTGTTGAGCATGGACACACTGTGCTGGTTAACAGTTGCATGCTGGGAACTATCGCCTGTTCCCATGGCGTCACAGCCAAAGAGACCACTGCTCTGCCGTTAGCAGAGTGTGGCCACAAAATCCAACCATTAGCCGAGGAGGTGTGGCCACAAAGCCCAACCGTTAGCCGAGGAGGTGTGGCCAGAAAGCCCAACCATTAGCTGAGGAGGCAGAATCCAGGCATTACCATTACCACAGAGCCTAATCACCAAATAAGGAAAAATAGGGGTGTGGCCACACTGCTTCACTTGCCTGTAGTCAAGATAAGTCATCTCTGGCTGATTTCCTGTGTTTTTCTCCAAAAGCACAGGAGGGTAAATATAACTGTCATGTTCAGTATGGCACCCTATTCCAGTCCGGCCCTACACTCGAACCCCCTCACTGTGACATCACATGACAACGCCCACCAAACACACTGCCATACACTTACCTCCCTTATCAAGTGTCTCTTTCTCACACACACACACACACACATCAATTCACTTTCAAGGAGCAGACAATAATTCAAGAATTCTGGTAGGTTTTGTGCCAGTGGAAACTATCTTGAGAATGCCCAAAGCCTGCCAGGGCCTCTGCCCTGAAATCCTTCACTCCTCCGACGGCAGCTGATCAAACGGCGCGCTCGAAAGCCCTGGACAGGAAGCACAGGTAACCACGGCAACGCCAATGCAAATGCCAGCCCGGGAGAGACACGGGCGATCTGAGGAATGCGCTGGGATTTCTCCAGGAATGTGGCTTTCACGCATCTCCTCATGAGAACGCCGGCTCTTCCATATCTCTGTTATATGCGCTGGACTGAGCTGCACAGAGCCGCGCTGCTCCCTGCCGCAGCCAGCGCTGACCCTGGGAAACTGCCCTCCTCTACAACCCCTCCAGCTACACGCACAACATGCGTTACATGCACACTGCTGTTCTGTGACGTGCGACAGGCTGAAGAGCAGCAGGTCAAATTACATCCCAGAGATTTGGGTATATGGAAAGTGACTTCTCATTCATTACAGCAGGACTATTACTATATTAACTACAGCACAGATCTCACTCACACACAGGGCCCCTAATGCATGACTATTACTATATTAACTACAGCACAGATCTCACTCACACACAGGGCCCCTAATGCATGACTATTACTATATTAACCACAGCACAGATCTCACTCACACACAGGGCCCCTGGAGAATGACTATTACTATATTAACCACAGCACAGATCATACTCACACACAGGGCCCCTAATGCATGACTATTACTATATTAACTACAGCACAGATCTCACTCACACACAGGGCCCCTAATGCATGACTATTACTATATTAACTACAGCACAGATCTCACTCACACACAGGGCCCCTAATGCATGACTATTACTATATTAACTACAGCACAGATCTCACTCACACACAGGGCCCCTAATGCATGACTATTACTATATTAACTACAGCACAGATCTCACTCACACACAGGGCCCCTAATGCATGACTATTACTATATTAACTACAGCACAGATCTCACTCACACACAGGGCCCCTAATGCATGACTATTACTATATTAACTACAGCACAGATCTCACTCACACACAGGGCCCCTAATGCATGACTATTACTATATTAACTACAGCACAGATCTCACTCACACACAGGGCCCCTGGGGCATGACTATTACTATATTAACTACAGCACAGATCTCACTCACACACAGGGCCCCTGGAGCAGGCTCTCACACTGCACTCTTACCGTGGCTGTGGTTCACTAAGCTGATTGTTGGCTCTAAATGAGGTAATGAATATGCTAATGGCACTCAGCCCCTATGCGCGCGCACACACACACACACATCTTATGGAGCTGGGAGGAGAGTACTGCTCTTAGCTCTGATGTGGTGTATTGCTCTGCCTGACTGTAACAGGGCACACACTATTCAACACCACTCAACTGAGTGCTACTATTTGCAGGGACTGAGGTGTTAGCGTGCATTAGCCTGTATGTTAGCGTGCATTAGCCTGTGTGTTTGCGTGCATTAGCGTGCATTACCCTGTATGTTAGCGTGCATTAGCCTGTGTGTTTGCGTGCATTAGCGTGCATTACCCTGTATGTTAGCGTGCATTAGCCTGTGTGTTTGCATGCATTAGCCTGTGTGTTAGCGTGCGTTAGCGTGCATTGCCCTGTATGTTAGCGTGCATTAGCCTGTGTGTTTGCGTGCATTAGCCTGTGTGTTTGCGTGCATTAGCCTGTGTGTTTGCGTGCATTAGCCTGTGTGTTTGCGTGCATTAGCCTAAGGCAGTCCTGCACATGAATATAATCCCTTATGTGAGGAAGGAAACAGAGGAATGTGGCTGATTGGGAGGGGCTGTTTTTTCCTCTGGGGGAGGCAAATACCTGAACAAATACCTGAACACTTCATGGTTAAAGCTGCAAGGCAGGGAAACAACTCCCAGAGGGCCACAGCGTCTGCAGGTTTAACTCCAGCCCCAGAGGGCCGCAGTGTCTGCAGGTTTAACTCCACTCCCAGAGGGCCGCAGTGTCTGCAGGTTTAACTCCAGCCCCGGAGGGCCGCAGTGTCTGCAGGTTTAACTCCAGTCCTGGAGGGCCGCAGTGTCTGCAGGTTTAACTCCAGTCCTGGAGGGCCGCAGTGTCTGCAGGGTTTAACTCCAGTCCTGGAGGGCCGCAGTGTCTGCAGGTTTGACTCCAGTCCTGGAGGGCCGCAGTGTCTGCAGGTTTAACTCCAGTTCTGGAGGGCCACAGTGTCTGCAGGTTTGACTCCAGTCCTGGAGGGCCACAGTGTCTGCAGGTTTAACTCCAGTTCTGGAGGGCCGCAGTGTCTGCAGGTTTGACTCCAGTCCTGGAGGGCCGCAGTGTCTGCAGGTTTGACTCCAGTCCTGGAGGGCCGCAGTGTCTGCAGGTTTGACTCCAGTCCTGGAGGGCCGCAGTGTCTGCAGGTTTGACTCCAGTCCTGGAGGGCCGCAGTGTCTGCAGGTTTAACTCCAGTCCTGGAGGGCCGCAGTGTGTGCAGGTTTAACTCCAGTCCTGGAGGGCCGCAGTGTCTGCAGGTTTAACTCCAGTCCTGGAGGGCTGCAGTGTCTGCAGGTTTAACTCCAGTCCTGGAGGGCTGCAGTGTCTGCAGGTTTAACTCCAGTCCTGGAGGGCTGCAGTGTCTGCCTAACACAGGGGATTCGCCTCAGTGTTACTGGGGTTTAAAAAAGTTTTCCTTTTCAGTGTTCAAGGTCAACATTTCTGGAAACTTACTTTCATAATGCCATAATACATAAATATTTTTATATTCCTCCAAAGCCACCCAGTTTATTGACATATTGAAAATACAAAATGTCAACCATGTCCCAATTTTAGAGACAATGTACACCTGCAGAGCTCAGTGTTCTGCCAGCTATCTATGATATAGGGAAACATTCAGAGATGCAGAGTGTTATTCACAGCAATGCTAGCGAATGGTTAGCACTGCAGGCTAACCCCACGCTGGCTATAGGGTGAAAATTCTGCATTTCCCAGTGCGTCACTGAAGCCATTAAAGCTCAGGGCTGATTGGCTGGTGGCGCTGGCTCTTATGGAATGTCTTTGAATGCCAGGGTGGCTAAAGGAAGAAGTGTCTCATTTCCTCTTCCTGTGCCCATTAATCTCCAAAAAAAACCCCAAAATCCGGCCACAGATGCTGACAGCTGTCAGGAGCGCGTTTCTTCAAAAGGCCCCTGCAGCGGGTTCCCCCTCTCTCGGCCAAGGGTCAGGAAGTATGGCCGGATCGAACAGGAAGCAATGGGACACTTCGAACCTCAAAACAAACACTCTCTATGCGTCCTTTTTTGGCTCCCTTCACATAGTCAGGGAAGGTCTCACCATTGGCCTGAGTTACGTTTGCGTTACAGTGTGAAGAGAGACAGATCAGCCAGGTACCAAGAGCATAACAGCAGGGCGGTTTCCCACGACACCACACAATGATGCACAGAAGAATTCTCATTAAACTCTAAATCTACAGCCCTTTGTTTTAAACATTAAATCTACAGTACTATCATTACTATTGTTTGCATTGTAAATCTACAGTGTTGTCTGTAACACAGTTAATCTACAATGTTTTCTGTAACATAGTACATCCACAGCTCTGTCTGTTACACCTTAACATCTACCGTGTTGCCTATTACACACTAAATCTTCAGTCTTGTCTGTTACATGGTATAACTACAGCTCTGCCTCTTAAGCACTTGAGAAGAAAACTCCAGTTAAACCAGCGCTGAGCTGCACGCTCCCTGCCAAGCTCTGAAATAATGCACAATGGGTGGACAGAAGTCACTTTAAATAAAATACATCTTATGAAACAAAGGAGCACTCATGATGAACGGCCTGTTTCCACCACACACCCATCCTGTTTGCAGGGGCCTGCCGGCGAACAGGTCCAAGGCTAGTCGCGTCTCCACACGATCGGCAAGATTAATGATGAGAAGGCAGGCTATTCCACCCACCTAAGCTGCTCGTCTCTCCCCTCTGCCCACAGGAGGCCTGTCACACTCAGCGTGTCTACTGGGTTATAAGCTATAATTCAGTTATAAGCTGAAGTCACTGGTTGGCGTAAGAGTCCATACACATTTTTTCCAAAGGCACAAATTGCTTGTGATTTCAAGTGACCACAAAAAACTGTAGATGCTACGGCCTTCCTGGAGTTTCACATGCTAAATCTGCAGAGAATCCAGCGCTATGTCAAGCTTGAACCTGAACACTCAAACAGTCTCTGCCTCTGTGACACGCATTATGCTACTGCTAACATTAATGTAACCCACTTGATTGAGTTATACTCAATACTCTGTGCTCCACATTTCGGTTTCCCCATTCACTTTTTGCAAACACTCGTGTGAAACTGGTAAAGGCGATGGTGATACTCTTAGGTACCTTCACTCACCTGTTCACACACTCTCACTCTTACCTGTTTAAGAAGGCGTTGCCAAAAGCATTGAGTTTGCGGAAGGGTTTCTTGGGGTCAACCACCAGGGCGTTGCCGGGGACAACCCCTCGTTCTCTCCATACATCACAGCGATGAAGCCGTCGGTTGTGGGCTCCGGTCCGATCCGCATCCCTGGAAAGTCCTGTTCCAGGAGGTACCTGTGGCACACAGCACACCTGTCACTGATCAGACCTGGGTAAACCTGACAGTGACAACCTACAGAAAACCAGCGTTTATTTTCACAGCATCACATCCTTCAGTCATTTTATTCACTCTCAATTTAAACAGGTCAATCCCATTGTGATACACTCAGTTTTACAAGGGTGACCTGGCCAAGACAAAAGCAGCAGAGATCAAAACATTACCATAAAAACTTTACAGGATAGGCAGTGTCCTTGTTAAACACCCTCAGTCTCTAACAGAAACTGCATAATTTGTTTAAATTGTCTGTCCCAGGCTTCCTCCTATCTCACGTCAGAAGCAGTACCTGATCTTTGGCATAGAGGATTGGGCAAAGTCGCCACATATCAGAGAGAAATCATATTCCGCGTTATGAGTGTGATATGAGGGGCCAGGCATGGTGAATAGGGTAAAAACCTGTTAAAACCTGTTAAAACAAGTTTTTCTTTTCTGTGGACGAGTCATCAGCCTCAAAAACAAAAATTTCCTTCAGTTTTGATTAACAAACAGCTTTTTTACAGCAGGTGTCTCTGCTGGAGGAAAACCCCTCATCCCGATTCAAACCTGCAACCACCTGGGTCACAGCCAAAACTCAAACATCTTCCAGTACATATGGGAGTCCCCCATTCTCAGTTACTCAAAGAGTGAAGCAAAAATCCTCCACACAAAAATCCCCTGACTCTACAGTCAGTGTATGCGGCCTTTACCTAGTTTATCTTAAAACGCAGGCAAAATAATAATACATTAGATAATTCATAAATCTGGGACTCTGTCAGACAGGTGTGTGGGGACAGCGTGTGGTTGGAGCAACGGGACGCGCCACGGTGTTTGCAGTAAACACAGTGCACATGAGGGCAGCCAGACGAACCGCGCGCTGCGACCACAACAAACAAACAGCAAGGGGGTCACTGCTCCCTGCAGCCGTAGTGTTTCAGGCCCGGAGAAGGACACCTTTTCAAGATGAGTGACATCGCAGAGTCCGTTTCCTGTCTCGGCCCAGTCTCTGGTGTGGTGGGGGCATCCACACACCGCCCCCCGGGCGAGTGGACCCCGCAGCTCCACACACGTCGTACAGAAACACGTTTAACTACAGACCCAATGACTCAGCTCACTGATCCTCGGACAGCGGGGAAACGGTGTGCATTTCCAAATAAATAATTAAGACATGGTGGAGTTTACAGCGAGGTGTCAGAGCTTATTTATCTCTGGCACCTCTCTCTGCACTCTCACCAAGTTTGCACAGACGGGGGGGACCCCGCGTACGCTGGCTGACCCTGCCCCCGGACACCCTCAGGATGGGGTGGAGCCTGGGGTGACGTGCAGGTCGAGGGGTTCACCCCTTTCTGGAGACTCCTTGGCTGCTGGAGGATACGAGTCTGACGCACGGGGTGGGGGGCGGGGCATTAACGCGCTGAGTAAACACAGCGTTAAGACACCAAGGGACGGAGCTGCCGGTTGGCCACAAGCTCTACCCGTAAACAGCCTCCGGCCCACCCTCCACCCGCACGGCGACCCGCCGGGGTCAGGGGTCAGGGAGAACGGGAAGGACACGCTGCACTCCTTGTAAACACTCTGTTATTTTTGGGACGGCAGCAGGACATTCATCAGAGACGAGCAGCGGCTGACGCACTGCCGGCAGTGAGAGAACGCAGCGACCCTGGTGTGTTTACACACCCTGTCACCATCATGAGCCCATTGTGCTGAACAGTGATGCATCGCCTGCAGGTTACATCCCAACACAACATAAACACACCTATACCTGCCATGCAGCAACCTACCTGTACCTGACACACCACAAATCCCTATACCTGTCACACAATGAGTCACCTGCATCTGCCATTATATAACTTAATTATGCATGCCACAGAGTAACTCACCTGCAGCACAGGAAAGCATCTATCCCTGATATTCAGGGGCGTACCTGTGCTGGACACACAGCAAATAAACTGTACCTGGCATGCCATCACTCACCTGTATTTGACACGTGGCACCCCTGTGCACAGTGCAGTCCTGATGTGGTTTAATATCACTGCTCCTGTACATAATGTCATTTGGTCATTTTTCATGACTAAAACCCTTTCATGTCAAAAGTTTTTAAAAGTCTGGTATTCTTTCAGCAGAGTTACTCTTCAGCATATCTGAAGTGGAAGAGGGCATTTAAAGAAAGAGAAGTACTGTATCTACACAGCCAACACACACACACAAACGTAGACACACATATGCACACACTCACACACACACACACACACACACGCACACACACACACACGAACGTAGACACATATACGCACGCACACACGCACACGCACACTCACATACACACACACATGCACACACACACGAACGTAGACACATATACGCACGCACGCACACACACACACACACACACACACACACACACACACACACACACACACACACAAGCAAGCATTCACACACACACACACACACAAGCACGAATGCACATGCACACACACACACACACATATTTGCACACACACAAACCAGCATGCCTACACAAGTGCAGATCACACATCTCAGTGTGATCACCATGACAACAATGCAGAGAAATCGAGTCGACCAGGTGTGCCCTTGCGGGTTAACCTCAGAGGTTCTGACATGGCAAACACCAATGTGTCTTTGATAAGCAGGCGTATGTTTTTAAAAAACCCAGACGAGGGTCTCAGAAACACAGTAACACACTTAGAGTGGTGCCTACACAGGAGACACATGAGCAGCCTTCAGAGGAACAGAGGGCACTGAGCCCATGTGATAACACCCCCCACACACCACACCCACGCTACGCTACGCTGAGCTACGCCTGCCCTGCCCCACCCACGGCACACCACGTTCTAAAACTGATCGTCCCTGTAAAGCAGAGCACCCTGGCGCCCTTTCGATTGCCCCTGACGGGGTGGGGGGACACATTCAAAATGGAGCCCCCAGCGCGTTCTGTTGGGCACGTTTTGGGCGTAGAGCCAGTCTGGGAAAAACTGAGTCAACCTTCAGGAAATGTGCTTGTGTCTGTTCTCACTGTGCCAGTCCTGACAGGCTAACCTTACCAAAAACAAGAAGTGGAAATTAAAAGAGGAAATGTTCTTAGGTTTCTCAGATTCAGACATCAGGCCCAGAGTGAAGGCTGCCGTGAACTGCAGGTCCTTCCTTTTCTCTAAGGAATTAAAATGGCTGACTGACCTTTCTGCAACATGTATTACTAATGTAGTCTATTTCCAGCCCTGCTTGCAGTTTTGACCATACACATGATGAAAGTGCTTTGGCTGTTCTGGAAAACACACTGAAAAAACTAGAACTCACGTTGTTGTGTATCTACTCAGTGTTAGAGAAGTTGGCAACTAAGTAGAAGTAAAGATAATTTTGTGTCTTACAGAAAACAAACATGCAGTGAGACTACATTACACAACTTTTCCACAATAATGGCAGAATCGTGACATAGAGCTACGCAAGACCGCGATCCATGAAAGAATCCAGTCACAAGCTACTTAAATTTTGCAGTGAGACGACCTTCGCAC
Organism: Albula goreensis; assembly: GCA_022829145.1. Classification (NCBI taxonomy): domain Eukaryota; kingdom Metazoa; phylum Chordata; class Actinopteri; order Albuliformes; family Albulidae; genus Albula; species Albula goreensis. Next base: position 1,702,215 of record CM040749.1, read on the forward strand.
TGACATGTCAGACGGTAACTGTTTATGTGCCAGTACCTGGCGCAGGTGAGGATGAATGAATGGGCCGGAATGGTGTGCGAAGAGTACCCCGGGGCTACATCCAAACCGGTTCATCGAGTTTCGTATTCAGGTTGACTCTAAACAATGTTCTATCCTATTCAGAGAGCGGCCTGAGACTGTTTACAGTTAAATAAATTAGTTTCTCCCCCAACCCTTGATAAGGATGCTCACTAAACTGTGTTTAGCTACAAATACTGTCATCCAGAAAACGCCCGAGTCTTATCCCCGGCCTTCCCCACCCAACCATACGATTAGTCGGGTGGATGTCATCCAGGACTTAATGTTAGGTGTGGAGCAGCAAAGCCAGTTCGAGCTGCCGGCACAGGGAATACACTGTTCAGCTACCGCATACTTCAGGAATAGCGGTTTTGTCAACTTTTTTAGTCAGCTAACGTGAGCTACCAATATTTACTTTAGCTAGCCTGGTAGTTACACACATCACTATCGGGATCAGACATACTGAGTGTGGCTTTTTCCATTACGAGCAACTAGCTGCAAGCCACCACACCCCCGGCACACTCAACAGGCTGTCATTGTGCAACCTGTTTCGGGACTGAACATGATGAGACAATCTTAATCAAATATAAATAATGTTCAAACAGTCCACTCTATTTAGGTACCTGTTCCCAACCCAAAACCCAACGGCATACGAACGTGAACTCACCAACTATTTAGTTGTTTTTTTGTCAGATTACGACAAGCATTATGAGGTTAAAGTAGCTTTCTGCAAGATGTTTTATTCGGTCGATACAGAATTAGCTGCGTGACAGGCCAGCACTGTACTAGCGCACATTACCTTATGAATGTCGTTTTACCCGTGGAGTACTGTCCGACGAGCAGCACCATGGGCTTGCTCTGGAAGTCCGCTGCCTCCAAAGCCGGCGAGTGGAACTCATGGAAAAGATACGTTTCCTCCAAAGGCAGTAGTTTTTTCGTGTAAAGAGTTTGGAGACCTTCTGTAACGGTTTGAAACATCTCGCTGTCCTTGCTCCTGCCGCCCTGCTCCTTGTTTGCCCAGCTGAACATGATGGAACTCCTCCGTCGTTCAAATAAACGAGAACTTCACAGCGTCTCTGTTTCGCAACTCTGCGGCCGGAGGGGGATCGGCGTGTTGTATTGGTTTGAAAGGCGGCCGTGGAATCAGGATGCGTGGCAGCTCGCTCTCTCTCACTGCGGCTCCCACCTCACCTGAGCGGCCCCCACCCGTCATCCGACGTCATTCCTCAATATTCATGAAGAGACGACAGCATCCAATAGGACTCCAGCTAGATCTCCCTTAAACGGAAAGCCAGCAAATCCAGCCCAGTTTCTGTTTATGTCTTTCAATTTTCCCCAAAGGAGTCGGAAACTCCTTATCAAATAAATGCGAAAGGAGGTTAACCGAATATATCATGTATATTTCTAAAAATGCTAGTCTTGGTTTAGTTTGTCGACATTTGCCAATTAGATAATTTGCCTATCAACGGTTCAGTCAAGAAATGTGTTGCTTAATGATAACCTTTTTTATCTGAACACTGACAAATAGCCACGCTTATCGTGCTTCTGCGTCTTGGGCAGAAGAGAAAAACATCTGTATGTTGTGCGCTTGTTGCCACGAAAGATGGCAAACAGCGGCACCTAGCGGTAAGGTTTGGAATTGTTAAACCAAAGTCATCATCGCGACGCTGTACTGTTGCTTCCCTGCTGCCTAGCAACCTGGGTGAAACAAAGCAAACATGTCTGAGCGATGACCTAGCATCCGTGAAACAAGTGTACCGACACATTCATCTGAACTTTTTATCGTCTGTACAGGATGCATGTAATATGTGACTAAATGCATAGGAAAAGAGAATCCTACAGGCTCCACCTGTTGATCTGGATTTTGTAACGCAACCTGTAACGCAAAAGCAGGAAACGAGCGGTTAAAATAAGAAGAATGTGAGGAATAAAATCTCCTGGGAAAAACGCATTGTAATTTACATCAAGAATGTATTCAATAATAAATAATTTACTGTTGCCAGTCTTTCCTAAACATACCATTTCAGGATGACGTACTGAGAGACAAAACGTTACTGAAACAGGCAGTGCATGTTTGCTTGGGACCAGGTTTATTTCTCATTACCGATACGTTCAACATTGCTCTGCTGACTTTTGTGATATACGACCATGTTAAAGATTGTGGTTTAAAACCAGGTGATCATGTTTAATTTCGTGGGGATGTAGCTCAGTGGTAGAGCGCATGCTTCGCATGTATGAGGTCCTGGGTTCAATCCCCAGCATCTCCACGACGTTTTCTACGCACCCACAGGGGAAAAAGATGATCCCAGACCACATTCAGCCAGCAGTCATAATCGCTGACTGCCAGAAATAAAGCTCAATTGACCCTTAAGGATGAAAACATGCCACCGTGTATCTCCCATCAAACCAAAGCAACCATAATTAGGTAACGCCCTGATTTCACAGCAATGCTATAATCCCTTTATTTCCAATGATCTGTTTGGACAAGAACCATCAAACCATCAAAAACCATCACTGCATTTAAATGTTTTTGCAAAACTGCAGTCTTTAGTCCCTACCTAAAAATTTGACCCTTTGTATTTTGAATTGTCATGTATTCCCAAAGAAATTTTTAAGAGTTTCAGATGAGGGGAAGTATTCAGCTCAATTAAATTTTATTTCTATAGCGCTTTTTAAGAGAGAAAAACAGAGTAAACTGTTGATGAGCGGATTGTAAAATTCATGGAGGGAAAATTGAGGAAAAAAGTATGCACAAGTTTAGATGTTCTCATCATTTGTTGACACATTTGAATGTGGTATGCAACGCCATTGGTCCATAAAGGTGATTGACAAAAAGAAAGCAAATGGTAATAACGATAACATTACGTTTATTTCTGTAGAAGAAAATAAAAGAAACTTTTTGAACTCAAAGCTGAGGTGCAGAAACAAGTAAATATAGGTACTCGTATTCCTCAAAGAAAGACTGCAATATTCTAAGGAATAACATATAACTACTAAAACACAATCTTAACGCAAAGATCCACTATGGCATCACAATGAGCATGGCCAGGTGCCTAACAGATTTCGATTAGTTCCCCACATATGATTCTCATGAAATTTGACAGAACAATTGCTCGAACAGTAAGAATGTGATTGTGTGGATTCGGCTTATTTCCGAAAAGAATTAGGAAAAAAATAGTTTTGACCAATGAGATGTTAGGATTTTTCTCGATCCTACTGCACATGCGGTGCCACAGAGCACTACAGTTCTTATTTGAGCCATTATTTAATTGAATTGGATTTTGTCTGTGAAAAACAAGTTGTTTCCAGTAGGTGCATCACTGCACCAACAGGGGGCACTGTTCCCCTTGGATCTACATCTTTAGCACATTCATAAAAGACCAAACAAATGTGGCCAAAAATGCAGCCATAGGCCATGACACACAATGAGATAGTGTTAAAGCACCAGTTAAGTGATCCAGAAAACTCTGGGAAATTACATTGCTAAAATTAAGATTTGTCCTCTGCTTTTGTCAAAATTCTCACCCAACATGTGCAAAAATTCCACCATGTCTGAAAGGCTTTGATAAACTTGGCCTGAAGTCTATTAATGATCAATTATGTTTGCATGTCAAGTGACCTGTAGACATTTATCCAAAAGTGATTTCAAAAGTTACTGCCCATGGAAGGTAAAAAGAGGATGCAGCTCCATTTTAGAGGACGCTTTGCAGGCTCACAGTCCCAGCTACATTCTCTGCCATACCTATCACCTCAGAAATAAGTGCGTTTGTAGGGGATGTAGCTCAGTGGAAGAGCGCATGCTTTGCATGTATGAAGTCCTGGGTTCAACCCCCAGCATCTCCAATGTAAGTGTTCTTGTTTTTTTCCCTCATCATGTCATTGTCATCAAATATTAACACAATCTTTTAATACAAAAATTGTCAACATGGCCACTTGTTCCTCCAAACAGGAGAGTAGTTGAAGGGGATGTAGCTCAGTGGTAGAGCGCATGCTTTGCATGTATGAGGTCCTGGGTTTAATCCCCAGCATCTCCAATGTCTGTTTTCTTTGTTTTTTCCATCATCATGTCATTATGGGCAAATATTAACACAGAATTGTGAACATGGCCACTTTTTCCTTCAACGAGCAAACAACTGAAGGGGATGTAGCTCAGTGGTAGAGCGCATGCTTTGCATGTATGAGGTCCTGGGTTTAATCCCCAGCATCTCCAGTGCTGCTTTTGATGGCAAAAGCATCAAAACATGCTTTGCATGTATGAGCATCTCCAGTGCAGCTTTTCTCTGTGGCATTAAAAGCATCAAAACATGCCCAGACTCCACAAAGGTGGTCCTGAGAATGAGCACTAATGCAAAAACAAGAAGAAAAGGTGCAGCGAAATCAGCCAGCACTGAAGGCAGAGCCCCTCCCTGAGTCCAAAACGAACAGAAGTGCCTTCCCAACCTGGACTGTAGTTTTGTCTCTCAATAGACAAACGCTATCCATTGTCTCAAACCAGGCAACCACTGACAGCTGAGCGTACCTCAACCCCAACGGGCTCAATTGAAAACTCAGGAAATCTTTACACTTCTTGGAGGGTATGAAAAGTTTATTGACCGAAAAATTTGGCAAATTGGAATGCAGTGACAAATAGGTGAAAGATGTTGATCTTTCCATTCCGTGTCTAAAGAAACATTGATACTGTTTGGTCAACGTGTCAAGATTGAGAATCAAAAATGTGGTAAGATTTGCGACTGACTCAGGAAATACAGAAACTTTTAAAAGTCAGTGGAGACGTTAGAACAACATTAAGAGGTAATTGATGAGTGAAAGGGAAGCATTTTGGACGCTTAAAAATGAGGAGCTGCCATTTCCCCCCCCCAAAAAAAATTCATGACCGTTGAACTGTTCTTTGATGAGAAGGTTCACCTGTCATCATGTTTTTATGGGGATGTAGCTCAGTGGAAGAGCGCATGCTTCGCATGTATGAAGTCCTGGGTTCAACCCCCAGCATCTCCACTGTCAGTGTTCTTTGTTTTTCTCCCCACATCATGTCATTGTCAGCAGATATTAATACAAAATGTCAACATGGCAGAACATGGAACAGCTCAAAGGGGATGTAGCTCAGTGGAAGAGCGCATGCTTTGCATGTATGAGGTCCTGGGTTCAATCCCCAGCATCTCCAGTGCAGCTTTTCTCTGTGGCTTTAAGAGCATGTGTTCCTTTAAAAGTATGTGCGCAACAATCTGGAAGGCATCATCCTATCAGCATTCACCTCCAAGGAGCAGAAGTAGAGGGGTACAACAACCGCACTGCCACAAGGGCATGTTTGTCAAAACAAAATCAAGTACCTTTCAAATGATCTTTTTGCAAAATGCACCATAGCATCCCCAGCTCTTCATAGTGTTGTCAAATTTGTTTGGCCCAATTCAATGTTGGTCTTTGATCCATGGTTGCAACTTTTGAACTTTTACACACTCTTGATAAGTGTGAATTATACACACTTAATGCCTTAAATTATGACTTACTATCTAAAGTCACATTATGTTTGAAATAGTCCCATTCGTCATATTTAAGTACAGCAAATCAGTCAGATTCATGCTTTCGTTCTCATATTGTGCTGTAAGGAAAAAATGCTCCTGAAGGACATGGACAAGCAGGTGAGATCATTCTGTTACTGTAAAATAAATTTAAGAGAAAAAAATATGAGAGTTCGATATGCTTAATATATATATATATACGTATCAAGAAACTGACTGTGTTAAAGGTTTGTGAACACTGTTGGTCTCCAGGACCATGCTGAAAGCACTGCACTAACTGCACTCAACATTGTGAGTTGCAGGATTCTTGCATCCTCAGTGCCAGGGGATCATTATGGCCCTAGAGGATGACACATAAATGAAACGGTGTGCAGGTACAGGTGCTTTCCACAGAGATCTCCCCATGAAGCTGGTTCCATTGTGGGTTGTAATATGTGCGTAATAATTAGGGGTGTGTATGATTACATGTGTATGTGGGAGTTCTCGGTTTCTCCAGCTTTGCTGAACTGTAATCTTATGTCACATTCGCAACACCATGTTGGATTAATGGGAAACATCAAAGGGCTCTTTTTGTATGTCTCTGGGTTGTCTTGTCTGAACCTGTGTCTGTGTAAAACTTATTCATGGAAAGCGCCATTCAAATACAATTAGAATTGAAAATATCATTGAAACTATGCTGCTGCCCTTCTTGGCCAAGTCTCTCCTGTCCTCTCCTCTCTCTTTATATGGTTAAATAACAAAAAGGATGACCACATGACAGGAGTTTTGTTTTGAGAATTTTTGAATAGAGTTGGATCCTGGGCACTTTTTTCTCTCCACCTCAGAAGCTCTCTGTAATATTACTGCAGAATATGTGACAGTTACATGCGGCTTTATTGTCCCCAGCTTTAGGTAATTAAAGCTGCATCTGCTCAGGAACAGAGAAAAGGCAACCATATGTACAAACAAACAAACAAACAAACAAACAAACAAACAAACACGACACACAAATACAACACACAAATACAAAGATGCAACTTTACATCTTTGTATACTCCTACACAATATACAAATAAATAAAAAAATGAGTAAATCCCATGAAATCCAGTAGTTGCTGTTGAAAGTCCTCAGGTGTGTTATTGGGAGGTGTGATTAACAGAGAGTTGTTGACTCTCAGTTAAAATGTCACCCGCTGGGCTGGCAGCCGGTGCTCTGCACACTCTGGGTGAATGAGTAACCACGCAGCCACAATGTGAAAGGAAAGCTGCTATCATTTACTTGGCATGTCTCTTCTTGTGCCTTGGGAACTTGAGACTTTTTGCATGCCTGCTAAACCGGAAATGTGACTGCTGCATTTTTCCTTATTTAAACAGTTCAGCTTCGAGCCAGTGAAAGTTCACACACCTCTTTAGAGACGAAGACGCCTTGGAATCGGGGCAGTGAGGGCAGTTCAGAGGGATGTAACTTTGCCACAGTGTGGAATGGCCGTGTATAAATACCTGGGACAGGTGTGTGGAGAACGATGTACGTCAGAGCGAGCCGAATCGTGGGACAGGTGCTGCCTGTGCTCTCAGCAGCGTTTCTCAGACAGAAGGAGAGGAGCACGAAGAAGCAAGGGAACATGGAGGCATGGGTAAGCCACTCACCCACCTGGAACACACACACACTCACACACCCCAACACACACACACACACACACACACACACACACACACACACACACACACACACACACACACACACACACACACACACACACACACACACGCACACACACACACACACACACACACACACACACACACACACACACACACACACACACACACACACACACACACACACACACACACACACACAGACAAACACACACAGAGGAAGCGAGACCTGGAGTCTCATTAAACTCCCCCCAGCACTAATTCTCTTATCCTCCCATGCCATGGTTCTTCTGCTCCAGGCAGTGTTAATTTTGATCATTGCCTCGCATTAACCTCCAGGAAACACCTAGGCAGGGGATATTTACTTCCCATTTCCAGTTACACTTTCAAATGTGCAGACTCCACAAACCCACATACACTGACAGTGAAGATTTTCAGGTTTTTTGCTTTTTTCAGATAAGGTAGTTAGATTTTCAGGTTTTTTGCTTTTTTCAGATAAGATCTAGCTGAGGGTTAACCAGGCAATGCACAGAGAAACTACATTACATTTTTGTCCCACCAACAAAATATTATTTAAATAGTACCTAACGTTATTCATTCATAATGCATTATCCATACAGCACGTACTGTGGGGTAATCATTGAATCCCAGTTCCTGTGGAATTGTGGGAATTGTGGGCAGGTCCCATTTCTGCAGAAATGGTATCTGGGGACCAGTTGAGAAACACAGTCCACTGGACTTTGAGGGCTGGTGGCCCCCTTCTGTGTCTGCACCATCAGTAACCCAATCATGGCTCCTTTTATTGTGGACTATGCTGTCTTCCCATTGGCCACAGCCTGCTGAATCTACTGAATGGCCAGTTCACACATGCTCAGTGAACTGACATGTGGAACATGGGCACTGGTGGCTGTTTACCTCAGCCAGTGGGAGAAAGAAGTGAGGGCTTGTTACAGAATCAGAGGGGTCTCATGTTCATGGCTTCCTTCACTGGCAAGAGGAAAAACAGTTCAAGTTCTACCTGGTAACAGCCGGACATAGGAATACATGTTGTTGTATCCTAGCAACCCCCCAAACCTGATAGGTTAAAAAGGGGAAGAGGTGTTGCTTTTCGATTGGCCAAAGATGGGCCAAATCATTTCAGTGGTCTCCATCCCATTGAAGAGGGTAAATCCAAGGTAAGGCTTCCTGGGTCACATGGGAAAGGAGGTGTGAGACAACACTTCACAGAAAGACCTGTTCACACCTGCAGCACCTCACACAGGTGTTTAAACAGGTCCGAATTAACTTTACAATAAATGCTTGGTTATATGTTTGGCAAAGATTTGTACCGCATTTTGCCTCTGCTTCAGAGAGAAGAGGATCCGTACTGGAAGGTGACTGTGAGGGTGATACGTGCCACCAATATTCCCAAGCAGGACTACTGTGAGTCCATGTCTCTCTGGCCTCATTGTTGTCTGGACTCAATGTTACTTAACACTAAAGTGGTCAGTTATAAAGTAGTGAAAGGGTTGCCTGTGTTTAACTGTACATCGGATGTTTCTTAGCTGTGTGTTAATCATTTCGATGCTTGATGGATGTGGGTCTGTACCGTTGCAGTGTCAGAGTCAGACTGTTACGTCAGTCTGCGTCTGCCGACCGCCTCATCAAAAACGTATCGCACTCGGACTGTCCCCAACAGCCGTTTCCCCGAATGGAACGAGACCTTCCACTTCCGTGTGCACAGCCACGTCAAGGTGGGTACAGGTGCAGGCGCTCGAAGAACAAGTAACCCAACCTGAATGTGACACTGATAACCAGGTACAAGTGCTTCACACAGTTCTGAGTTCTGATAATGGGTAATATCTAGCAGGTGCCTTCCTCAGAAACATGCAAGGCAAGTCCAATCTAAAATAATCTTTTGTCTGTTGAAAATTGCTGTTCATAAATCAATTATGATGGCATACATCCACTTTGGACAGAAATCTTAGTGCTTTGTGAAAGTATAATGCATGTGGGTGTACAGCCTTCAGGCTTAGGGTTTGAGGCCTGTCTTGAAAATATGCTTAAATGTTTCTTGGAAACTCAAACTTGACAACCATTCATGAGGGTGGAGATGGTGGCTGGGGATACTCCCTCTGGTTATTGTCTCACACTGACATCATGAAACCTGTGAAGCTCTGTCTCTGTCTCTGTCTCTGTCTCCAGTCTGATGCTGAAAAAACACTGCCCCATCTTCATCCTGCTACACTCTTAGAAGAATTTAAGCTCCTTACAAGTTCTTTGTTTGTCCTCATTGGGAACCATTCAAGCTTATTCTGAGGGTTCTACTGACCCTGAACCCTTTGGAGAGATTGGCATTTTTTTTTATTCATCCCCAAAACCTAAACTAAACACTAGATTTTAAGACCAGAGTTGAACCTAATCTAGCATTGTGTACTTGTTTGTGTGTTAACCAAAAAACCTTCTATTTCAGTGATTCTCATTCCTGGTCCCAGAGAGTCATAACATACAGTATGCTATTTTAGCTCTTCATGACCAATTAAAACAATTGATTACACGGGTAACTTACCTGGTTTCAGGTGAAAACAAAAGCAGTACACACTGTGGCTCTCCAGCGCCTGGAATGAGTATCACTGTTCTATTTCAGTATCTCTGTCAAGAGACGGTGGGTATTTAAACAGTTTAGCTGAATACACCAGGGACATTCAAGTAATAAATGACCATGGAAAATATGGTTTCAAGAAATAAACGTTAACTCACTGAATATATATTTCAATGTGGTCTTCGCTGATGCCTCTGACAGAACATTCTGGAGCTGAATGTGTATGATGGAGACTGGCTAACCTATGATGACCTCTGCTCCACTGTGCTGTTCGACCTGAATAACCTCTTCCCAGGAAAGATAGAGACCAAGGTGTTCACCCTTGACCCCAAGGTGACCCCACCCTCTGTCCGCACTCTGCAGGAGTATTTATGTCTTATACACATTACAACCATTTAGCAGGTGCTCCTATTCAAAACCACTTTCACACTATCCATTTACACAGCTGGATATTCACTGATGTAACTCAGGGGAAGTATCTTGCTCAGGGATATAACTGTAGTTCTCTACCTGGGATCCAAACCTGCAACCTCCTAGTTACAAATCCAGCTCCCTAACCATGTTATCAGATTTATGTAGTCATACGTTTGTGTGTGCCTGAATACATTCGCCACTTTTATCATGGAAAAAGTTTACTTCAACAATCATTTTATGCTTTTCTGGGTTTCAGGATGAGGATGAACTGTGGGTGGAGTTTGAGATGAAGGAGAGGTGAGTGTGAGATGGAAGGAAGGGAAGCAAGAGAGATGGATGAAGATAGCAAAACACAAAAAAGGAGGGACAGAGTGATGGACGAGAGGAGGGAGAGAAAGATAGAACAGGAAGTTCCATTCGGCAGCCCTCACTTTAACCCTGTAACTGCTGTCTTAAATTCTATCCTGTAGTAGAGAGTTCTGTCCAGCAGAGTTTTAGCCTCACAGACATTATTTTGAGAGATGTGTTGCTCACTCAGCTGTGTGTCTCTTCCTTTGCAGTGAAGAACCACCCGGAAATTACATCACTAACGGAGTGCTTGTGGTAAGAGTTTAAGCACATAACACAAACACAACACTGCAGCACACAACACAAGCACAACACTGCAGCACACAACACAAACACAACACTGCAACACACAACACAAGCACAACACAGCAGCACACAACACAAACACAACACTGGATCACACAACACAAACACAGCACTGCAGCACACAACACAAACACAACACTGCAACACACAACACAAACACAACACTGCAACACACAACACAAACACAACACTGCAACTAACACAGTGCAGCAAATCACAGCTCTCCTTATTATCTAATGAACAAGTGCTTTATTAATTTTTATTATGAGTGTTTTGCTCTGAGTGCAGGTCCTGGAAAGAGTGTGTATGTGTATATGAGATACGGGTCGGTCAGTGTGTGTGAGTTACAGTCTGTCTATGTCTATAAATGTTTTATGTTTTTCAAGGCTGGGCTGTTCTCTCAGCTGGAGGTCAAGGTTGATGAGCCTGCTGATGAAACTGGTAAGGAAAAAAACATTAAACCCCACAGACCTGTACTCTCTGCCTCCTGCACCCGCGCACGCACACGCACACACACACACACACACACACACACACACACACACACACACACACACACACACACACACACACCTGAGTCTCCACGCAATGAAAATATGAGAGAAGAAAGCAAGTATGCTGCTAACAGTAAAGCACTAACAGTTTTTGATTAATCATTTCAGCCCAAGCTTTGTGCAGGGCGGCTGTGGCAGTCACTGAGAAAAAGACCACATTGTGGAAACATGTGACCCAGCCTTGATTCTGAGCAAAGCTGTGTGTTTGTACAGAGAGACCCTGGTTCTGAAGCCGAGCTGTGTGTTTGTACAGACAGACCCTGGTTCTGAAGCTGAGCTGTGTGTTTGTACAGACAGAGAGACCCTGGTTCTGAAGCTGAGCTGTGTGTTTGTACAGACAGAGACGCCCTGGTTCTGAAGATGAACTGTGTGTTTGTACAGACAGACCCTGGTTCTGAAGCTGAGCTGTGTGTTTGTACAGACAGAGAGACCCTGGTTCTGAAGCTGAGCTGTGTGTTTGTACAGACAGAGACGCCCTGGTTCTGAAGCTAAACTGTGTGTTTGTACAGACAGACCCTGGTTCTGAAGCTGAGCTGTGTGTTTGTACAGACAGAGAAGCCCTGGTTCTGAAGCTGAGTGGAGCCTATGAGGAGGAGCCGGTGGTTCTGGGTTCAGCCAGCACGGAGACTCAGCCGGTCCTGTTCCACTTCAACAGAGACCTGGAGACCGAGCTGGAGGTCAAACCACTTCAGGAGAAGGTGCCCTGCAATAACTCACCTGCATGTCACAGCCAATCACTGTGCGTCTGACTTTGCTTGACTGTGCGTTTGTGAGACGTGGTTTTGTCTGACTGTGCTGTGTCCCCAGAATGAAGAAATAAAGAGGCAGAAGATAGTTGATGAGGCTGGGAAAGAGCTGCAGGGCATTTCAGACGGATCCACCATCCCTTTGAGCTCACTTCTTGCTGACCGTCAAGTGACCCTGTCCGTACCTGTTGGAGCGGTGAGTGTGACCCCTCCATAGCTGTTGGGGAGGTAAGCATGACTGTGCCTGCAGCTGTTGGCATGTTATCTATGACCCTGCCCATAGCTGTTGGCATGGTAACTGTGACCCTGTCCATTGCTGTTGGCATGGTAACTGTGACCCTTTCTTTAGCTGTAGGGCCTGAAAGTGTAACTCTGTCTGTAGCTGTAGGGATGATGAGTAACCTGAGACAGTCATTCCATCTTCTTGTAAGTCTCACTTTTTTCCTGTAAATGGGCCCAGAGCTGTAGGCTGGGACCAGGTAATGGTGAAAGAGCATGGGGAGGGGCCAAAAGGATGGAGGGGAAGGGCCGAAAGGATGGAGGGGAGGGGCCGAAAAGATGGAGGGGAGGGGCTGAAATGATGGAGGGGAGGGGCTGAAAGGATGGAGGGGAGGTGCCCTGCTCCTTCAAATTGTCCTGTGAGACAGGGGTGTGTTCCTGCCCAGGGCTGAGTCAGAGCTCAGATAAAAACACCCTTTCTGCCTGTTGAGCCAGGGGTGATTGAGACAGGTGAAGCCTTACATAACACTCCGCTTAGCTGTGAGGGCGTAGGGTACATTCATCTTTGTTCTGAAATTTAGGACACTGAGAGTGATAAAAAAAAAAATCACACAGTGCAGAGCGTGTTGGATTTCCACCAGCAGGATGAATGTGCCAGGTTCTGAGATCCCAGGAGATACTGGCCGGTGTCTTTTACCCCTAGAACGCCAAGGATGGCATCGCCCTGTTTATGTTCTGCTGCAGCTTCTCCAGCAAAACCAGTTCAGGGGCTTGGTCTCCCTCTCAGATTATATCTTTTGATTCTGGGTTTGTTGCATTTCAGAGAGAGGAGTGGAATCTTGCAGTCTGTAGTTTCACACAGTAAACATCAGCTGCATGGTGTGTCCTGTCTTAATTTTTACTATTTTTATCTTCAGTTTTTCCCCAACCCAAACTCAGCCTGCAGGAGGAGAGAGTCGTAAACATGTGACTCCTCCGATCTCACTTCTTACCACACTGTAGATGATCTACCAATCATTTACTGCCTGTGTCATCTGAGGATTATGAGGTCAGCATGTACTCAGGTCATGCATCCACAGGTGCCTGGCCTGACCAGCAGTGGCCGCTAGAGAGTAATGAGATTCAGAATAGCTGGCTGGCTTACTGTCTGACAGAAAGGCTGGCCCAGTTGTAGCCTTACCTATATGGACCTCCAGCCCCAGCTGGCAATGGCATAGCTGGGAAATGAACATCCAGTCATTGGGATCTTGCTTGCTTTTTAAAAAAGCGTCTTTCCTGTGTGAGCCCATTGTCTTAGTTCTAGTTGTAGGGTCCCTCCTCTCCACTATGGATTGCTGTGTGCCATCAGTCGTGGTTTGCAGTCTTATGAGTGAATGAGATTATAATTCCATTAGCAGAATTTTAAACCGTTAAGGCAGAGTAGAATTTTGTTTCCATTATAATCTGTAAATCCAGTAGTTGTGCTCGTGAATCCAGTTGCCTGCACTAATACCGCTTTGTTGATTGGCTCCTGCTACAGGAGGAAATTGATCTTCATCTGAAAACTAAAGATAGGTAAAGTAACTCTTATTCTGCATGTGATTGCTCTTTTATAATGATAACTGTGAACAGGAAATTCTTATGGACTGATTCTGTGCTCAGCTCAGAGGAGCTGGATGTGCGTCTAGGGTTCGACATTCCCCTGGAGGAGAAGCGCTTTTTGGAGAAGAGGAGAGAAGTGGTGTCTGAGGCACTTCAGAGGGCCCTGCATCTCTCATCTGCACCTGACCCCCAGCAGGTACCCCAGCATCACTCCCTGGAACAGCGCTGATTGGGCAGTGTCTGTACAGTGTTCAGTATGGGCTGTGCTGATTGGGCAGTGTGTGTACAGTGTTCAGTATGGGCAGTGCTGATTGGGCACTGTGTGTGTGTAGTTTACAGTATGGGCAGTGCTGATTGGGCAGTGTGTGTACAGTGTTCAGTATGGGCAGTGCTGATTGGGCAGTGTCTGTACAGTGTTCAGTATGGGCAGTGCTGATTGGGCAGTGTGTGTAGAGTGTTCAGTATGGGCAGTGCTGATTGGTCAGTGTTCCCTGCAGGTGCCTGCGGTGGCGGTAGTGAGTTCAGGGGCGGCACCAGGGCGATGGTGTCCCTGTACGGGAGCCTGAGGGGCCTGCAGAAGCTGCGACTGCTTGACGCCATCTCCTACATCACCAGCGTGTCGGGATCCACCTGGTCAGCGCCCTCGTTACCTGCGTCTCACGTGTACCACATACCTGTGTGCCTCAGGAACAAAGACTTAGACAGATTAACATTAACAAAAGGGTGCTGTGAAACCAGAAAACACCTCAGTTTATCTACACTCTCTGGGCTGTGAGACACACCCAAACAGTACAGGGACAGCTGCTTGCCCTGTATGCAGTCGTAAGACTGTAGGCCTGGCTTCTCATCCGCAGGTCCACCGTCTACATCTGCAGCTCCAGCATTACCGCCACAACAAACCACCACATATGCTAACATCCTTGCACGCTAATGCTAACTGGTCTCTTTGTAGATCGATGTCCATCTTGGACACTAATGCTAATGGACCTCCTTTTAGACCAATGTCTAGCCTGTACACTAATGCTAACTGGTCCTCTTATAGACCTATGTCCAGATTGTACGCTAATGCTAACTGGTCCTATTATAGACTGATGTCCAGCTTGTACGCTAATGCTAACTGGTCTTCCCACAGGGCATTGTCCAGCTTGTATGCTGACGCTAACTGGTCCCAGGAGGACCTAGAGAGCCCCATGTCTGCGATGAAGGCAGAGCTCAATAAGAGCGTCCTGGGGCTCTGTTCCCCCACACAGCTGGCTTACTACTTCCAGGAGCTGCAGGAGAAGGGCCGGGGGGGGCAGCTGGTGTCCTTCATCGACGTTCTGGGCCTGATCTTCGAGTACGTCATCCATGGCAAGGTAGACTCTTACCTTCCCATACTGCACTGCTTTGTGATGGAGCTCACTGTAGAGAGCTGTCCACAGTACACTTTGTTTCCGCTAATACAGACACCAGCAAAGAGATGAGCCTGAGCTGTTCCACAAGAAAACTCCACACTTTGAGCTGTTCCACAAGAAAACTCCACACTCTGAGCTGTTCCTCATTTGCCTCTTTGTGCGTGTGAGCAGAGCACACAGGTGATCAGGTGATCACAAAGGGGCGGAGGCAGGACTGTAAAAGGGTCAGCTGTACTGGCAGCAGTACGAGGTCGGTTATTGCCGTGACAGCGGTTATCGGCGTTTGCTTCAAATTACAGCTTTCTGTTGAGCCCCTCTCTGGATAATGGTCTTTGTGATAAAAATAGAGATATATTTTGGAAGATTATGGATTCGCTGTAAATCTACCTTTGGACGTCTCGTCACCTGTGTGAAATGATGCGGAGTGTTGGCCCAGCCCATGTATCGCTAATCGTTCCTGAGCGAGCGTCTGCATCCGGACACCTCCAGCTGATTCGCCTCGTTACAGGATGAGGGGACAGTTCCGCTCACACAGAGATTAGCTCCATCACTAAAGCAGCTACAGATATTTGCATTCTGCACCGTCATAGATCAGCAAACGCAAACAGAACATTTTCAGAAATTATTTTCCTATCTCATATCATCTACCTGTTTCCATGAAATGTGGTTAATGTATCAGGGCATAGAGTCTAAACTCTACGTGCTGAAGTAGTTTGCATGATGACACTACTCTGACAGCGGCTCGCAGGAGCCAGTCACGTCCCTGATGGCAAGCCGTCATCATACTGTCTCATTCATTTAGTAGAAAAAAGAAAAGGGTGAAGCATTCAGTTTCTACTTCATGAGCTCTGAAGTACTTTTTGTGGGATGGTTGTTAAAGCATCATGGAAATAAATCATAAATAGAAATGATGATTCATCGCTTTGAAATGTTCATGTAGGCAAAACACACTGTTATTACAATCGGGTGTAACATGTATGAGGATATTAATAAAACTACTAAGTAAGTATCTGAGGGAAGAGAAACAATGATCCATTGTGTGACTCTACCGTGCTTGTCACTTTATAAAACTGTTCAGATCACATTCTGCTTCACTTCTCATATGTGGGTAGGACCATGGATCAGTTGTAAAAATTATTCTCCATGATGGTGTTGAAGACTCACATGCTCTTGAAAACTGTGCCTCACTCCTGCTATTTTCAGAAAAACCCCAGCACCCTGTCTGACCAGCAGAGGGCAGTAGAGGAAGGACAGAACCCCTATCCAATCTACACAGCTGTCAATGTGAAGAAGAGTATAAACGGCAGCCAGGCTGTCTCTGGTAAAGCTGTTACGTCTGTTATTTCATTGCATTTGACAACATTAACCTGTTTTTGCATTGAGCATTTATTTATATTTCCATATTTTACTTATTTTAATTCACTGCGTGTTTGGCAGAGTGGTGTGAGTTCACTCCCTATGAGGTCGGCATACCAAAGTATGGGGGCTTCGTGCGAACAGAGGACTTTGGCAGCGAGTTCTACATGGGTCACCTGATCAAGAGGCATGCCGAATCACGTATATCCTTCCTGCTGGGTGAGTGTGTACATGTGTGTGTGTTTGTACCCAGTGGTAAGTGTATGTGTGTGTGTGTGTGTGTGTGTGTGTGCAGGACTTTGGACCAATAACTGAGTGTGAGTGTGCGTGTGTACCTGCAGAAGTGTGGAGAAGTAAGTGTGTGTGTGTACCTGCAGGGCTGTGGAGCAGTAAGTGTGTGTCTGTGTGTGTGTGTGTGTGTGTGTGTGTACCTGCAGGGCCGTGGAGCAGTAAGTGTCTGTGTGTGTGTGTGTGTGTGTGTGTGTGTGTGTACCTGCAGGGCCGTGGAGCAGTAAGTGTGTGTGTGTGTGTGTGTACCTGCAGGGCTGTGGAGCAGTAAGGGCCGTGGAGCAGTAAGTGTGTGTGTGTGTGTGTGTGTGTGTGTGTGTGTACCTGCAGGGCCGTGGAGCAGTAAGTGTGTGTGTGTGTGTGTGTGTGTGTACCTGCAGGGCCGTGGAGCAGTAAGTGTGTGTGTGAGTGTGTGTACCTGCAGGGCTGTGGAGCAGTAAGTGTGTGTGTGTGTGTGTGTGTACCTGCAGGGCTGTGGAGCAGTAAGTGTGTGTGTGTGTGTGTGTGTGTGTGTGTGTGTACCTGCAGGGCTGTGGAGCAGTAAGTGTGCGTGTGTGTGTGTGTACCTGCAGGGCTGTGGAGCAGTAAGTGTGCGTGTGTGTGTGTGTACCTGCAGGGCTGTGGAGCAGTGTTCTCTCCTTTAACCTGAGGGTGCTGGTGAAGAAGCTCCTGGGCTCAGTTCCCTCCTGGATCTCAGGCCTGGGGGATGACATTCATAACACAGGTACCCTCACATGAAACATGATACAGGTACCCTCACATGAAACATGACACAGGTACCCTCACATGAAACATGACGCAGGTACCCTCACATGAAACATGACACAGGTACCCTCACATGAAACATGACACAGGTACCCTCACATGAAACATGACGCAGGTACCCACACATGAAACATGATACAGGTACCCTCACATGAAACATGACGCAGGTACCCTCACATGAAACATGACGCAGGTACCCACACAGGCACCCACACCTGAGGATACTGCATACATGTGATGTGTGTATGCAAATAATGACTGACAGTGAAATAGGGTGCAAACGTAAAGGTGATTATCGTTTACATGGTTAGACTACAGCATGAGTGTGTGTGAAACTGGTTTATTTTGGGTTGTGGGTTCCCCCCACAGATGAGCTGCACCCCCACAAACCCTCCGCCCTGCACACCTACTTCATCGAGCCAGTCGGAGACCTGGCGGAAACACTGGACAACGTGCTGACCAACCGACCAATTATCAGCCAGAGATACAACTTCCTGCGCGGATTTAACCTGCACTGGAACTACAGCGAGAGCAATGAGTTCCTCACCTGGCAAGGTCCCCCGAGTTCACCCCTATCTCTTCACTCTTGGCCAACCCAGATTAACACATTTTCCTGCAGCTACGTGAGATTAGCAATGCTAATCTGCACCTAATGCAGATGAAAGGTAGATTTACCTGTGGCTGATGCAAATGAACTGTTCCTAGCTGCAGCTAATGACAGGAGTCCCGTGTAAATCTATGTTTCTTGTTGTTCCTGGTTGGTTACAGACACACATCTGGACTCCTTTCCGAACAGCCTGACTCCATCCGACTCTACGCTGCAGCTGGTGGACTCCGGCTTTGCCATGAACGTGGGGTTCCCCCCAGTCATGCGCCCCCAGAGGCACGTCGACCTGATCCTGTCCTTCAACTACTCCTGGAATGAGGACCAGTTTGAGGTGAGAGGGGCTGGGTGGGGGGCAGGGACTGGGGGGCAGGTGAAGGTGCCTCAGAAATGATGAAGGAAGAGGGCAGAGATATGACAGTATGTGAGTGAATGTTATCAGTAATGATGATGTGCGTGTGTCTGTGTGTGTGAATGCTATCAGTAATGATGATGTGTGTGTGTGTGTGTCTGTGTGTGTGTGTGTGTGTGTGAATGCTATAAGTAATGATGATGTGTGTGTGTGTGTGTGTGTGTGTGTGTGTGTGTGTGTGTGTGTGTGTGTGTGTGTATGTGTGAATGCTATCAGTAATGATGATGTGCGTGTGTGTAAGTGTGTGTGTGTGTGTGTGTGTGTGAATGCTATCAGTAATGATGATGTGTGGGTTTGTGGGTAATGGTGCTATCTCTCCCTCTTTCCCTGTCTCTCTCCCAGGTGCTGAAGAAGACTGCGCAGTACTGTGCAGAGAGAAAGCTGCCGTTTCCCCATATTGACTTCAGCAGCCTGGAGGGCCAGGAGCCGCGAGAGTGCTACCTGTTCAGGGACGAGCAGAACCCTGCAGCTCCCATGGTGCTTCACTTCCCCCTCACCAACGCCTCCTTCAGGGAATACAGCGCCCCAGGTATGCTCTCTCAACACAGGTACACAGTCTCACAGCACAGGTAAACTCTCTCAACACAGGTAAGTCTCTCAGCATAGTGAAGTCTTTGCTCAGTTGCACTTTAGTCTCTTTGTTAAAGTGCTTTATCTTAATGTATTCAGCTTCAATTGTTTTAGCTTAGCTAAAAGCTTTGAGTCTGGGGACTAACCTCCAATGCGCCTTCTGTCTAAATAAAACCTCAGGACTTTATCTGACACAGTGTTGTGTGTTGAGTATTTGTTGTGTGGCTGTTTAACTCTGTTTAAAATTGTATGAGTGGCAGAAGAGCGGGAATGGCCAAAGTGCCAGTCATGGCCAATGGGTTGGAGATTAACTCTATGTGTGTTTGGATAGGTGTGAAGCGTGTGGGGGAGGTGGAGCTGCAGCAGGGAGAGGTGGACCTGGAGAGCAGTGGCTCCCCCTACAGGACGGCAAACCTCATGTACGCTCCTGAGGACTTTGAGCGGCTGGCGGCTCTCACCACTTACAACGTGACCAACAACGAAAAGACCATCCTGCACGCTCTCCGACTGGCTCTACACAAACATACACCCGAGGGAAAACCTGCGGAGGTGGACAAACACTCACCTAGGGAGAGACCTACTGAGGTGGACTGTCACACGCCTGAGGATAAGCATGTCGTGGTGGACAAACACACACCTGAAGAGAAACCTGCCCCGGTGGACAAACACACATGCGAGGGGACACCTGTCTAGGTGGACACACACCTGCAGCAGAGCCTGTGATAATATTGTAAGACAGAGATACTGTGACAAGGCATTACAATTCACTAACTATTTCAAACAATACATTTATTATACTCATTATCAAAGTCAGAATACATTTTCGATCCAGGAGTTCTGAGCCACTCTGCAAGAGTATGTAGAAGCTAAATACTCCTAGATAAAACACTAAAAACATTTTTCAAATGAAACTGAAGGACCTCAGCAATACTGCACTATCCTGCAACTTTTTGTATTTACCCCTCCTTAGGCCATTTCACTGCCTCAGTTTCAAATCATTATTGATTCCCTAAAAATGTCTTCTGCCTCTCCTCTTGACCTGTCTGACCATCTTACCCTCA
Source organism: Albula goreensis (assembly GCA_022829145.1). Taxonomy (NCBI): domain Eukaryota; kingdom Metazoa; phylum Chordata; class Actinopteri; order Albuliformes; family Albulidae; genus Albula; species Albula goreensis. Next base: position 1,722,624 of record CM040749.1, read on the forward strand.
CCATCTTTACAGGTCCCTGTTTACGGATGAACAGGATTTACTGTCAAGCTGAGAAGTGTTGTACTTATTGCATCTTAATTGAAGGTGGTGCTGTGGGCTGGGGGGGTAAAACTATTTTACACTCTTTATGTAATGTAGTCATAAATACACAATATAATAATCACAATGCAACACTTACATTGTAAATTGTCATACTTCTGTGAAACATTTGATTGAGATCATTTAATTTCCACATAATTTATTTAACACTGATTCAAAATGATAATTTTATTGAAATCGAATATTTACTTATTTGATGGCTTATAACTGTTTAAATAAACACAGCTCAAATTCACCTGTGTCTGAAAACTTTTCATTAAAATGAAAATGTATTTAAATGAAATTGAAATGCAACGATTGTATAATATCTATATAACAGGTTATCAGAATTAGAGATGGGGTATACCCAGCCATATCATTTAAAGAATCAGGATTGAAACAAGCATGCTGACCCAAACTGCCTCCAACTTTTTACCCTTCCCATCTCCGGGTTCTGTGACAGCCCTATTCTGACCATAATCATTGTTCTCATCCAAATTAATATTTTTGGTCTTTAAAATCCAAGGCAACACTACAATGCAATTGCCTAACTGTATGCACCATTTGGTGGGGGGAGGGGGTGTTCTGAAAAAACACATTCTTCCAAAATAACTACCATCAGTTTGTGATTACTTTATTTGCATGTGCAAGAATTCATCCGTGGTCTCTCTGAGAGTGAAAAACAGACTTTTAATAACTCCTCTCGAGATAAAGTTTTATCTGTGTGGCGATGGGCTGCTGTGGACTGCTTATTCTTGTAATTTTGACTATATACATAAGTCTTGATCCGGTTGTGGGGGAAAGGAGACTACAGTTTGTCACAGTGGTAAGTCATATTGGTACACCTATGCAGCCAAGTATTAAGTTAGTATATGTAATATGCAGAGGTAGCGTCCTATGGAATGACTGATCGATACTAAGGCGTTGTACTGGTCGGGTTTCTACTTCAATCATTTTATCTGCAAGCCAGCAAGGTGAAAAGGCTTTTATCAGATTGTAAGCATATGCTGGTTAGCTTAATTCATTTTAAGCTGTTATACGTTGGGTATATGAGTATTTTGCCATAAAAGCGTATTCCATATTAGTGTAATATTATTTGAAAGGGGAGCTTACTGTAACAAATCGGAACCCTATTTTTTTTCGGTAAACATAAGTAACGGACGGGCCGATCACTTTTTACAATCTAATTTTCCACAGTGGAATATACCTATAAATATGATTTAACTATGTCATGTAAGAAAAAAAGTAATACTAACAGATATGAAATTGAAACCTTAGAATGCTTTTATTTTTTTATTTTATGCACATTTACTATACGACAAACAGCACTATATACTCTTTAGATAGGCACATTAAGTATATCATTTCCTTATTTCTTTTAATACCACTGTTTCTTCTGACACTCTCTGCCCAACACTTCTGTTTGTATGTCATTGCTTACTTTACTCTATAACCTACTTTCCCAAATCTGAGCTGCCACCTCTCAATATTCCATGTCCACCAAACCACAGAGCACATGGACAGGGGGATCTATACTGTTTTACCCAAACATAGGCATAGTTTATTGTTTTATTTAACTAATTCAGCCTCCTTTCTGTGTCTGGCACTCCATTATTAACCTTTCTAGAAATTCTCATGGCCTCAGGCCATCTGTTGCCCCCTGGGGATTCTAAAGTTTGCAGTGAAACTCCCCTGGTAAGGTGGCCTTCGCCCCTCAGAGTGCTGTGTCTCCACCCTTGGTTGGTCATGTAGATCTGAGCTTCGTTTGACTAAGGTCCTGGCTGATTCTTATTATTTGGGCTGTAGAATGAGTTATTTGAGTAGTCAATTTTTCCTTAAACACCCACTTGATTCATCCAAATTTCATTCAGCAGTATGCCACACCCCATAGTTTGAATTGGCGCTGTACAATGATCCAGGTCTGAAAAACTGACATCGTCTGTAAAAGGGTATTTTGGCATACCTAGCCTGTTAAAAACTGTATGATCATTACACTTCCGACTTTCTAGGTTTATCGTCATGGTGAACGGTCTGCTCTCTGGTCATACCCAACTGATACCCACCAAGAGAGTGCATGGCCTCAGGGTTTTGGACAGCTTACACAGGTACTGCACTTTGGGACAACCTTATCTTATCCAGTAGGGGGTAGTGTGGAGAAATCTATTGGATGTACCATTGATTTAAATATATTTTGTTTGCAAAAAAAAAAATATGCCATAGTGTGCCACATGGGACAGCCTATAGTCTAGTGGCTAAGGTATATGACTGGGACCCCTGAGGTAAGCAGTTCAAGCCCCAGTCCAACCACAGCAAGAACACCACTGCTGTTGGGCCCTGAACAAGGCCCCTAACCCCACATTGCTCCCAGGGGGGACTGGCCCTTGGTTAGCATAATTAGCCTACTCAACTGTAAGTCATGTTTAATAAAAGCATCAGCTAAATTACTGCAATGTAATGTGTTCAGAAGTGAGTTTATGCACACAGCAAGCTCCTATCTATATCACAACCTTGTTTACACGCTACCTCTTATACTGCAAGTGGCAATATCTTATAATACATAATCTCATTTTGGTGGGGGGGCAGGGGTCATTATTTTTTTATTCTAATTCAGTTTTCTTGTTATTTGTCCAGAATGGTATGAGACAGCACTTTAAGCTGGGACAGGCACTCAAAAAACGTTACCATGGTTTCCTCAGTGAGGCCTACGACCGACACCAGGTGAGGTTCATGTGTCCCTGCACAGAGCTTATGTTGTTTAAAACACTATTCCTATGAGATTTAGCCAGATATTCGGTCAGATATTGGCAATCAGATGGATGGTAAGACACACAAACTGGAATCAAGAAACATGGTATGTGCAATATCAGGCCATAACACTGTGTCTCCTCTGCATACTTACTTACTCACCCACATTCATTCAAATGATTTTTAAGTTGTAGCTTCATGCTGTCTGGCTGGCTCAGTATTAAAAGGGTATTTCACTACCGACAGTTAACTAGAACTTTACCAAGCATACCTGTAGAGAGACCAATAGCTGGATTTACAATGGCCCCAAGCATGTCTCCGAAATTCTTTTTGATCTTGCCCTTTTTAAACTATTCAAAGTTTATTTTTTCTGTAATATAACCTTGTCCCTTTAGATTGTGGTCAACAGCACAGATATTGACCGGACTCTAATGAGTGCTGCGGTAAATCTGGCGGCCATGTACCCACCCAACGGGTCACAGATCTTCAACCACAACCTCCACTGGCAGCCCATTCCCATCCACGCTGTACAGAATGAAACAACGGTAAGTACAGAACTGGGAAGGGGTGGTTGGCTTCTAGATTCCAGAGAGTGCGTTAGTTAATTCCATTAACTAACAATTCCATTTCCTATGTTCATTAGAGCACCCTTAACCATGACCTTGTCATCTGCATCGGTAAAGGCTTTTTACAGGTGTTGACTGTTTTAACCTGTTATGAGTATTGGCCAACTCTTACTTTTTGTCTTCCCATATTTCAGCTGCTGAAGTTTCCTCTGTCCCCTTGCCCCCGTTTTCAAACTCTATTGAATGAAACAAAGAATACCCCAGAATTCATCAACAAGTCTGTGCAATACAAAGTAGGTGCTTTTCCCATTTTACAAGTGTGAGATGTTCTGTATTGCAGAATTTCATTTTCTGACATATTTGACAGTTTCTCATATTACCCAGGGAATAGGACCTAGTTGGACCATTGTTGGCCTGTTTTCCTTTTTATTAGTGTTAGACTGTGTTAATGATCCATTTTCTCTTTTCCCCTTAAATAATAAGGACAGCTGACCCAAGCCCCTGTTTTTAGATTTCCCCTCTTCTCCCTAACTTCTCCCTAACTGTGGTGCTGCGTGGAGATTCTTAGATGCATCTATGGTTCCCCTTTAGGAGTTTCTGCAGAGGCTGGCGAATGATACCGGAATGGAAAGTATCAGCCTTGAGTCGGTCTGGCGTATTTATGACACCTTGTTCTGCGAGGTAGATGGAACTGTCCACTGTACAATATAAAGGCAGTTATATGTGCTTAGCTGTGCTGTTGTCATTGGCTCTCTGATGTTATTTCCTGAAGGTAAATTTGCCATGTGTGTGTGTAAAACTAGTATTGATTAGATCAGACTTTCTACATACTAAAGGTGTTGCTTTCGCTTGTTCTTTTCAAAACTTTGTTTCAAAAAGAAATTTGTTTGTATTTACCAGACAGGGAATGAGTCATAATGTTAATGTGAGTATCATCATAATGTGCAATCAGAGTGTGTTTCATGCTGTTTCAGTTGGGAATGTGATGTTTGGTTCTCTCTGTCTCTGGTTATAAGCAACAAGCCTGTCTCTCTTTCTGCTCAGAAAGCTCACAATTTGTCTCAGCCTTCTTGGGTGACAACAGAGGTAATGGAAACATTGCAACAGCTGAATGACTTTGCCTTCATGTGCCTATTTGGGATCCACAACCAGGAGGAGAAGTCACGGCTCCAAGGAGGTGAGCTGACACTGTGGTGTTCAGCATACACTGAGTGGCTGATGGTGGAAGGAAACTTTGGTTCCACAATTAGCATCTTCTTATCCCCATTTTAGTGTGTTTCCCAGGTTGTAGCTTCCCCAACTGTCTAGCTGCTTCATGAAAATCAATTAATTATAACTGTTTTAATAAGACGTTGTATTCATATTTAGCTACTTTTGTCTGTTCAGTGTGTGACTGTTTTACTTTGTCCATTCCTAGGTGTCCTTCTTAAACACATCCTGAAACACATCACAGAATCTGCAGTCTCTAACTCCAGCAAGCCTTTAAAGATGCAGGCATACTCAACGGTAAGGCCAGCATGACATGCAGCCAACTGAAAATCTTTTAAAAGTAGTATGTCCTGTTATGCTGTAAAAAGTGTTGAGTGTTAATACATAAAATATATTGATTTCACAAATAATACTACATATATTGATGCTGGACCACAGTGAGTGCGTAATTAATAGCATTGTGTACATTTTAAAATTTAGATTTCAGTAATTCATAGAAGATCATAAATATGTTAACAATTCAACCTCAAAGGTAATCTGGGTGTTTTACAGTCCCTTGTTGCAATTTCTTTTTGTTTGTTGATTCTGGCAATCTACTAGTTGTGAAAGCCTTAGTGTATCACTGTGTGTTTTTGCAGCACGACATTACCATAGTGGCACTGCAGGTAGCCCTGAACGTGTTCAATGGGAAACAGCCCCCCTACGCCTCCTGCCACATATTTGAACTGTTCCAAGAGGACAATGGGTAGGCAGCTTTCTGAAATTCAATATTCAGTTTTAAATTGCATTCAGAGTCACTATAATAAGTTGTATTGAAGAATCAGACCTTGAAAGCAGAAGGGTCCCAGTTTGGATAACTGATGATAAGAAATAACTCAGAGAACTGATGTTTGTACCCTTTGGAAAGGTTTGTAACAATGAGCACATTTTGATCATTTTAACTGCATAGTTTTGCTTCAGTTTTGGTTTTCATCATAACTTATCAAACTCTGTGTCATTTCTGTATGTCATAGAAATAATGTTGCATGTCACTGCAAGAGCTAACGAAATCAGGGACATACATCAGAGAAAAGGTCCCACCACTCGGGTCAGTGTGTGACCAGTGATGTCACTGTCAGCCAATGGGAACTGAATCATGAAATGGCACTTGAATCAAAAAATGGTGAAAGTTAGGATAAATCTACAGTGTCTGCATTCAGTGTTTCAGAAAACAGGACATAATCGGGAAGAAAAAAATGCCCTATAAACTTTGTCAACATTCCACTGGAACTTTTAGACAAGTGTACAAAAAATATGCTGTTCAGTTCCTGCAAAGATCGGAAAGGAAACTCAAAATACAACATTTCAGCACGCTGTATCCATGGAGTATGGGGAATCTGTGACCTACTGCAGCCATGCTGTTGAAATGTTAGTACTTCAGGTAGCAGATACACAAATGTATACAGAGCTTTGATTACCTTACTGCTCAAGGAGAATGATCTCATACAATTCAAATTAGGACAACAGAATGACATACAGAAAATCATTTTAGTCCTGGAAGCCATGTTGTTTCCATCCTAGTTCTTACTTTGTTAAATATTGAAATAACCATAACTCTTCTCTTCTTTTGGCATAAAGAGTGCTGCATCACGGAATCATAATGGTATTTGCTGTGTGACCTTTAGAAAAATTAGTTTGACCTATATTTCATGTGTCAAACCCAAAGATTAATATCTTTGGTTTTCAAGGGGGAATGGGGAGGCAATATCATTAGAAGAGGTCATTGTTTGGGTTATGGTTCTGCATGTTTTCTATGTTGTGGCTGACAGTGTTATATGTGCCACTTTAGCAATTTGATACAATATTCTTAAATTGTGAACCAACATTTTAACAGTAATTTTTGAGTGTCCTATTTTAAGGAAGCTGGTTGTGTCCTTCTGTTTATGTTACTTAGATCCTTTTCAGTTGCGATGTTCTTCCGGAATGACAGCACCAAGGAGCCATACCCACTGGCACTGCCGGGCTGCACTCAGTACTGCCCCCTGGAGGAATTTGTGCGACTTACCAAGCCCATCATCCCTGAGAACTGGATAAAAGAGTGCAATCCGTCGTCTGACTTTTCAAAAGGTGTACAGGCAGTCCCCGAGTTACGAACGTCCGACTTACGGGCAACTCGTACTTGCGAACAGGGTGCCATACAGCCTATGTCATTAAAAATTCAATTTAAATACAATGGTGGGTATTAACAAACGGCACCGTGATCCGATTCAAACTGGGGGGCTCGAGCCGACGAACCACCAACGTGTTTCTTAAGTGTTTTATATGCATAGAAAGGTAAAATATATAGTAACTAAGACAAACATTTGACTAACTAACAGTAAATATGATCCCTATGTACCTGTTCCGACACACAAATTCGACTTAAAGACAGACTTGGGAACGGATTTCGTGAATAACCCGGGAACTGCCTGTACTTTCTACTGGGAAAATTTTGCTTAACTGTACAGTGAGCATTTTGCCTGACCTTACCATTTGACTCCAAGTGGTAGATCTCATTAGTATTTTTTTTTTTTTTAATGAGCATTGCGGTTGGTTCATCTTCATGAATAGCTTAGGTATTACTGAATAAAAGCATCAAAATGAGTGTTGTTCTTCGGTGATGTTATTACATTAAAATTCATGGTATGGTTGTCTGATATTCTGAGTTTCAGAGCTCTCCACTGCATTGACTCTTGGTGTCTGTATGTGATCCTCACAGTGATCCTCCTCCTCTTTACCATGGTGTGCTGCCAGTGTCGTTGAATACACAAGTTAAAGAATGAATTCAGTGTTAACGACTAGTCACACTCCTCTGCTCATGTGTGAAAAGCTGGCGAGCTAAAGAGCTGTAGGACAGCACAATAACAAGAACTGTCACAGGGTAATGTTGGTATTCTCACTTCCACATACTCTACTTTTCTACTTGTACTGCCTCAATTTGATATATACGTGACCAAGTAGGTAGACCTGCATACAACCCCACCATTCTAAGACTAAGAGGACAGTTGTACACATGCAGCCCACCTCTAGAGTGTCCATTAACACACTGAGCCCCACCCACTCACAGAATGTTCTAATACGTTTTGCGGAAAATTACCAGTCCCCAACAGCACTTATCTGTACTAAATCCATATCTTAGGTCATACTTATGACTTGCAAAGTCTATGACTGGGTAACAGTTGCATATATGCAGTGTCAGGACACAGCTATGAATCTGTTTAGTTACTATCAACACATACCTGAAAAACAAAACAACATTAATAGTTCACTAATGCCTTCAAACCTTTGACACTCAGTCCTAAGTTTAAAATACTTTCCCAACGGTTTGATGACATTTCATCAAATGTCAACAAACATGCCAACATTTTCCAGGCTTGTCATAAACAATCAAATTGCTGACACTCAAAGTGTTCTATATTCAGTGACTTAGAGGGAGTCTCATCTCACTTCACTGAGTAGTTTTTTTTCTCTCCTTTCAAAAAGAAAGAAAAAGCAGTTATCAGGATGTTTTTTCAGCGCAGCCACTCATGTTACCTGTGTCATACAAGGCTTTTGCTAAGGCTAGAAGGCAACTGGTAAGCTGCACTGCTAGATAAATACATACAGGGTTGTTCTGAATTAGCTTGAAGTTATTCTTACATGTAGGAACGCTTTTTCACAGGTTAATATCTTAAATAAAAATAAAAATTATCATGTTGAATCAGAGGTACATAAATCATCAGGTTTTTCAGGTTTCTGGATTTCAGCACAGGTTTAAGATATTTGATGGAAGATAGCTGTTTAAATAAACACGTTTCAAATTCACCTGTGAAACGAGCTTTCTGAAGCACCCCCCAGTAGGGCAGCTGTTGCTAGGTTGCTGAGTTAGCTGTTAATGCTAGGGTCAGGGTCTTGTTAAAATTAAAATTATGAATTTACAGGTAAATTGACAATACTGTAAGGCTGAAGACACAGACTGGCTGATAACTTGGTATCAATTATATACAAGGAAAAATGTATGTAGAAAAAAGCGTTCTTACATGTAAGAATAACTGCAAACTAATTCAGAACAACCTACATATTGTCCACTTATGTAGCCAGAAATTGACTGAGCCATTTCAGACCAGGCATCTTACTGCAAGATATCACAGCTTTGGCACAATGCAGGATTTAATCATTCCACCACCTGCTTCAACTTCCCAAACTGTTACAAGTCAAAACCAATTTATGAATAAAAACCCATTGCTGAAAAATAGGATATTACATATAAGCTTTGGTAAATATTCATTAAAAATAATTGATTGAGACCATGAATTCACTGGCTAACAAGCAGAAACAATGCGGTCTGTTTTCCATTGAAAAAGTGTGGATTGTATACATTCAGTTACAGCCGCTTGAGTGTGTAAGGCACAGATACATGTGTAATACTGACACTGCATTAATCACCACTGTTCCAGCTGAGTTCATCACAGCGTGTAAAATGGCAGTGTACGTGAGCCGGAGGGGCAAGGACGGCAGCATTTACTTCTAGATGCCATGCAAAGTTATGATCTTAATTATTTTCTGACACCGGTCATTTATGAGAACGACAATTTTAGCTACATTTCTTGAAAAGCTCATGAATGGCAATAGTGTCACTTTGTCCTCACAGGAGATATTTTACTGTGGTTAGATCTACATGAGAATCAGTGCTGGTGTGTGTTAGTTAATGGAGGGAATCAGTGCTGGTGTGTGTTAGTTAATGAAGTCATGGAGATTTGTGAAAACAGAAATCTGCAAGCCCTGTGACACCCCACCCCTGTGTGGGAGAGAGAGTGACATCAGTAAACATCCTAATCAGCCATTAGCCACATCCTGTTCAGCTATATACCACATCCTGTTCAGATATATACCACATCCTGTTCAGCTATATACCACATCCTGTTCAGCTATATACCACATCCTGTTCAGCTATATACCACATCCTGTTCAGATATATACCACATCCTGTTCAGATATATACCACATCCTGATATGTGACAGGATGCTGCACATTGATCCAAATACTGGCATATCAGTACAAGTGGTAGTATTTTGGCCCTAAATGTCCATTTTCTGACTTCTTTCTGACACAATTTACCACATGCCCTGACTTGCGTTCTTGTATACATTACAGATGTGATGTAGCGGCACAGGGGGCAAGTTTGGCTGGGGGGGGTTCAGAGTTTACTGTGCCCCTCCACCTTCCCACCAACATGCTCCAGGAAGAACTCCCGGACTCTCCGCCAGTAAGTCTCCTGAGCGATGGCGTGGGTGTCAGGCTGGCCCCCCCATTCCAGAGCTGCCCCCACAAACTTGTGGTAGGAGGCGGGGCAGGAGGGGAAGTAGGGTGGCTCCAGGAGGTGCCCCGCCCCGGGGAGGGGCAAGATTTCAGGGGGTGGCTTTCCATGCTCCTGCAGCTGTCGCTTCACCTCCTGGGCATACACCTCTGAGTCCCACACCTGGTCATCCTTGGCAACCACGAAGAGGAAGCGGGCGTTGGCGCGGTGTACGGGCACCACACACGCCTGGTTCTCGGGGGCCCGCGGGTCGTCGTAGCAATCGCGCACGTTGAGCACGCCGGAGTCGCGGATGGTGATGCGGTCGGCAGAAAGCCCCAGCCCCGGCATGGAAGTCCCCCTGTAGTGCAGCGGTGCCTGCAGGTTGGCATTGCAGCCGTTCACACACACCACCGCAGTCACCCCCTTCAAGAAGCTGGCCATGGAGAGCGACAGGTCCGCCCCCTTAGAGGTGCCCATGACCCCTATACCGCCCGGCTTTACCTGCGTCACAGACACACAGGAACGTTAGAAAATACAAGAGCAACAGCAGGCCCTGCAGCCAGCCTAGGCTCACTCACCTACAACCTGTGTAGTATCCAGCACTGCTAACATTCAAATACAACATAACAATGACAACTTAGCAGCATCTATAGGCCAAAAAATGCATCAAACTGGAGATCTTGATCAAAATCTTCAAATGACAAAAATTCTCTTCCTCTAAAGATATTTTGTGTGTGGAATTAAAAAAAGGGGGCAGACATGGTAATGATTTTTTTATGGCATGTCACAGGACTTCCATTATTAATCAAACTCTGTGGTGATTACAAGGGCCATGAGCAGTCAGGGCTGGGGGTTATATGGGCAACAAACCTGTGGAAGCTTCTGGAAGTAGTGCAGAGCCTCCTCAAAGTACTCCAAGTGGAGTTCCAGAAGCTTCTTCGGCAAATCATCGAAGCCGAAGTATGCAAGACACATGGTGGCAAAGCCATGATTGGCCAGGAGACATGCTCGATATTCCAGGAGACCACCTGCTGTCCCGCCCAGATCCATAACCCCCGGAAATGGGCCCTCTCCTACAGCAGAGAAGAATAAATCCCCAAGGACATTTCATACAAACGAGCCATGTACCCAACAACAACATAAACACCACTATCAAAATCACACACAGTGTATCTAACAATAATATTACAGAACCTAAACAATGAAGATCATTTCACAAAAGCATGCAGTGTATGCAACTACAACATAAACACCGTTATCAGAATTGTACACACAGTGTATCTAACAATAGTGTTACAGTTTGTAATCAATAAGGATGATTTCACACAAAGACACGTACACAACAATACGATCATAGTTTCACATACAGCTTGGATATATACATGCACGGTTCTAGATCTAAATGTGCTGCTCTCTGTGGCCAAGTCCCTCTTGTACAAGATATCTTAATCTTAAGGGTGCAAAACTGGCCAAATGAAGGCTAAACTAAAATGTACACCAAGCACAACACAAGCACTTCCTTATTCTCCCTGTTCTGCCAATTATACTGACAGCTGATCCATAAAACAGTGTGATTATGCAGAGCTACAGCAGTTAATTTCACTCTAAGTTTTCAGTCTCTGTTTTTGACCGTTGACCTAAATAGAACATACCAGTCGCACGACTAGACAGTTAATAGAGGGGTCATTGCCGTGGCGTCATTAAAATGCGACCCATAACTTTGGTGAGTTGTTGAACAGTGTCACCGAAGTAATTTTTAACATGCAACGCACAAATATGTTGAAACAAGTAGTTGACGAAACGTTACTAGAAGAGGCTCGTACCCTTATACACTTACCGGGGGGTACAAATAATGTTGCACGAATCCGCCCCTCTCTCACCGGTATCCTTTGCACGCCTTCCCCTACAAACCACCGTTCGTGAACGCAGGATGTCAACACCGGTTCTTCTGTTTCCTCCGGCCCTTTGTCATGCACGGAAAGGTGAACTTCGAATGGTGAAGTCACGTCTTTCCTAAACAGCCTTCCCAGTTCCGTTTGAGATTTCATGGCCCACATAAATCCCATGGGATGCACCCCAACGTAATCTCCTCCGAGAGCTGCAGATTTACTCAAATCTACCACACCACGGTTGTCTGCTTCATACCGTGCACTGGACACAAAGTCGACTTCCTTCTCGTCGGTCAGCTTTGCTCTGAAAATCACCTGCTGTTTAGGACGCAATCCTTCCACTTTTATGTCTACAGGAGCGTCGAACAAACACTTGCGATCTGGTTTGATGTTTATTTTAACCGGTGCGCGGTTACATCCACTTGCACTTGCGGTGTTGAACAGGCTCCCCGTGTTATATTGAAAGCAGAACTTCCTCACAGCAAAAGGCATCTTAAAGCGACTCAAAAGAGGCATTGCTGATTCCGCAGATACAAGACGCCCGATTCGTTGTTCAGTAACATGGAGATGAGACCACGAACTCTAAACCAACACTCAAAATAGCAACGGAATGCAAATGAGGAGAAAAGCGAAAACATGAAATGTCAAGGCGACCTGCAACTACTCGGTCACCCAATAACTATACCAAGGGTCAAACCAGAAGCCAAAATCCAATGAGTTCATAGGCATTGGTTGCCAGGTATTTCATAAATCCTCCACCGTTACAGATTTTTGCTTACCTCGAAAGGAAATGAATTTTAGTTTGATATTTTAACATTTTTGTACAGGGTTCCTAACAATTTTCCTGATAATCATTGTTGGATTTCCGCCCATTCTACTCAACATTCTTGCTATTCTATATAGAGCGAAATCCGCGTGCTCTTCTAATGAAGCAATAGGAGAAGATATTCGGTCATTAATCCTCTGTTTTATTAAGCAGCAAATGAATAAAGCATACAGAGCTCTGGGTCGAGATCCTCCTGTCCCTGACAAACAACAGAGTGTGTCAGTTCGCGAAGTCTGACTATCCTTCCCTGACCCAGTCTTTTTATAATACAGAACATGGTATAGTTTCCTGGGGCGTTCTTCCTTCTCACCGGCTCCTTGATCTGACTCCCCTCTTCATTCACGCCCCTGTCGTCCGTCATCTTCCTATCTGCCATTTTCGTCATTCCCTTTATACTGTCAGTACATAACGTTTTTCCTTCTTTCAAAACATGCCTGTTCCCCTTGTCAATATCTCCTCGTGAGTTCCTCTTGTCCTGTGTTCCCATTATTATGTCTCTATTTACCAGCCCTCCCCAGTACCTTTCCTCTGTTGTTCTGTAATGTTTCTTATTACCCAAATGTCATTGCATAGCTTATAAGATTATAAGATATTGCATATCTTATTTTGCAAGCTTATCATTCATGATTCATATAACATTTTATTGCATACGTACACTCCTTCCCCATCACCCTCTGTTGCTGGATGTAGCTTTTTAAATTCTCCGTATATCTACATCTTTCTGAAAAAAGTTAAAAGAAGGAGCTGGAGTGGCTCGTTGGTCTAGGGGTATGATTCTCGCTTAGGGTGCGAGAGGTCCCGGGTTCAAATCCCGGACGAGCCCCAGCTATGCCCGCCTAGGTAATCTAAATGTGAAAGCAGTGTTTTAACGTGGCATATAAATGTAGTTTTGACATCAAATGCACTGAAACATTGAGATGGTTCCTCTAACTACAATGTCAGCACAGTAAATGTTATATTCTTTGCTGTTCTTACTGTCTTTAGAGTGATGGCCATCAAATCTGGCTTTCTCATCTCTGTTTCCTCCACTCGTCTCCTCTGTGCCACGGAAACTTATCTATGTGTCCTCCCTCCATTGTTCCAAAAAGGTTGGGGATGAGACTTAGCATCCTTCACTTGCCTCCTTGTCTCCTCCAAACAAAGGATAGAGCAATGTATCCTATTATTGCAGAAGTCTTTTCATATTTCTTGATTAAAAGACCATCCCACAGAATCTTTTGATTGGCTGAGGTATCCTTGAAATAAGTCAGTTCAATTGTGCAACTTCAATTGTAAGAGATCAACTTTTATGACAGGTTTAGCTTTTATGACAGATTGGATTAGCTGTTTCAATTTCTGTCGCTTCTCCTTGTGTCCACCTCTCCTCCGCATACTTCTGGGATAGGGGTTGGACGAAAGTGAAGGAAATGAGGAGCGGAAGAAGAGCACTGGAGCACAGTTGGTGTGTGGTCTCTCATTGACATTTGCTGACAGAGGTATCCCATTGCAATGAAGGTGCATAAAGTCTCATTAGATTGAACCCAGGACCTCATACATGCAAAGCATGCGGTCTACCACTGAGCTACATCCCCTTCCATGAAGAATATAATATAATTACAGTATAATAATAAGTCAGTACTTAATAACTTCAGTAAATGTATTTCAATTGATGCTTTTTCATTTTAGTTTACATTCACCTCTTAATTCTCTGACCTATGCACTCTACCTATGAACTACACCTTCACAATTTATACAGGGCTGTAAATTGGATAAAAATGTAAAAAAATGTTTTGCAGTTATTAACAGAGAACATCTGTCTCAGAAGTCTTCACGCTTCAAAATCGTGTCGTTCCAGTCTCCAGGGACCATTTTTTATTGCCTCTTTTAACTTTCAAAATAAGTTGAAGATAACCCTGAATTTCTTTGAGTGAAATCATGCTAATCCCATTATGTATTCACCTTTGTGTATAAAACTTAAAGCAGCCACATGGTGAGGACATTCAGTGCAAAATCCACAGTGCATTGCGTGTACACCCTGGCTTGTGGGATAACCTGGCACATCATCTCCTCGCATAAACTATGTTTGTGGTAGTTTAGACTCTACGTAGATTGTTTTTAATAACTGGGAAAATTAGGGCACATCAAATTTAAAGATGAAACAACTGAGTAACACAGTTGTGCACTTTTACATAGATATGAATTTCAGTCATCTTCTTCACTGAGTTAGCTGAATTCCTCCCGAGACTGCAATGAACTCGTTGCTGCATGTGAATAAATGCGTTCCACAATAAAGCAACCAAACTCAGCGCAAATATGTGAATAATTTCAATCCTGAGTGTGTGGACAAATGTCCCTAACCGCGACCCATACTTCTCCACGCTCCATTCCTGCACAAGATCGGTGGTATATGATTGGTTGAAATAGAGGGGTGGGGATGGATACCTTAATGACAGACACGCCAGTCAGCCAGTCGCAGCTCAATACAAACTTCGCCTTTGCGCCACAACCTCCTGTGACGTTCTAAAAAAGCTGCGATAGCAATAGCAACATCGTCATTTTTGATACATTTTCAAATTATATTTACACACAGTATTCCTTTTTTTCACGCCTCTAGTTTTTAGGGGACTTTTTGTGTGGAAAAAAATCAAGGGATTTATTTTGTTTTGCTAGCAACTCTTCCTGCCTGAACGTTTACTCCAATCAAAATGGCAGACAAGGAGGATGAAAGCAACATGACAAGTGAGGCCGAGGAGGGAGACTGTTACAGCGCAGCTCAGCTGCACGGTGTGGTGGAATTGACACGCAGCGCGGACCCGGTCGTGTCGCCTCGCATGTCAGGTATCAAGAACGAAGCGAGCAATAACTGTGAAGAGCTAACCTTAGCTGTGAAAGACGCCTCGGAGTCTCCCGTTATTTCGGAGTTCTTGCAAGGCACTATACAGGAGGGGACTGTACTCGGACAGACCAGCCAAGTTGTGAGCCCACTAACGGGCGATGGACTGCTGTCAGAGCGAAACATTATCACGTCTTTCGTAGAGACACCCGGTATAGAGACTGTCACGACACAAGACTTGTCTGCTGTCACCAGCGAGTTGGTGGACAGCGTATCGCCAGCAACGACCACCATTATTTATGTCCAGCCGGACGGCAGTTTTGTTGAGGGGACTGGTTTGACCGCAGAAGAGCAGCGGCAGCTGGTGGAACAATTAGCCAAGCAGCAGCTCGTTGAAGTTACTGAGAATGAAGCTGCTCGCATATTTGAGCAACAGCGAGCGCCGCCTTCGCATTACATCCACAGCGGAGCGCTGGCGCCCCGGGAGCTGCAGCAAGTGATTGATCAAGTCAGTAAAGCGCAGCAGTCGGCCAGCCATGTGGAGCAGCAAATCGTGGTCCCTACAACCCAACGGCTGGAGCCAGAGCAGCCGCAGGCGCTCCCTTCCGTTTCGTTCCAACCTGGGTCTTTGTTTACCACGGGAAGCCCGGTGGTGGACTCGTCGGCCCGCCAGCAGCCGCTCTGTATCGTGCAGAACGCGTCCCAGCAACTGCAGAACGTCGCTAAGCAAGTGGCCCTGCAGCAAAGCCAGTCTCAGAACGGGACGCGTTTGATCCAGAAAAAGGTACGTATCGTCTATGACAAATTACCTGTAGTTACCTACCATTTTTGACGTGCACATCCACTTTGCATCTCTTTTGTACACCTGAGATGAAAAAGCAGCCAAAACACGGCTAAGTCTGTATTTGAGTAACGCATTTATTAATTTGCCAGACTTTTCTAGCTGGTTTAAATCCTTTTGCTCGATTAGGTGGTTAGGTGTGATTCTAGGGCCACATCTGTTTAACATGTTGCTATGCGAGCAGTTCTCTGATTGGTGGTTGCTATGAGAGCAGTGCTATGATTGGTGGTTGCTATGCGAGCAGTGCTCTGATTGGTGCTTGTTGTGGGCCCCTCAGCAGCTGGAGACTATCCGAATCCAGGTGCAGATTCCACCCTCTACACAAGAGTCCAAACCTCGACCCTCCATAACCCCCCTGGCTGTGGGTGGAGCCCCGAAAGTGGGAGTGGCCGGGGGGGTGAACGTCTCCGCACCCCAGATTATCCACATTGCTCCTGTCATTGGTCAGCAGCAGTACCTTCTGACCAATCCTGGGGACCCGCCCATCCAGCTGCTTGTGCAGAGACCCGCCCCCCTGGTGAGTGGAGCCATCCCTCTGCAGCAGAAACGGCCCCCCATCCAGACACCTGTCAATGGAAAGGCGTCACGCCCTGGCCCCTCCTCCTCTGGTCCCTGCCCCTGAGCGGAAGGAGCGGCATCGAGAGAAACCCAAAGTCCGGCGGCCCCAGAAGGTGCAGACGCGGTCAGGCCGGGTGTCCCGCCCACCCAAGCACAAGGTGAAGGACTACAAGTTCATTAAGACAGAGGACCTAGCGGACGGACGGCAGTCCGACTCCGATGACTATTCAGAGATCAGTGTTGAGGAGGAGGAGGGGGCCAATGGGAACCCTGGCTCCAGCCGTCCCCCTGCCCCAGCCGTCAACGTCTACCTCAACGCCAAGACGTTCAAATGCCGTAGCTGCGATAAGGCCTACATTGGGCTGGGTGGCCTGTCCCGGCACTACAGACTCAACCCCACCCACGGAGAGGCGGGGGCTGCTGGCCCAGCTGCACCTATAGCATCCGCTCCTTTTTCAGCCAAGCCGGGAGGGGACTCGGATGCTTTGGCGGCCTCTGCCATCGCTATGGCAACACAGGCAGCAGATGGAACCTCCACATCCACCAAACAAATTGCTCCAAATCCCACAGAGCCTGTCACTGGGGCAACTTCAGCCCCAGCTCTGCCACCAGTGCAAAGGGGAAGGTAAGAGTTTTATATTGACTCACCTGTATTCTACCAGATAGGTAAACTGTGAACTTGTTTCTCACTGTGAAAAATGATGTGGCTAATCAAAGTGGAACCGGAGGAATTATCCTTGAAGGAAGACTCAGGATTCCAGAGTTTAGATTTATAGAAGTGTAATAATTTTATTAGATTTCACATTGTAAATAAACAAGTTGTTCACAATGTGAAATGTACTGAGTAAAAGGAAGGCAGATCAGTTACAAAATGGTGTTGTGTGAGTGCCCCACACCTTAAGAAAATCGGTCTAATTCCTGTGCGAATTCAGCTGAAGTTGTTGGTAAGGCAGCAGTGATTGTGCAGGCATCCACTGCGTGGCCTACGGTAAAGCTCTGGAAATGCTTAGGTGCAGGGACAGCCTCAGTGATCAGGAAGTGACACCAGAATGCTGAACTTATCAGCCTTGGTAGTACAGGAAGCCAGCCGTGTGAGTTCTGGTACTTGTAGTCCTTAAGGCTTAATATGGTTGGAAGTAATTTCCTGCCTCTGGTTCCCCTCTTTCTGCAGGCAGAGGTGCAGCCCCTCCAGGGGGTGCCACTTCCCTCAGGCCCCGGCCGGCCCAGAGGAACGGGGAGACCAGGGCGCCCCCGATCTGTGGCACATCCAGCCCGACGGGGCAGGCCTGGCAGACCCCCCAAAAACCCAGGGGTGCTGCAACCGCCCCAGAGGAGAGCACGGCTGAAAGAGGTATGAAAACACCTATTCACCAAGCGGTACACCCATACAGCTCACCTTTGCAGCTGACCTGTTCAGCAAAGCCGTTCACCTGTACAGCTCACCTGCATAGCTCACCTGTTTACTAAGCAGTGCATCTGCACAGGTCACCTGTCTGTTAAAGCAGCTCACCTGCACAGCTTAGTAAGGGCTAAACGGACAGGTGGATGTGGCAGAAAGGGAGGGTTCACTGAGAACAACGCTGAAGCTGCGTGGGTTGATGAGGGGAACCCAAACACGCTCATGAGTGAGCTCAACCACAGTAACACTGTCACTAAGGGGCCATGGCGTGGGCCATGTTTCCACACAGGTGTGTGAGAGTGTGTTTGGTCCTGCAGGTGCTGCAGGTGTGTGATGATGAGGATCTGATGGAGATGGTTCTTCCTCGGCTGGCCAAAGTCATGACCCTGTGGGAGTTCCTTTTGATGAAGGTACTGTACCTTTACCTGCCTGGACAAAATCCGCACCTGCACGCCGTAAAACACAGATTATTGCTGCAGCAAGCCTTTGAATATTGTATAGAATAGTAATGCTATTGCTGTAATAATCTGACTGTATAACCGGAGGTGTTAATAGGATAAAAGTATAGTTAGGATTTTTCGTTCTGTCCTGTGATGTGCCCAGGCACATGTGACTCTTGTTGCATGTTGATGTCCCTCCGCAGGTGGATAAGGGCCAGCTCTCCAGACCGCAGTTTGCAGATGTGTACCGCGAGTTTGAGCAGCTCCATGCACAGGTGAAAAAGATGGCGCATGATCACTTCAGCGCCCCCCACGGGCCAGGACCCCACACTGCACTGGATGTTCAGGACCTGCAGGTACTGAATGGTCTCAGATATGCTGACCCACACCAGTACCACACGTGTGCTGAATTGCACCGTAGTGATATCGGCAAATACTGACTCACTTCTGTACCCAATCACCTCGGTACCAAATTGCACCTGTACCGATACCTGCAAGTATTGAATCACACCTGTACCGAACTTTACTGATTCACACCTTAATTGGGGTTAGGTCTTTTAGCCGTAGGTATTTAATTGCTTAATCTGCTTAGTTGTAGCCCAGGTAACACTCTGCGTCTCTTCTCTCAGGTGTGTGAGTCTCTGGGCATTGGGCACCTGCTGACCCAGGTAAAGACATCCCTCCCCGAATCGGCTGGTGTCCCAGGATCCCAAAACTCTGCTAAAAAGGCAGGACAGAGAGAGGTACTGCCCTGTACTCTTTCCAAAAATGGCTGTTCCCTCCGTCAGACTTTAGGCTGTGCATGGAAGCACGTTGGGATGTGTGTACTCACATTGGTCTGTCTGTCTGCTGCCCTCTCTCAGGACTGCAAAAGCTTGCCGCCAGCAAAACGGTTTAAAGCAGGTAAATCTGTGAGTGAAACCAATGAACATGGAGCTGCAGCACACCTGAGGCTAAACGGCACTGCTGTCACCGGCCCCGCCGCAGGTGAGTGGAGTTTCAGACTCTCTGAAGGTGAAAGCAGTTCTGCACTGGAGCTTTACCTGTCAACAAGGGGTGTTCAAGATGCATCAGTGTTAGGGGGCCATTTCAGCTGAATCGTATGTTATACATACAGGGAGTCCTCGGGTTACGACGCTTCGTGTTACGACGCACTTCCATAAAAACCTAGTTTCGACCTACGCGGTTTGGTTCGTAAATACGAACACAGAAATAAAGATAAGAAATTGTTCTCTCTTTTTTTTTATTACTGTTTCATTTAAATACTGTATTTTATATGTCCTTCATGTGTTGTGTGTACAGAGTGAGTGACTTAAGGTGTTAACTTGGGTATAATTTAGGTATAAATTCCGACTTATGTCGAAAATCGGGTTGCGACAAGTCGTAGGAACGGAACTCGTTCGTAAGTCGAGGACTCCCTGTATATATGTGTTAGATCTAATTATTTAAAATTGAAAAATTAGTGTATTGTTTTATTATTTAAGCACCACTATTATGATATGCCACTGAAACACTTATGTTTTCAATGTTCTTTTGAAAATAATTCTGTATTGAAAGGTGTTGAATCATATAAAAATTATTTCAGTGAATCAGGGCGAGGTTTCATGATGCATTGAATAATTTCCTGAAGAATCATAATCGAATCATAGTGAGGTCAGAGGTCATTTACACCCCTAATACCAACCATCTTGTGAACATAACAAAAAAGAGTTTGTATTCTGGTGTGCAGGAGTGTAGTTTCTCCTGTGTGTGTATTCTGGTGCAGCACTACAGTGTCTCTGCTGTTTCTCTGCAGGTGCAGATTCCAGCCGCGGATCTGGAGAGGAGACGACCGCTCAGGACGTGTGCCTCGTGACTGGATTGCCTGACCCAGCACCAAGCCCAGCAGGGGAGCTGGGGTACCAGCCCATGGAGGCGTCCCCACACCCCCAAACGGCCACTCTGAGGTTCGCTGAGCTCCAGACGGACATTAGCACAGAGACTGGAGGACCGGCCCAGGGCCCCTCCCTTGCGGTGCCGGAGCCAATCGCAGCCCCAGGGGAGGAGCCAGCGGAGGTACTGAATGAGTCGGACATTGCGGATCAGATGCAGCAGCTGGAGCGGGCGCTCAGTGGACATGCTGTTCCTCTGGACCACTGCTACAGAGCCAGCAGCACGGAAACCCCCACAGCGCTGACACAGGGCCCTGACCAGAGTCAGCACACCCTGCACACAGACTCTGTAGGAGCTAGAGAGGACAGGGCTGTGTGCTTAGGGAGTGCAGTAGAACAGACTGTCACATTAAGGGGAGCAGTGGAGGAGGCTATCGCGTTAGGGAGTGCAGTAGAACAGACTGTCACATTAAGGGGTACAGTGGAGGAGGCTATCGCGTTAGGGAGTGCAGTAGAACAGACCGTCGCGATAGGGGGTACAGTGGAGGAGGCTATCGCGTTAGGGAGTGCAGTAGAACAGACCGTCGCGATAGGGGGTACAGTGGAGGAGGCTATCGCGTTAGGGAGTGCAGTAGAACAGACTGTCGCGATAGGGGGTACAGTGGAGGAGGCTATCGCATTTGCAGGAACAGACTGTGCAGGGGGGTACAGTGGAGAACAGACTGTCGCGATAGGGGGTACAGTGGAGGAGGCTATTGCATTAGGGAGTGCAGTAGAACAGACCGTCGCGATAGGGGGTACAGTGGAGGAGGCTGTGTCTTTTGGGGGTACCATGGAGTTTGAGGTGGCGGACGGTGGTCAGGAGCAGGTCTTTATCCAGACGGAGGATGGACTGATTATGCACCAGCCAGGAGGGGGCGTGGCCTCCGAGCGCATCGTCATAGTAACCAGCCCTGACGGCACGACCATGCACATCCGCACCCCAGATACTGTTCCCCTGGAAACCGTGCAAGCGCTGCTGGGAATCGATGGAGGGGGGCAAACTGAGGGGGTGCTGGTGTCCCAGACCCACCCCTGACACCCCCACCAAACCTAATCTGTGTCCAACACATATCCCAAACCCCACACAAAATCTCTGGCTTCCTCAGTGGATTTTTGTAGTTCAAATCATCCTTTGCAAATTTGTACAAATGTTTTTGAGACCCCCTCCATGTTTGGAGGCCCACAAAAAAGCTGCCCTTTCAGTTGCAGAATAATTTACAGTACAGTTGTTCATATGTACAGATATATATATGTGTTTGAAACAGAAAGGAAACTTGTGTTGCACTATTTTTATTACTTTTATAATGTTAGAAAAGTTGGCTGTTATATGCCCTCCACTTCAGAAAAAAATACTTTGAAAACGTTTTGAAGGGAAATTAAACGTAACTTTTATTTTGCCACAGTGTGTTTTTTGTTCTGCAAAAAATCAAGAGCGATGATCTAGGATAAGGTTTTCCCTGTTGGTACCCTGACCTTATCCATTATCAGCAAAGAGACAAAACTGACCCCAGATCAGCGCTCTTTGGAAGTACAGGTTCAGGAATCTGGGGAAGCTACCTTCTTGTGTCAATAACTGACAAACTCATGCACTTTGAGGATGTAAGTAGTATTTTCTATCCAATCGCGTCATCTCATGTCAAGCCACAATTTCAACAACCTACAAGACCCTGGACTCTGCTGTGCTGAACAGGAAGAGGAGAGGTATGTATATATTCCACAGCTTCATGAGAAACTGTCCGGCCACGTCCGGAGAGGTGACCGGTGTGTGATCGGCCATGTCCGGAGAGATGACCGGTGTGTGATCGGCCACGTCCGGAGAGGTGGCCGGTGTGTGATCGGCCATGTCTGGAGAGGTGGCCGGTGTGTGATCGGCCATGTCCGGAGAGATGACCGGTGTGTGATCGGCCACGTCCGGAGACGTGACCGGTGTGTGATCGGCCATGTCTGGAGAGATGACCGGTGTGTGATCGGCCATGTCTGGAGAGGTGGCCGGTGTGTGATCGGCCTTGTCTGGAGAGGTGGCCGGTGTGAGATCGGCCATGTCCAGAGAGGTGGCCGGTGTGTGATCGGCCATGTCCGGAGAGGTGACCGGTGTGTGATCGGCCATGTCCGGAGACGTGACTGGTGTGTGATCGGCCATGTCCGGAGACGTGACCGGTGCTGCAGTGAGAGTCTTTCTAAACTCTGAAGCATGAACATCCTGATATCTATGGAAATCGGAGTGTCTGTGTTCAGGTGTAGGAACACCGCAGCTCCAGCAGGCTGTGTGGAGTGTTACAGGTTTTGGGCCTCACACTTAGCAAGCGACTTCTGTGTTATTTTGGGTCGTGTCCAAGGGGTGAGACAGGTGATACAGGTGTGATCTCGCATTGAAGAGGAGGAGTTGTATGAGTAAGATATTGTGAGAAGCAGAGTTTAAAGTGAAAATCTTCATATTTACCTAAAAATTCTATGAATCCATGTCTTATGGCAAAAAAATAACTTAAAATGATTGTAAAAATACAGATAAAAGTAACAGCGCCAGAACCAAAAAGCTGGCTTGAAGCTCCAGTACGGGCACAAGCAGAGCTTCCTGCAGCTGGAGTGAGTCCACACTAGTACTGGATTTTGGAAGGTGCCATGACCCCGTGTTTATTTCTTCTGTGCCTATTCCCACCCTGTTAGACCCAACTCCTTTGGTGGGGAGATCATTAGAGCACACACTTTGGGGGTCTGAGGGGCTGGTCTGTGTTGGGCGGCTCAGAGCTCCAGCAGGCTGGGGTGCGGAGGGGGGAGGGCGGGTCACAGCGGCCGGTGCCCCGTCTCCAGGAGTAGGCTCTCCAGCAGGAGTCTGGCGCTGTCGTCCAGGTAGGGCTGGTACAGCCAGCAGGACAGGTGGACCATGCAGAGGTCGGGTTGGAGCTGTGTGCCATCTCTGCGACGATCGCCCTCTTCAGCGCAAGCTCCGTCGTGTAGGAATGCAGCAGCTGGGCGGAAACTTTGGCTGCAGAGACAGAGAGACGGTCAGGAAACACCCCAGCGCTCCTCTCTTTCATTCTCACTCTCAGACTCCTCAAGGAGGAGTAGAGGCCACATCGCTGCGAGATCAACTACTATACATGTACACCGCGTTCCAAATTATTATGCAAATTGTATTTAAGTGTCATAAAGGTTAAATTTTTTGTTTTTCAATTAAACTCATGGATGGTATTGTGTCTCAGGGCTCTTTGAATCACTGAAATCAATCTCAGACACCTGTGATATTTAGTTTGCCAGGTGAGCCCAGTTAAGGGAAAAACTACTGAAGAAGGACGTTCCACATTATTACGCAGACCACCATTTTCAAGCAATATGGGAAAGAAAAAGGATCTCTCTGCTTCTGAAAACCATGAAATAGTTGAATGCCTTGGAAAAGGTATGAAAACCTTAGATATTTCACGAAAACTTAAGCGTGATCATCGTACTGTTAAGAGATTTGTGGCTGATTCAGAGCACACATAGTTTCGTGCAGATAAAGGCACAATGAGGAAGGTTCTGCCAGACAAATACATCGGATTAAGAGAATAGCTGCTAAAATGCAATTACAAAGCAGCAAACAGGTATTTGAAGCTGCTGGTGCCTCTGGAGTCCCGCGAACATCAAGGTGTAGGATCCTCCAGAGGCTAGCAGCTGTGCATAAACCTTCTATTTGGCCACCCCACAATGCTCGCAAGCAGAAACGGCTGCAGTGGGCCCAGAAATAAATGAAGACTAATTTTCAAACAGTCCTGTTCACTGATGAGTGCCATGCAACCCTGGGTGGTCCAGATGGATGGAGTATTGGATGGTTGGTGGATGGCCACCATGTCCCAACAAGGCTGCGACGTCAGCAAGGAGGTGGCGGAGTCATGTTTTGGGCCGGAATCATGGGGAGAGAGCTGGTGGGCCCCTTTAGGGTCCCTGAAGGTGTGAAAATGACCTCTGAAAAGTATGTGGAGTTTCTGACTGACCACTTTCTTCCATGGTACAAAAAGTAGAACCTTGCTTTCTGTAACAAAATCATCTTCATTCATGACAATGCACCATCTCATGCTGCAAGGAATACCTCTGCATCATTGGCTGCTATGGGCATAAAAGGAGAGAAACTCATGATGTGGCCCCCATCCACCCCTGACCTCAACCCTATTGAGAACCTTTGGAGCATCCTCAAGCAAAAGATCTATGAGGGTGGGAGGCAGTTCACATCCAAACAGCAGCTCTGGGAGGCTATTCTGACATCCTGCAAAGAAATCCAAGCAGAAACTCTCCAAAAACTCACAAGTTCAGTGGATGCAAGAATTTTGAAGCTGCTATCAAATAAGGGGTCCTATGTTAAAATGTAACTTGACCTGTTAAGATGTTTTTGATTGAAATAGCTTTTAATTTCAGTAAATATGATCTCCTAATGCTGCAAATTCAACAGATGACCATTTTCAGTTCTTTACAACCTATAAAATGTTTTGAAACTCTGTTTTGCATAATAATTTGGAACAGTGCATTTTAAGTTTTTTATTTTTGAAAAAAATACTGTTATCATTGGGAGGTTTGTTCAATAACATTAAAATTATACTCTGACAGTTAATGACTTGAAAATTATGCTGACTGTCATTTGCATTGACTATTTAGAAAATCGGAGAAAAATATAATTTGCATAATAATTTGGAACGCGGTGTATAAGTAAAGTTAATGTTTAATCTGGAGCGTATGACTTCCCATTTGAAATATTTAAAATTATTAAACTGATTTGTGAAAAAGCTCATGCACATCACACAAACACATGCTCTGAGAGATGAACGGGTACAGGATTTAAACTCATACATGCATATTACATTATTTAAATATTTAGTAGGTGCTCTTATCCAGAATGACTTACACAGGTTACATTCAACACAGTGTCCATTTAAACAGCTGCAACCTTTTGCGTACAAGCCCAGCTGCATAACCATAAAGCTTGTACCAAGCTGTTGCCTTCAGTCTGCAGGTGTTTCACAGGTTCTTATGAGGGCTCCTTAGAAAATGAAGTCACTATGCACTCACCAAAGCACTTGGTTGTCCAGGTGTGAAACAGAGGTGCACACACACCTGTGCGATCCTGCTGGAACGCCTCGAGATCACACACGCCTTCAGCAGAGGAGCACAGTTTCTCCATCTTAGAGACCAGGTGAGCCTGAACGGAGAAAGTCTCTTGTGTAAACAGAAACACAGTGAAAGTCACATATTGAGGATCTAATGCAAATTGATGGGTTTGAACTCACCATTTTCTCCAGAATGTCCACCAGTGCTGTGCAACGGTCCTCCAGCTCTCTGTTGGGTACAGCCAGGTCCGCTGTGGGTTGGGTGACAGCAGTGCTGTCACACTCTACCGCAATGTCAGCCTCCTTCCCTGTCCTGAAGGTTAGGACAGCTTGGTAAGACTAAGGGAAGCAGTAGACTGAGCAGAAAACCACTGAGCGACTACTTTTCCTTCCTACTCCACAACCACACATACAGAACTGAGGAATCTACATGGTACACCCTTGCATCTCCTGTCAGATTCATAACTGCAACGCAAACAATCTGTAGTTGTGTTGATCGCAATCTTGTATAGGTAGGACCAGGCCCAGCGCCACAAGGGGGCAAGAGAGGGCTTTGCCCTCTCAGCTGTATTTTCTCAACTGTTCCACGAGCTTGTTGTGCAGTGTCTTTGTGGCAACTGTTAAGGACAAAATACGTACTCTTACGTGCCAAACGTACTCTTTACTTAGCCTTAAGTTTACGATTTGGTTCGCGATTGTTGATCCTTCGTCATTGAGTTTCTCCCATTTCAGGATGTAGTTGTGCCAATCCGCTGCATTGTCCTTCAATTTCCGTCCGCTTCCACTTACTGCTGATTTTCTACCTGATGTAGGCATCCCGGGACTTTTTGCTGTTAAAATGACATAATGTAATATGATTATCGAAGGATGACTTTTTCTTCACGTAGTTTGTAAGCTAGCTTGATGATTTCATTAGTTAACGTGAGCTACATATGAGAAACGCCACCCGCTAAAACACAGACATCAGAGAGTCGTTCATTGACAGAGTACTTGTGCAATTTGCGTGCTTGCTACAATTGGCAGGTAATCGAAAACATAAAGAGTGTAGCTGTATGAGTAGTGTAGCTGGTTCGCAGGAACATCCCATAATATATTTTAATTCATCGTTAGCCAGCTGGCTAACTCTTGGGTAACTAAGACAAAACAACTAATACCAGCGAGTTCAGTGAATCGGCACTTTACCTTCCATGATCCGTAGCTATTCAACAAAATACAGCTCGTCTGAGAAAACCCAAGTAGGTTTAGTTGTTATTTACTTGTTTTCAGTTTAGCTCAGAGACGCGCATCTCATCTACAACTACAACTACAACGTGTTTTTCACGTTACGTCAATGTAAGGATCTAGTCTTGACTGCTTCTTAGGATGAAGGAACCTCGTCAGAATACCCATTATAATTGGTTGATGGTAAAGGAGCCTGCAATTTTATTGGCTGTCGATGTGACCGCCATGAATCAACCTAACGGACTTTAACTAAATGAAGTTCGAAAACACAAAGCTTGTTTAATATTAGCTTATACATTTTTAAAACTGGAATATGATAAGAATCGAATAAACGTAGAGTAACTGATGAATAATATCTGTTAATTGGAAAAAGGCATTCTGGGAGTTTTGAAATTTATGTATAATCAATTCAGACCAATGGAACAGCTTCAGTCTGTGAATCAGTGATTGAAATGATACTGTCAAAATTACATGATAAAACACATCCGACTCCCAAATGAAGACAAGAACCCTGTGAAATCAAAGTCACGCAATCAATGGTAAATCCACAATTTCCTTTGCACACTGCAGTTTATATGTTGTTTGCCATAAGCATATCATAGACCGGCATTAACTGTCCACAAATACATTTCAGACATAGAATGTCCTGCTTGTTGCAGGGGCAGGCATACGTTGAAAGAATTTCACAGTAGCTAACTGGATAAATAAATAAGTAAATAGGTGAATAAAGTCACAGATGTAACTCTATTTCTGTTTTAAAGCCTACTCTTATTGATACTCTTGCGTTCACACAATTTCAAAAGGTCTTTCATAGGATGCTGTTCACATGTAGATTTCTCTGTCAGCCAAAAACATCATATACATTTTCAGTACAGGGTTTTATTGTGTCTGAATGGCAGTGCCTTGTGTCATTGTGGGAGTATTTAGGCCTACTTATGTTCAGTAATCAGAATGGTACGGCGTTTCATGTGTTTCTTAAAATCTTTACAGTGGATGTTTGACAGAAAGTAAAAGAAACATTTTAATGTCATCCAAAAATGAAGTCCTGTGAATCTGATGAAGAAACCTTGGTTACCACTTACACGGTTATTGGTCCCTAAATTGGGCCAGGATCATACCCTTTTAAAATGGAAAGCAAAAGCACACGAGTTGAAACATTCATCTGATACCTGACCACAACTGGAGGTCAATATGACCATTGCGAGTGATATCCAATCAGGGTGCAAAAAATGTGATCAAAAC
This sequence comes from Albula goreensis, assembly GCA_022829145.1. NCBI lineage: Eukaryota > Metazoa > Chordata > Actinopteri > Albuliformes > Albulidae > Albula > Albula goreensis. The sequence goes on from CM040749.1 coordinate 1,750,732, forward strand.
TCTAAAGCACACCCACAGTCGCATTGCGTTTATAGCGCAAAAACGTTGTCTTATACTTTACGTAATTTCCGGATGTCAACAGTCAGTCCACCGAGCCTTATGGAGCTATGTTGATATCAAGTGAAAGAGAGGGATACAGTTCCGAAAGAATCCATAATTTCAACAGTTTCATGGTAGCAGTTTAGCTACGTCAAGCTAACGACATTGTAGCACTTCATAATCGTTAAATGGACTACCCAGCTGTTCCGTGAGAGAAGGGGCTTGTATTCAATGTAAGGCTGCGAGCTTCATGTTTTCGTAGTGCTGCTAGCTAGCTGGCTAACATAGACTAGCTATTGTGCTTTGAACTGGAACAATTGAGCTCCAGACTTGCTGAAAAATATGCGATCAGGGAATTTTGACGTCCCTGAGTTGGATAGCTAGGTAGCACGAACTGTCTGTAGGGATAAGTTAAACGGTGCTATCGCTAGCTTGTTTATGTTGAAAGTATCTTATGATAGGTATCACTAGATATGGAGGTGAAATCGTGAGTGACGATGATCTGCTGTTTAGCATTAGCTAGCTAAAATTAAAGGCAAGTCTGAAGATACTCGATTCATAACAGGCTAAGTGAGATAGTTGACTAGCTAATTAGATGTCAAGTTCACAAATCTTCACAACCATTATGTTGACAAGTGCATGAGATCGAAACGTCTCAGCGCTGGTTGTGCAAGTGCGAGCTAGCTGGGCAGATGGCTAATGTCAACACCCTTCGCTCGCAGTGTCTCTGTGAATCGCGTGTGATACATGTAGTATGATAACATCTTTTAAGTCCAGTGATGTCTTAATTCGTAAAGGTAAAATTACACATAACATAATACCAACGCTAACTTTCTGGTTGGCTAATGTAAACAGCACCAGCTCGCTAGCCAGTCATTTTTTCATTTTATTCGCACACGACCCTTAGATATAGGGGCGTATGCGACCAAGAAGAAAATGCATCGATACTGGTGCTCCTCACCACGACATGCATGAGTCTCCAAGTTGACATGTATTTTGTTTGTCAGTAATATTGTCCATTATTGAAGTTTAAAACTTTAGCAGACACCCTGCTAGCTGAAATTTCATTAGCAGGAAAACTCGGGGCACATAAGTTACAGAAGTTGAGGTATCCATCAGCTGGAAATTACCTTCGGTCGCTGGATGCAGTTGGCGTGTTGGTAGTGATGGAGTAGAGTGGTTCTGTAAGTTTTGTAATACTGGCGTTTCACTGATGGTGGCTAACTGTGTCATTTGTATGTCAGCCCACGCCATACCATGGCCGCCCACACCACCTCCCCGCTCCTGAAGGAGTTCTGCCCGCTGTACTACCTGCTCAATGCCATCCCGGCGAAGATCCAGAGGGGCTTCCGGTCCGTGTTGGTGTACCTCACCGCTCTGGACACCAGCAGTGACTACATCGCAGTGGGCAGCAGCATCGGAATGCTTTACTTATACTGCAGGCGGCTCAGCCAGATGAACAAGTACAACCTGGAGGTGCGTGTGCCGATTCTTACTGCGTTTACATTCACGTTTAGACATTCAGCAGATGTGGCTATTCGGAGAGAAAAAGGTTATACGAGCAAGCCAAAGTTAAGTGCAGGCTTTACGAAGTTATTCATGTCCAATTCGATAGTACTAATAGTTTCATAAACCTACTGCCCCGTAGATGGCAAGAGGGAGCTTGAGCGAACAGTGCTGTAACTAGCAAGTGTATTTGAGGTTATTAAATTGTGTTTTCACTGGTGGTCATTAAGCAGATACAGTCAGGTGTCATGCTTTTCTTGTTAATGAAATTTCCTTGTGTGTGTGTTTGTTTGTTTATGGGTGCCTGTATGTGTGCCGGCATGCATGCCTGTACATATATGTATGTACATGTGTGTTTATTTGCATATGTATGTGTGAATTGTGTGTTTATATGTTTATGTGTGTGTTTGTGTGTGTGCGCGTGGTTGTGCGTGCGTGTGTGTGTGTGTGTGTGTGTGCAGGGGAAGTCGGAGCCCATCACAGTGGTGAAGCTGCTCAGCTGTTTCGACGACCTGGTGGCAGTTGGCACTGCGTCGGGGCGGGTCGCCCTGTTCCAGCTGGTCTCACCACTGCCAGGCCGCAACAAGCAGGTGGGCTAGCTGACCAGCCACTCATCGGAGAGAATATTCAAACATCCAGCCAGTCACCTGAGAGAATATTCAACCAACTAATCAGTCAACAAACATGCAACCAGAATATGCAAACAGACCAATCTGTTACCATAATATTGTACATTTACATGATAACAATGTGAGCTTGTCTGTGTACTCAGTGTGTGTGGTGAGTGACTCTGTGTAATTGCCCGTCACCTTGGTGCAAGCACAGGTAGCTCTTTATGGGCATAAACTTAATGTGTGGAAACTCTCTGCCAGTGTGTCTGTGACCCTGGTGTTTGTGGTAACTCTGTGTGTGTTTTTGTGAGCTCAGTGTGTACAGTAACTCTGTGAGTGTGTATGCATGTGGTAACTGTATAAGCGTGTATGTGAGCTTGGTGCGCATGTTCTCTCCTCAGCTGAGGCGGTTTGACGTGGTCGGGCTGCACAAGAGCACGGTCACTGCGCTGGCCTGGAGCCCTAACGGAATGAAGCTCTTCTCTGGAGATGACAAAGGGAAGGTGGTCTACTCTGCCGTCGACCTGGACCAGGTAACTACGCAAAAGCTAATCAATGATGCCTACCTGGGTTAACTACGCTGAAGGTATTCAATAACTCACTGGTCCAGCAGCCCCTCTGGTAGCCTGTTTGCTTTTTAACTTCGTCAGTCTCAGCAGTTTATGGAGCTGCAAGTTTTATTCGTAATGTTAGAAGGATGACCCTGATATTTTTACGTAAAGTGGCATAATCAAGGTGCTGTTTAAGATTTAAATCAATATGGAATAAATGAGTCTATCGTTTTAGAGGTGGGAGACTTGAGCAATATTGCATTCATCATATTTGATGCATTGGAGGCAGTCACAAAGGGGACAATCTGAGGTGAAATCAAAATGTGTAATTCCCTTACTGACCCCTAGGGGTCTCCAGACTCCAGGGTTGGAGCATCAGGAAGATAATCGATGATCTTGCCCTTTTTTGGGGTGTAGCCATAAATCAGCAGAGCAAAATGTGGCAGATTGTTAATGAAGTGTTAACGTTGTACTATGCAACGCCCATATGCTCATTAAACCACACAAAATATTGTAGTAAAAAATCAGTAAGTATTATACTGAAATCCTGTGCTTTTGAATAGTCCTCAAAGTTAGAATAATGAAAGAAAAGACACTGAATTCTTACAAATCATTTGAGGTGTTTGAATGTTTGTGCTTAGAGATTGTGTCACCTTGAAAAGCCTTACGATGCTGAAGCTTCATACGTATGGCACTCATGGAGGCTGACTGTGGAGCTTAATTACCCGTCCACTCAAAATGGCGCAGGTTGGGGTTGCAGTTGATAGAGCTAATCTGGGAGCGCGTTTTGGGGATGCTGAGGCCATGATTGTGATCCTGTTATATTTGGGGGAGCAGGACCCTGGAAGAGTGTGTGCAGCAGTTTGAGTGGAAGTGAGGCAGCCCTGCTGTTGGCTGGTGTCAGTTAAGTACAGTAAAATAAGGGCACCCCACCCAAAGCCTGTCTCTCCCTGGCCGGTCTCTGCTGCTTAGCCCCAGTGTTGGGCTGGGGTGGTGGACACTGCTCCTCTGTGTGTTTTGCAGACATGTGCAGCTGTCTGTATGAAATGTGAACATTAGTTTCAGACTGTGGGTGTGTGCGCGTGCAGCTGTCAGCATGGAAGCTGTGCATGTGTCTCAGACTGTGGGGCAGATCCCTGAGACTGTGGGGCAGATCCCTGAGACTGTGGGGCAGATCTCTGAGACTGAGGGGCAGATCTCTGAGACTGAGGGGCAGATCTCTGAGACTGTGGGGCAGATCCCTGAGACTGTGGGGCAGATCTCTGAGACTGAGGGGCAGATCTCTGAGACTGTGGGGCAGATCTCTGAAACCGAGGGGCAGATCCCTGAGACTGAAGGGCAGATCCCTGAGACTGTGGGGCAGATCTCTGAGACTGAGGGGCAGATCCCTGAGACTATGGGGCAGATCTCTGAGAGCTTCAGAGCACTTCCTGCCTGTGGAACTCTGCCTGTCGGTATCTAAGGCAACATCAGCTCCTTTAGTGGCAGTTAACTGGGTGCTGTGCAGGAAGCTGTCATTTGTACATTTGTCTTTCTGCATATGGCGTACTTACTGCTGAAATTCCACATTTACGGAAGCAAACTGTAGGCGGAGGGTATGTTAATAATACATACAGGCCTTTATGTGTGACTTATGAGGGCTGCTAGCAGCTGCAGTTTCACTGATTACTCTTATAAGATGGCACCCAGAGAAAGCAGGTGGAGACTCTGCAGAAGCACAGTGACATTGAGGCTGATGAGAATGTCGGGAGGAGAAATCTTTGGTGTCCATTTCAGATAAAAACTGTGGCAAGAATGAAAGGCACCTTTTAAAAAATTATAAAGAGAATAAATAACGTTGTTGTTGTTGTTTATAACACGAAGAACAATGAGCTGGATACATTTCAGATAAAAATAAGTTCTCTAACAAATGAGTCAGTCTTGGCTTGTTTTCAGAATAATATTTTTTTTAATGTCTGGTCGTGGTTGCAGTCATCCAAGGAATTCAGATGTCCAAATTTGAATCTGGAGTTTAAAGACTCATTAATTCATCCTTACTTTTTGCAGCATTTAGCCTTTGCTGTGGTTTGAAAATGGTGTTTCATAACAACCTAAATGTGAAAACAGCCCCCCACAGACCATGGCGTATATTTCAGATGTGATGTACCTGTCCTGTGAATTAAGCCTGGAATAGATGTTGCCTTTGCTGCTTTCTCAGCTTGTTCTGTGAGCTCCCATTTCATCCCTCCCTGCTCCAGTTTTTGAGTAGTAATAAAAGTAGAATGAGAAGATAATTTTAGCTGGATCAGGCCTTTTAAAGATGAGAAGAATCCACTTATCTAACCCATAACTAATCATGCAATGCTATGGAAACAATAATTGTATGTGTTATCTTGATTTGGACACTGCAGAGGTTACTGAGTAACATTTTTCATTTTATTGCTCTGAAAGCTCACTGTACAGGTGTTAATACCTGTGCAGCTGTCTGTTAGGTAGTGTGAGCCGGAGAGGAAGTGAGTGATGGACTTTGGCTTCATACCCTGGATGCTAATGCTAATGCCCCTGACAGCTGCTTCTGCGTATTGATCAGTGGAGCCAAACTCTTGTTCCAGTTAATTGCACTTGAGTTGGCAGCAGTGGAATTACCCATAATTAGCATGTGAGTGCTTGTGGACAGTGACAGGTTAGTGTGGAGTGCAATAAAGGCTTTGGAGGAGAGAGGGGAGGGCTGTGATGCTGGGTCCATTACTGCTCCTCACTGTCTGCTCCAGCTGTGCACATCCCTGAGTGGAGTGGAGTGTGTGTGTGTGTGTGTGTGTGTGTGTTTTAGGGTGTGTGTGTTTTCACTCACTGTCTGTGTGTGTGTGTGTGTGTGTGTGTGTGTGTGTGTGTGTTGCAGGTGTGTGTGTGTTTTCTCTCACTGTCTGCGTTTGTGTGTGTGTGTGTTGCAGGGTGTGTGAGTGTTTTCTCTCACTGTCTGTGTGTGTGTGTGTGTGTGTGTGTGTGTGTGTTGCAGGGGGTGTGTGTGTGTTTTCTCTCACTGTCTGTGTGTGTGTGTGTTGCAGGGTGTGTGAGTGTTTTCTCTCACTGTCTGTCTGTGTGTGTGTGTGTGTGTGTGTGTGTTGCAGGGGTGTGTGTGTGTGTGTGTGTGTGTTGCAGGGGGTGTGTGTGTGTTTTCTCTCACTGCCTGTGTGTGTGTGTTGCAGGGGTGTGTGTGTGTGTGTGTGTTGCAGGGTGTGTGAGTGTTTTCTCTCACTGTCTGTCTGTGTGTGTGTGTGTGTGTGTGTTGCAGGTGTGTGTGTGTGTGTGTGTGTGTGTTGCAGGGGGTGTGTGTGTGTGTTTTCTCTCACTGCCTGTGTGTGTGTGTGTGTGTGTGTGTTGTGTGTGTGGGGTGTGTGTGTGTGTTTTCTCTCACTGCCTGTGTGTGTGTGTTGCAGGGTGTGTGCAGTCCTGTGGTTCTGCTGGAGGAGGCCTCTCCCATAGTGCAACTGGAGTACAGCCAGAAGGTGCTGCTGGTCTCCACCCACCAGCGCTCTGTTCTGTTCTACACCCAGGAGCAGAGCCTCCAGCAGCTGGGCTCCAAACCCCGCAAGAGGTACCCACCCCCCCAACCCCTCCTCTCAAGTCGCTTCCTCCTCCTCCTGTTCTTATGTAGCCTCATTTGTCAGACTCATAACTATGACATCATCACTATGAGCCTGACCAACTACCGTCACTGCTATGGCATAACTCCACCAAACCTCAAAGATCGTCTCTGCTGATAAACCAGGTGTACTAGTGCCGCTGACTAATCATGGTCTTGTTTAAGTAGGACGCTGAGCTGAAGTGGCTGAGCCAGATTCTCTGGTGATGATTATAACACCCTACCATTTTCTCCTTTGTTGAGGCAGTGCAGGGTCTTCCGCTGCCATGTAAATCGTTATCAGCCAACTGATAAAGATGTTTTGGCTTTTTTTGAGTCATGCGCTAGCGCAGCGCTGCCCTGCTGAAGGTATAACTCCACTGGGCGGTAATTAGAATTGGGAGGCATTATGGGGTGTGTGATGTTTGGTTTTTGGCAGGCACCTGCACACCTTCATGCTATTTACCCTCTTTTGGCCAAGCAGCCCCTCTGAAGGATTTTGAGCTGCGATTACCTAAAAAGAAAAATTAATCGCCCCAATTTTTGGTAGAGCTACTGGCGTTCCGGACGTCTGTGCACGTGTGTAATGTTTGTGTGTGCATGTAATGTGTAATGTACATATGTGTGTGTGTGTGTGTGTGTGTCTCAGCAGCGGCAGGCTGGGGGCCTGTTTCCAGCCCGGGCTGCGTAAGCAGAGTGACCTGACGGTGTACGCGGCGCGGCCGGGGCTTCGGCTGTGGCGGGCGGACGTGCGCGGCGAGGTGCAGGAGACCCACATGCTGCGCGAGCTGTTCGCCCAGGACCTTCCGCTGTTCGAGCTCTTCCCCCGGCCGGAGTCACCTGTACTCATGATCAGACCTATTCAGCCCTCACCGCCTCCCGAGCGCCAGCTCGGCCTGCTGACCTGCTTCCTGCGCGACGGGTGGGTGCTCACCTGGAACGAGTACAGCGTCTACGTGGTGGACTGCCTCAACCAGGTACACATGCGCAACAGTGCCTTCACCTGTACTCATGATCAGACCTATTCAGCCCTATTCAGGCCCTGTCAGTAGGGGAGATCGTGAAAAGAAACACAGTTGAACAAGCGTTCTCATGGTGTTTAAGTGATTGCCCTCCGACAATAGAGTTAACTGACATTAACTGACGATTTTGGCTGACTTGGGCCTAACTGGGCCTACCCGGGCTGACCTGCGCTGACTGAGGGAGGACATAGAGCCATGAGTGATGTGCTCACAGCGTCCTCCTCGGTGGGAGGTTTAGCGAGGGCAGGTAACCAGTTCGGTGTGGGGAAAATGGAAGAAAGACCAAAACAAAACCTTCCGAAGATGTTTTATAGTGCTTTTGTATTTCTCCCGTTGTTATCTGTTTTTGCGGTAGTTCTGCTCTGTTGTTATTTTGGATTACAGTAGTGCCTCTGTAATTGCAGTTGTCCTGTGCTGTGTCTCTCTGTCCCAGGCCCTAATCGGGGGAATGGAGGGTTGTGGGGACATCGTGTCAGTCTCATGCACAGAGAACGAGATCTTCATCCTGAAGGGAGACAGAGATATCATACGCATTTCCAACCGCCCCGAAGGCCTGGCCTCCAACCGTGAGCCCTCCTCTCATTCTACCGCAGCAGCACTGTCACTGGGGACTGAAGGGTTAAAATATGAAATATATGTTATGTACAATATAATTGAATAGAACAGAATACAATAACTTTATTTTGTCCAGAGGGAATTTCAGGTGAAGCAGCTATTATACAAGGAATTGAATGATATATTTAAGTTTCATTTAGATGCATGATGAAATGAATAAAATAAAAAGGTGTTGAATGATAATAATGATGTAGTGGGCTTGTGTGCCGAGTGACCTGTGTGCCAAAACCTCTCCCCCCAGTATCCGAGCTTTCTCTGCGCCTCTCCTCCCCCCTCACCACCCCAACCATGCTGCTCCCGCCCACTGGTGCCGTGGAGACAGCCCAGCCAATCAGGACCATGGCCATCATCAGCGAGCAGGTGGGGCAGGCCATTGAGGCGGAGCTGGGGGCGGAGCTAGGGGAGGAGCTGGGTGAAAGCGGGGTCATCGTGCTGGAGAAGCTGGAGGTGTGCGAGGGGGCGGGGCCTCGGGGCAGCCAGGGCACCAGCGAATCACGGAGCCGCAGCAGTTCAGTGACATCATGGGACAGCGCCTTGGGCCCTCCCCCCAGCGAGCCGTCGGACTGCTCGTCCTCCCGCTACAGCACGCTCACACCTGATGAGCTGCAGCAGGAGCTGGTGGTCAAAGCTGTACGGGTCAAGAAGAAGGGCAAGAGGAGGCGGCAGGGTGAGCTAGCGCCAATGCTAATCCAGCTCAGATCACACCTTTTATCACGCCCCAGTCACATGATCGGGACACAACACCAGTCCAGGTGAGCAGGTACTGTACAGGTAGGCAACTGTTACCTGGATGGGGGTCTCCCAGCCCACCTGGCAGGACACGGTCACCTCATCTCACCTGAGTCTGTGTTGCACCTGGCTTTGCCAGAAGTATATGTGTGTGATGTATTTGGCAATGGGTGTGGTGACAAACAGTGTTTGATGTGTTTGGTTCCAGAGAGTGGTAACCGGATCTCGGAGCGCAGCAGCTGGTCGGAGGGGGTGCTGAGCAGTGAGTGGGGGGTCTCGGGGTGTGACCCCCCCGGCCGCAGTAGCCCCATGGGGAGCAGCTTGGACCTGCCAAGCGCTGGCTCCATCAGCGGCGATTCCCATGGCAACGACCCCTTCACCCTGCTGACCTCAACAGACCCTGCCCCCATGACAGGCGCACCTGCAACCCCGCCCTCGGATGACATGACCCTGCCACCAGAGGAAGTGACCCCGATGTCAGAGGAGGTGACCCCTCCCCCAGAGCAAGTGACTCCGCCCCCAGAGCAAGTGACTCCTCCTCCAGAACAACTAACTCTGCCCACAGATACCCCACTGCAAGATGATGTGACTCCGCCCTCGGAGGTGGCGACACCGGACGTGGACTCACTGCTGCAGTGCACCTTTGCCTACATGCAGGCGGCCGCAGAGGAGGACGAGGGAGTGGCCGAGGGCGTGGCTGATGATGAGCAGGAGGAGGCGGAGCAGGAGGCCCCTCCCACATCGGAGCCAGCCCCACCCCACTGCCCCATTGAGACAGAGCTGTCTGCCTCCAGCGATGAGGAGGACATATATGCTCCCGGCGTGCCTAACTCCGCCTCCAGTGCCAGCCTAGATACGCCCAATGCACCACGCCCCCCTCGCTCCGCCAACGCACCCAGAGACGCGGCTAGTGCCAACGATCAGACCAGCCTGCACAAATCACACCAGGTAACCTACCTGTTCACCGCACTGGAAAATGAGCTAGTCTAAATGTCTAAATATAAAGCCTGCAGTGTTGTGTGATTAACACCAGGGGGCAGCAGTGTAGCATAACGGTTAGGGAGCTGGGCTTCCAACTCAGAGGTGATTGCAGGGCACTGCCCTTGAGGAAGTTACTGAAACTGAATTGCTTCAGTAAACTCCTGCCATATAAATGGATAGTGTTTAAACTGTGTGTGTTTTCCAGGATAAGTGTGTCTGCTAAATGTCTAAATGTAAGTGTATGGCAAGCTGTGTGATTGAAAGGCATGCAGTTCTGTGAATGACCCCAGGGGGCGCTGTCTCTCCTCAGCTGGCTGAGAGCTGGATGGACTACGCCGGGCCGGGCTGTGGCATTCTCAGCCTGGTGGTGACCGATCGCTACATCTGGTGTCTGGACTTTAAAGGAGGCCTGTACTGTAGCGCCCTGCCCAACGGCAGTCTGCACTGGCAGCGCTTTGAGGACAACGTCCAGCAGGTGGCAGTGTCGCCCTCAGGTGGGGAGCAAACAGCAAAAACCCATAAAAAAGAGGTTTTACATATTGATGTGACAGTAGTGTCCTATCCCTGACTTGTCATCACCATTTAATATAAGTCCATCCAACTTTAAAGGTATGTGCTTTACTAATTAACAAATGGGAAGATAAAGAATCATCTTTGTGATTAAGTTTATGACTGTTAAGCATACAGTAGGGTATGTAGTGGGCTTACTGTTGGAAAGACACATGGTGGAAAGTGACAGTAACATAGTGGTTGTCTTGGGGACAGTAACCGTAGTGGTGCTGTTTGCTTTCAGGGTCTCTCCTGTGGAAGGTGGAGCAGAAGACTAACAAGGCGTTTGCCTGTGGGAAGGTCTCCATCAAAGGTAAAAGGCACTGGTACGAGGCCATGAGCCAGACGGCCTTCGTAGCCCTTAGTGACGACGCTGCCTGGATCATCCGCACCAACGGGGACCTTTACCTGCAGACAGGTGAGTGTGTGCGGATGTTTACCTGTATCTAGGTGAATGTTTGTGACACTGTTTTCATGTATACAGGTGAGTAATATGCGCTTGTACACAGGTGAGTACAGAGGTGTGCACTCTGATATTTGCCTATGTACAGGTGAGATCGTGCAGATGTTTATCTGCACACAGGTGAGTGGGTGTGATGATATGTACCTGCAGACAGGTATTTTTGTGTGTAGGTGATACCTCTGTGAAAATGAAACATTTATTTTTTTCCCGTATATAGGTGAGAAAATTGTTTTTTCGATCATACACGGTGTATATACCTCAATTTGGGTGAGTCAGTGCAGTTTATATTCCTGTTAGAATTGATTCTTTGTGCCAGTGAATTGCTGAGAATTTTTACCTCAGACCTCCTGCTGTTTCTCTCCATCTTCGCCTTAATTAACGGGTCTGAGGAAAGGAGCTCATTAGGGCTTGCAGCTGCAGTGATGTCTGTAGCAGCACCCACACAGTTATAGTTTTCACTCATTTCTGCACAGTGGAAATATATTTCATTTTATCTTTTATCTGTTTGATGTGTGAATCGGTCTCGTTGCACTGTTGCTTTAGTATGGATGGGAAAAGCAGATGTTTTTAGAAGGGGCAGAATGTGTTTACTTGCAGAATTCTATGGCTCAGCCAGGATTGTGTTCCCTGCATGGTGTCTGTCCCGCTGTTCTCACTCCCAAGCATGTGTGTGTGTGTGCGCGCACGTGTGTGTGTGTGTGTGTGCGTGTGTGTGTGTGTTTATGTGTGTGTGTGTGTGTGTGTGTGTGTGTGTGTGTGTAAGTATGTGTGTGTGTGTGTGTGTGTGTGTCTCAGTCTCAGTGGGATTAGCTGTTATAATTTGAGCTCTGTTTTTGATTTGGTTGGTAGTTACATAACCAGCTGAATATAACCTTTAAGTGCAGCAGCTGGGCCAGCTGATACACACACACACACACACATTTATACACACCCAACTTTACCATATGGCCCAGTGTGACCCAAACCCACCTTTCTTCTCTCGTGTGACCTTGCATGTGCATGTGTGTGTGACCGCAGTGCTCAGTGTGTGTGTTTGTGTGTGTGTGTGAGTGAGTGAGTGAAAAAAAGTGTGTATGTGACCTTAGAGCTGTGTGTGTTTGTG
>CM040749.1:1767500-1880000 GCA_022829145.1 Albula goreensis
GATGTTTGTGCATATGCATGCGTGTGTGTGGTGTGTGTGTGTGTGTGTGTGTGTGTGTGTGTGTTTTCTCTGTATGAACAGTGCAGTGTCGTGTTTGATGCCTCTCATACCTGTGCCCAGGTAAGCATCACAGACTATGTGGTGTTCGATCAGTGCGGGCTGTTCCAGACTCTGATCCAGGCCACGCAGACGGTTGCCACGGCGACGCGGGCGCCGGTGGAGAGGGTGGCGGACCGTCTGCGCGTGGCGTTCTGGTCCCAGCAGCCCCAGTGCCAGCCAAGCCTCATCAGTGCCAACCGCACCGGCGTCTGGATCGCCTCGGGACGCAACGACTTTCACGTGGCCAAGGGCAGTCTCATCGGTACTGCCCTGCGTCTCACTGCACTACAGCCAAAGGCACTTCTGCTAGCCAGCAAGAAAGTTTGGGAAAAAAAACACGAGCAAACGCCAAAGCTGAGCACAATCATCACTGGTTGATGGCAGCTCTTCTGATGGAGTGTTGCTATAGTGATGCATGGATGTAGTGTTGGTAGACTAAGGTACAGATAGAGTGTTACTGTCATGATATGTGGATGTAGTTGCTGTGGTTGCTGTAGTGATGCACTGATGCACTGTTGTTAAAGTGATGTTGATGTTGCAGGCTCTTACTGGGAGACCGTGGTGCCCAGAGGAACAGCATCTGCCACCAAATGGGCCTTTGTCATCTCCTCCACCTCCCCCACCAGAGAGGGTGAGCTAACGCCTGTGTGTGTGTGTGTGTGTGTGTGTGTGTGTGTGTGTGTAAGAGTGTGTAAGAGTACGAGTGCACGTGCCCATCCACCCACTCATGTGTGTACATTGTTACAGGTAGTTTCCTGTGGCTCCTGAGTGCTGTGTATGTGTGCAGTAAATATGTTTCCTGTTGTGATGTCACAGGCAGTCTTCAGCTGGTAAATATGTTTCCCATTGTGATGTGTCTGTAGCTTGTTATATATCTAGTAATGTGTGTTTATGTTTCTTGCTGTGATGTCACAGGCGGTCTTCTGTAGCTGGTTGAATATGCAGTAATGTGTGTATATGTTTCCCATTGTGATGTCACAGGCAGTTTCCTGTGGGTGGGGCAGAGCCGCAGGGATCTCTTCTGTGTGTGGGATGGAGACCCAGAGCTGAGACCCTCCACAGTGCAGCTGCCAGTGGACGTGGAGATGGTGGCGCTGTCTGCCTGCCGAGACGCCGTTTGGGGGCTGGACGGGCACGGCAGAATTCACATCCGCACCCTGTCCCCCTCCTGTCCCTCTGGCCTGCACTGGACCCGCCTCGACCTCAGCCAGCTTGGTGAGTACTGAATCCAAAACCTAAACCCGCTAACCCCCACACCCCCTCACCCTTCCCACAGCCCCCAACCCCCCTCAGCCAGCTCGAATCAAAATCCCTGGCCCCTAAAATCCCTAAGCCTTCCCACCATCCCGTACACCCCTTGCTCAGATCAGTGAGTACCAAACCCCTGAACCCCCAAATCTGAACCCCTCACTCTGCCCCCTGCCCTCCCCTTCCTCAGTCAGCTTAGTGAGTACCAAACTCGCGATTCAAACCCCCAAACCCCAAATCCTGCCCCTAAGGCTCCTAACCCTACCCTAAACCTCAGCCAGGTCAGTGAGTACCAAGCCTAAACCCAAACCCCGCCCACAGCCCTGCAAACCCACCCCCTGCTTCATATCCTCAGAAAATGCATTTAGACTCAGTCTTTTGATCCCTGAATCTGAACAGCAGTAATGTAATGTTTTCCTGTGTGTTTGGAGTAAATATTATGGGTGATGTCTTTGGTATCTTTAAGCACTGAAAACCAAACACAGCTGCATCAGGTAAATCTCGGGTCACACGCTTCCTGGCTCTGAGCCGGCCGGTTTATTGAATGGATCTGCCGTTCCTATCGGCTCAGCCGCTCATTGATTGAGTGGGGCTGTGGCAGGCTGCGGGCTGTCTGTGTCTGGCCTGCTCGCCCTGCGTGTTTAGCCCTGATAAGACCCTTCAACCTCTGGCATCCTCCTGCTCCGGACACGGGGAGTGACACCTGACTGTGGAGGCCACCAGAAACTGGGCAGCAGGGGGCGCTGTGTTCCCTGGCGTATTATTCAGCTCAACGCATTATCACACTGGTAGAAATTACATTAGAGTACTTTATATTTTAGGCATTTTGCAAATAAGCTGGAAATAATATAAATAACTTGGTGCACAAAATCAGCAAAAACCAAATATGTGTAATGTGTCCAAATGGCAGTGGAAAACCAAATTTTTTTTTTTGAGTCTAATGTGGGTGAGCTGGGATGGTTTGTGATTGTTGCGTTTCTATGTAGCACGTAGCTTCTGATTTCAGGCATGTCCAGTTTGTATGTGTTAAGGGTGGTGTGCTCTGAATTTAAATATATGAGATCTTTGTGAAGTTTTTATGGTAAGGGCACACTCACTCACAAACACACTCTCTCTCACACACACACATGCACAAACACTCTCTCTCTCACACACACACACACACACAAACACACTCTCTCACACACACACAAACACACTCGCACATCTCACACATACACACACATACACCACACACATTCACTCACTTACTCACTCACTCATGCTGACACACACACATACACACACACTCTCTCACACTCACACACACACACACAAACACAGTCTCATACACACGTGCACACACACTCACTCACACAAACACTCTCTCTCTCACACACACACACACACACACACAAACACACTCTCTCACACACACACTCTCTCTCACACACACACACACATACACACACACACACACAAACACACTCTCACACACACTTTCACACACACACACACACACACACACACGCACACACACACACACACACACACACACACTGTCATAACTACTTTCCATGTTTGTTCATTTGGTCCTGATGTGAAATTTGTTGATATTTGATCAAATGCCAGTGGCCAGAGTAAGCTGTCAGCTTGTTGTTTTTGGGGGGTCCTGGTCAGGTGGCTGTCCTGAGAGTCTGTTTACACTGCTTGGGGGTTCCTAAATACCAACCCCACCACCCCCACCCCCACCCCCATAGCCTCAGGTTTCAGATCCTGCTCAGCCCAGAAGTTCCGAGTTCTGACATGTGACTTCCAAATGCCCCACCCCTTTAAGAGTTTGGTCCCTCCTGATTGGTGATCTGGAGGAGCAGGTTGGTGAGGTGAGGGTTGGCCGGTTTATTGTTTTGTTTTGATGATGGGGGCTTGGGGGGGGCAGTAGAGGGTTTGGGGTGTTGTGGAGGAACAGGAAATCCAATCCGCTGGTCTGGGAGGTGTTTATTTTTGAACGTTGTGGGTCTGTTATGTAACACACATTCTGTAACAAACCCCTGAGGCTCAATATCAGAGAGCAAAAGATCAAGCACACAGGATACACACACTCACACGTACACACTTGCACACACAAAAACACACATCACACTTGCAGACATACACACTTATACATACACACTCGCACGCACAAACACACATAAAACTCACACGCATACATGTATGCACACACTCATACTCTCACACTCTTACATGCATACGGGCACACACTCAATGTCTCTGTCTCGCACACATTCTTACTCTCTCACACACACACACTCTCACTCTCACTCATACTCAAGCACACACACACATACACATGCTCACACATCTATACTCTCTCACATACATACGTGTACTCACGTTCACAAACACACATAAACACTCAGTAATTCACTCACTAACTCTCATAGAAACACATACACATGCACACTGTCTCACACACACACACACACACACACACACACACACACACACACACACACAGTCCCAGGTTGCTGGGATACTCAGTGTGACAAATGTCAGGGTGTTCACTGCTTTTGAGCAGCCTGTGACGTGTTTGACTGCCATGGAGAAACAGTGTTTAAGGCCGAGTGCTCTGCACTGACTGTATTTTGCTGCCATGGAGAAACAGTGTCTCTAAGGCCGAGTGCTCTGCACTGACTGTAGCTCTCCCAAAGCTGAGCAGACAAAGCCCAGACTTTTTTACCATCCTACACACATCCATAGAAGTCAGTCCCGCTGCTGTTACCTTATAAGGTGCTCTCGCTCACTTCCTGTGTGCAGTGGGTGAGAGTGGGGAATGCTGGGACTGACTGGCATGTGAGAAACGTGCCGGGACCTCCGCCAATGTTCCGCACGTCCACACCAGCAGATTGGGCAAAGATATCAAGAGCTTTGTGAGGGAGGACAAAGGAAAACAGCATTGGATTCTCTGCCATTTTGGCTCTGAAGCCCCGATATAGCAGCCATTTTGGCCCTGAAGCCCCACTGTAGCAGCCATTTTGGCTCGGAAGCCTCATTATAACAGCCATTTTGGCTCTGAAGCTCTGTTAGTTGTGTTTCATTGAGGTTTTCAATGTACTCGCACACCTCACAGTCTGAGATGCAGTCCTGACCTTGCCATTACCCACACTGAGCACGTAGTTGTACATAGCAGTGCATGTGAGAGTGGAGTCTGAGCTAGGATTTGTGTTCTCCCTCCAACACCCTACTGGAACTGCACTATCTAGCTCTTTCCTATGCTAGCACTAGCTTGCACCCTCCTGAATCTGTGCTAGTGTGCGCAGTTGGGAATCTTGGCTTGTTTGCTCAATACTGAATGTATGCTAGCATTGGTATGCATCCCCTGAATCTGCACTTGTTTGGGCCCCTCTGAACCTGCTAGCCTTGCCCCAATGGCCCTAGCATACTCTCTCCTAAATCTGCCCCAGCACTAGTGTTGAATGGTGTGGTCTATGATTGCGATCAGGCATTCGGGCCTGGGGTAGATCAGAAGATCAGAAAAAGGGTGAATATATGGGGTTTAAGAGCAGGAGGAGTGTGGTGTGCATGCAGACCCCTCCACGCTCTGGTATTTGGGATGGAAGAGCAGCTGTTTTGCTAGAGAGACTCTCTGCTTCCTGACGCACGGCCGATACAAATAGACACCATGTGACAGGATGGGGGGTGGAGGGGAGCACAGACTTGCCTCCTCAGCGGTCAGAGGGTGTCATAGTTTGGGGGAGAGGGGGCGCAGTGGGGTGTAAGGGGAGAGGGGGCGACAGCTGTGTGTGGCGGGACGGTTTTAGCCCTGGTGTGGATGTCCTGTCCTGAGTACATGCGTACATGATCCTGGCTGGGCCAGCGCTTATATAAACCTCACAGGGCGCGAACCCCAGGCCTGCTGACCGCGTCTGCACCCTCGCCTTATAAGGGCATTGTAAATAACAACATTAATACAAGCCACTCTCTTGAAATTGACAGGATTCCTGTGAGCCCTGTACCCTTTGCTGGGTAATAGTTAGGTACAGTTCAGTATTACTCAGACACATATGGTTATGTTTTCAGTATAACATCTTTATCGCCCTGGGCTGCAGCAGCTGCTGGGTGGCTGAACGTAAATGTAATCTTTAATTAGGCTGTCTGTAGCTCCATTGTGTTGATGGATGTGTCGCAGCGGTAGCCAGGAGGACTTGAGCTCATTCAGCCCTTTCTGTCACAGCTCAGGGTACCCATTCTTACTGCTGCAAGTCAAAGCTCTGTTATTGATAACAGCACTATGTTAATAATAACACTAAAATGTTAATAATGATACTAATATATTAATAATAAGTCTAATATTTATGGCATTTTTGGAAGCAGGGATGAATCTGAGCTTAGCTGTGTGCCAGCTGACCCCGCTGAGGTCATGGCTCAGAGGTCAAAGGTCAGATGTTTGAGTGCAATGTGCGCAGAGCTGAGTCTGCTATATGAGCACACACACTGTCCTGTAGTCTGACTGCTGTCTGTCTGTCCGACTGACTCTGCTTTGCGCTAGCCCACATTGACCTGTATTCTGTCTGTCTGTATGATTTCTGCTGTGAGCACAGGTTTTTGTCTGTTGTTTGTTGGTTTTTATTAGTTCTTGTTCTTGTAGTTGTTGTTGGCTTGTGTATGGAGTGGCAGGTTTATCTGGACACAGGTGACTCCTCGCATGTCAGTGTAAAGGAGGGCATGGGTCTGCTCACCCTTTCATTGGCTGATCTCTGAGGGCATGGGTCTGCTCACCCTTTCATTGGCTGATCTCTGAGGGCATGGGTCTGCTCACCCTTTCATTGGCTGATCTCTGAGGGTATGGGTCTGCTCACCCTTTCATTGGCTGATCTCTGAGGGCATGGGTCTGCTCACCCTTTCATTGGCTGATCTCTGAGGGAATGGGTCTGCTCACCCTTTCATTGGCTGATCTCTGATCAGTGCGTCTGGCTCACATCAGCCTACAGAGAAGTCAGCTGCAGGTATTGAATAACACAAAGTTTGACTTGTTCGGAAAGTGGAAAATGGCTGTAGTCCAGCTGGATGCCGTGGCTGAAGTGCACATGAGTGCATTACAGAGCTGTGCATTCTGGGAAGGCTGCTTCCAGCTGTTAGCAGCAGGAGGGATAGTGGAAAATGAAGTGACACCTGCAGTTTTACCTCACTGTGCAGGAGAATCTCTCCCACCTGTAGATTTACCTCACTGTGCAGGAGAATCTCTCCCACCTGTAGATTTACCTCACTGTGCAGGAGAATCTCTCCCACCTGTAGATTTACCTCACTGTGCAGGAGAATCTCTCCCACCTGTGCAGGAGAATCTCTCCCACCTCACTCACTGTGCAGGAGAATCACTCCTACCTGAGAATCTGCAGGAGAATCTCTCCCACCTGTAGATTTACCTCACTGTGCAGGAGAATCTCTCCCACCTGTAGATTTACCTCACTGTGCAGGAGAATCTCTCCCACCTGTAGATTTACCTCACTGTGCAGGAGAATCTCTCCCACCTGTAGATTTACCTCACTGTGCAGGAGAATCTCTCCCACCTGCAGTTTTACAGGAGAATCTCACTGTGCAGGAGAATCTCTCCCACCTGAATCTCTCCCCACCTGCAGATTTACTGTGCAGGAGAATCTCACTGTGCAGGAGAATCTCTCCCACCTGTAGATTTACTCTCACTGTGCAGGAGAATCTCCCCCACCTGTGCAGGAGATTTACCTCACTGTGCAGGAGAATCTCCCACCTCCCACCTGCAGGAGAATCTCTCCCACCAGATACCTCACTGTGCAGGAGAATCTCTCACCACTGTGCAGGAGAATCTCTCCCCCACCTGCAGATTTACCTCACTGTGCAGGAGAATCTCTCCCACCTAGATTTACCTCACTGTGCAGGAGCAGATTTACCTCACTGTGCAGGAGAATCTCTCCCACCTGCAGATTTAGATTTATCTCACTGTGCAGGAGAATCACTGTGCAGGAGAATCTCTCCCACCTGCAGATTTGCAGGAGAACTCTCCCACCTGCTGTGCAGGAGAATCTCTCCCACCTGCAGATTTATTCACTGTGCAGGAGAATCTCTCCCACCTGCAGATTTACCTCTCTGTGCAGGAGAATGAGAATCTCTCCCACCTGCAGATTTACCTCTCCCACCTGCAGGAGCAGATTTATCTCTCCCACCTGCAGATTTCACTGTGCAGGAGAATCTCTCCCACCTGCAGACACTGTGCAGGAGAATCTCTCCCACCTGCAGATTTTTACCTCACTGTGCAGGAGAATCTCTCCCACCTGCAGGAGAGAATCTCTCCCCCACCTGCAGGAGAATCTCTTTGCCTCACTGTGCAGGAGAATCTCTCCCACCTGTGCAGGAGAATCTCTCCCACCTGCAGATTTACCTCACTGTGCAGGAGAATCTCTCCCACCTGCAGATTTACCTCACTGTGCAGGAGAATCTCTCCCACCTGCAGATTTACCTCACTGTGCAGGAGAATCTCTCCCACCTGCAGATTTACCTCACTGTGCAGGAGAATCTCTCCCACCTGCAGATTTACCTCACTGTGCATGGTGATGTTACATCCTCAGATTTACCTCGGATGTTTCTGTTGTAGCTGTGGTGCTGTGGTGCACAGGTAATCAAATTCTGTCAAGCTGGATATCAACCACACTTCCATTAGATGGGGGCCTTAATTTTTCTTTTCGTGGTGTCTTTGCTCTCAGTTGCTTTGTAAGCTGCTTGTTGTCCATGCTGGTGATGTTGTTATTTTTAGTGAAAATTGTAATTTTTTAAAACATTTTGATGAAAGAAAAAGGATGATAATTTGCACCTCTTTGACAAATTACAGCATCCAAACAGCATCAGTAATCACTATGAGATGAGGCTTTCCAGATTAATTGTTGTTGCTGAAATTAATGAACTTAAACTGATGGCGAAAGCTGCCTCAAACTGAGGCCCTGTGGTAAATACTGTAATACAGCACAAATGAATCATCCTTATGCTTCAGTAAATATTATAATTAATAAAGGTGATGTATGTTAAAGACGGAATAAATATTATAATTTAAATTAAGTGATTTATTTTGACAATGCAGTAAATATAATTTAATGGAAGTTATTTATGTCGATGATGAAGTAATCATTGTAGATTACATTATAGGCATTTGACAGACGCTCTTATCCAGAGCGACTTACAATTCAAAGTGTTGTAATAGTAAATGTAGTAAATGAAATAGTAAGCATTATAAATTAATGAAAATGTCTTATGTTTATGATGCTTTAAATACTATAACTTAATGAAAGTTATTATTTTAATGCAGTAAATATTGCACGATAATGCAGACGGTCAGCGCTGCTGGTTTTCTGGCTGAGCTGCAGACTGTGGCAGTGCAGTGTTGGTAAGTGAGGGAGTACCGGCTGCTCAGTGCTGGGCCGAGCGCCTCTTATCTCCCCCCGTGTAGGGGTGATAACGTGGGCGCTGCTGACGTCACAGGCAAGTGGGGCTGTGGTCTGGTGTCTCCAGCGTTTGGGGACGAGCCGGCACGCCTCGGCAGGATGTGTCCTGGTGCAGCACCCTGTTTGCCCTCCGTCTGTTTGCACAACACGGCAACGCGGACGGCGCCGGGAGCCTCACGGCCTGGCTGGGGCGGCCTGTGTAGGGTGTGCACAAAGGGCTGTCCAAACAGCGGCCGTGTGGACAGGACTCTGGAGCACAGCTTGCGTTCTGGGGACACTGCCAGAGATTATCTCCTGATGCCCTTAGAGACGTAGGGCTTTACAGGATTTGAGTAAAAGAAGAATATTTTAAATGAAAAAAAAACAACAGCCAGTGGATAACAGGGTTAACAGTTGATTAAAAGCAGTAGCCATACAGCGATAACAGGACCTCTGCTGTGTCTCTGTGTTTCTTGTAAAGCGTCACGTTCTTCTCGCTGTATCTCATTTTTAGTTCTTGTTGAAGGGTTATGTTTTCATAGTGTGACCCTGAACATTTGTAACCTCCTAAAGGTTTAATTGAGTCCATGTACATTACATACTGTGTTTGTCCAGCTGATAGCGGACTGCCTGCCCTGCTCTGGTTTTGCTGCTTGTTCATCTGTTTGCTGGGTTGTACCCTGGAGCGCCTCAGAGCAGATAGGTTTCTGGAGGCTGTGAGCGCTGTTTGGCCATGAATGGTGTGCTTCTGTACCTCTGTAGCGACGCTGTTTCAGTCTCACATGCCTCAAAAGGCAAACTCCAGCCACATGGAGCTCTTAAATACAGCAAACAAACAGCTACAGAGCTAATTACAGCACTGCTAACAGCTAAACACAGTGCCACTAACAGATACGCACACTACCACCAATAGCAAGACGCAATGCTGCTAACAGCTAATCACAGTACAGCTATCACCATGTAGCTTGTGGCCTTAGCATGTGTTTTGACTCCCAGTGGTCAGTGGAATATGGGTCAAGAGAATTTGGTGTCCGGGGGTCTGCCCAGAGCACAGAATGGCCCTGAAAGAATGTTCCGGGCTCTTATTTCAGGCCTGGGATGGTCACACGGTGTGCTGAGGTCAGGGGCTGTGTACCCCACTGCAAATAGCCTCGGGGTCACCACTGCTACCTCTGGGTGGGGGCCCCATCTGTGGCAGATGAGCTGGGGGTGAGCGGGGGCCACAGGTGGGAGGGGGCTTATATAAGTCCCAGCAGGCAGGCGGGGGAGGGGAGGGAGGTTTGTAGATTTTGGCAGATTCTTGCTGCTCCTTCCTCATCCTCCCTGAGAGTCCCATCTGCTGGGAACTCATCCTCATTCTGTGGTTTTTTTATGATTTGTTTTTCGTTCTTTATTGTTTGATCCTTTGGGCAGAGCTCAGCACAGCAAAGCCTTATTGTGGGGTGTGGGGGGCTCTGGGGGTGGGGGGGCAGCTGTTTTACGTAACCCTGATCCTAGATTTGGCTTGAGCCCAGTCCCTTAATCACTGTAGAACCATCTGCTTTCACTGTGAATAAAACTCTGCAGTTTCCAACTATGTCCCTGATACTTGCCCCCAGATACCTCCCGCAGGGGACAATGTGACCCCCAGATACCCCCAAAGCTCACAGTGTTACCCCCAGATACCCCCAAAGCTCACAGTGTTACCCCCAGATACCCCACCCCTGGGCAGTGGGGAGGAGGGGTATGAGTGTATCTGTAGTGGGGGTGTGAGAGGTGATGGAGGGGCGGTATTTTAGATTGTAGTTGGCAAGTAACTTTGAGCGTTTTGATTGACTGAGATTGTTTGGAGCACTGTGATTTAAGGTGGTGTTTGCAGTGTTGTGATTGGCTGGTGACAGTGCACTCGCTCTCTGTGTTGCAGGGCAGGTGAGGCTGGTGAGTATTTCCTGTGGCAGCCAGCATGTGTGGGCGTGTGATGGGAACGGGATGGTGTACTTCCGGGTCGGCACCCAGCCGCTCAACCCCAGTATGATGCTGCCGGCCTGGATCTGCATCGAGCCGCCAGAACAGGCAAGTGCCCAGAAACTGCCCCATATATGCCCCAAAAATGCCCCCCACTAACCTTAAACTGCTGTCATACACACCCCAAATAGCCCCAAAACTACTCAAAACTGCCCCCATACACACCTGTTGTGTGATTGGAATGTAGGGTTTGGTGATTGAATCTTCTGGTGTCTGATTGGTGAGCTGGGTTTGGTGATGGTTTTCCTGGTGTCTGATTGGTGCGTTGGGTTTTATGATGGGTTTTCCTTGTGTCTGATTGGTGTGTCTGATTGTCTTGGGTTTTGTGGCAGCCTTGTGTGGGGTGCACTTGCAGTGGGTGCATGACCAGCCCTAATGACCGCATGCTCTGGGCAGTGGACAGCAGAGCCAACGTACACGTACGCACCGGAATCACCGACGAGATGCCTGTGGGCACCGACTGGGAGCACATTCCAGGTAACTTACCTGAGTCCAGTAACATGCCCTGACCTGAAAAAGCAGTATAATAGTGATTACCTAACAGGTAGTTAGGTAGAAAGTGCAGCAGTTTGAATGCATTTCCCATGATGCACAGGGCTGCAGGCGTCCCAGCTGGTGCTGAGCACACGCACGGCGTGGGTCTGCTGTCTGAACGGCGAAATCGCTCGCCGCTACGGCATCACAGACAAGAACCCTGCTGGAGACTACTGGAAGAAAACCCCTGGCCTAGTCACCTGGCTCACAGGTGAGTGGAGCAGGAAGGTGCTCAAGGTAACCTGCAATGTTGAGGTTTTTAGGTGTTAGTGCAGTATTGAGCTACAGTGTTGAGGTTTTTATGTGTTAGTGCAGTGTTGAGCTACAGTGTTGAGGTTTTTATGTGTTAGTGCAGTGTTGAGCTACAGTGTTGAGGTTTGTAGGTGTTAGTGCAGTATTGAGCTACAGTGTTGAGGTGTTTAGGTAATAGTGCAGTGTTTAGCCATAGTGTTGAGCCGCAGTGTTGAGCCGCAGTGCTGAGCCATAGTGTTAAGGTGTTGAGTAACTGGCTTGGCTTTCTCTCCTGCACAGTGACTCCCTCAGACGAGCTCTGGGCGATGAGTCAGTCAGGGAGCCTGACCCGCCGGCTGACCAAAACCTTCCAGCATGGCCCGGCCAGGTCAAAGGTCATCTCCGGGTCGACCGGTGGGGAGGACCTGGAGGATGAGTGGGAGGTCATTTAACCACCACCCCCAGACCTCCACTGCGTCTCAACTCCACTCCACCTCTTCCTCATCCAGCCCCCCCGCCCCCGCCCCTGCCTGCTCTCCCCTCCTCCCCACTCTCTCTCCTCCTGTTCATTTTATGTTAGATATGATTTTAATGTTGTAATTCCTTATCCCTGTGCACCAGAAGAACTGAGACGTGTTAGTTTTGTTGTTTTTTTGTAATGGACCTGCTGCTGTGAGGTCATCACAGGAAGTGAGGTAAGGGATCTGCTGGGGTGCTGGGTTGCCCTGGCGATTGAGGGTGATGTCACACCCTGGAGTGGAGATGTCACACCTGGTTCCGGAGTAATGTGACAATGCGGATCTGCATCCATCTGCAACGGCCTATGATTGGACAGCGCTGGCCAGTGAACCCTGCTGTGATTGGACAGTTCTGGCCATTGGGTCTGTTATCAGACTGTGCTGACCAGTGAACCCTGCTGTGAATGGACAGTGCTGGTCATCGCGTCTGTGATTGGACAGTGCTCGGCAGTGAACCCTGCCTTGCAGCAGTGACCTGCAGCTACCCTGTGGATATCCCCACATTTAAAAGCATATACTGAGTCTTGCACATGTGCGCTGCGTCCCACACTGTAACTCGCTTCACCCTCCGGCTACATCACACGCACTTTACTCATATACAGCTACACTGACTGCACCTGCTGCACGCCCTACAGCGCAGGCCTGAATTACGCTTCAGTCGAGCTACAGCTCTCTCATTTCAGGTAATTCATTCAAATTAAGCTCATGATTTGGAAACAGAAATGCCAATGATGTTATATGCTGACCTGTTAATTTCATTTCAGATCATTTCCTGAACTGAAATGAATTTGACTCCATTCTCTTGTGTTCAGCTTATGCTCTTGCACAATAAGGTGCATCCAGGGGATTTAGCTGCTCCTCAAGCAGAACGATGAAGGGAAAGTGAAGAGACCTAATCATAATCATGATTATGATTGCTGTTATTATTATTATTATTGTTGTTATTATGATTATTGCCACTACATACAGGATACTCAAAATGTGAAACATGGTGGACATTACTGTATATAGACAGGCAGTGAATGTTGGTGTTTGGTTGCTCATTGTGCATGTGGGCGAAGGCCACCTGCCATGAACTGAGACTCAGCTCTGAGCAGCACCTGTATACCTGAGCCGTCAGCTCTCACCTGAACATCAGCCCGGAGCGCACCTGAGACACACTGCTGACATGAGAGAGAGTATGCCTCAGGTGTGCTGGAGAGATGCAGGCTGCTGTGTTCAGGTGTGCCCCCACCTGCCACGCTGAAACTGGGTGAATTCAGATCTGCGTCCCAATGGCTTCACCTGCCCCTAACATTTCAATCTGCACATTGGCAAGGAAAATATGGGCATGCTTACACCTGAAGTCATCCCGTGTGGTCAAGGGTCTGAGACTTCGGTAGGCACTTCAGTGTATCCCCTTATAGCCCAACACTACAGACTCCAAGCCAAGTGTTTCTCAAGAGCACCTGTGTGCCCATTAAAAATACTGTCTTCCTCTGGCTGTTCCTTTGGTTTTGAGTGCATTTAGCCCGGTTTTATATCCCCCCACTGGCTTCATTCATAGTCATACTTCACAGTGAGTGTCTCTCCCTGTTGACGCGAGGGGAAGGGGGAGCGGTCTGGTCCCAGGTCTGAATTCACCCACAGTCTTACCTTCCACTGAATGCCACTCAACAGTCATCTTTCATTTTAAAAAGAGTACTTCTATTACTAACTGGGGAAACGACTTTCTGGTATGTGTGATCTAAACAGCATTACTGCATTGACTTGTGTATAGTAAATACATTGTAAATATGAAAATGGTAGTTATTAAAAATTGGACTAACTTGGAAAGAGAACTGGAGGGATTCCCTCGAACACAAGTTTGAAATGGACTTCCTCCATATCCAGGCGTGGCCAGGAAGTGGCTTGATGTCATTTCCTTTTCTTTAAGAGTCTTTGGCATGGCAGCAAAGTGTGGCTCGCCAGGGCATTATATGAAGATGGTTTTATTAATTTATCTAAATTTTTTATGATTGATGGGAGTTTTGTCTTTTAAATATGAATGGTACTGAAAAAATAACCAGACTAAAAGGGATGTGTTCTGTGTGGAGCTGAAGTAAGCTTGTGTGTTTGAGCTTCTCTGGCCGTTTTTATACCATGTTAATGTGCTACTGTGCTGTGCCCCCATCGTCATCTTACCCCAATACACACTCTTACACACACACCTCACCCCCTAAATACCCCTAAACACACTCTTACACACTCACTCTTATGCACACACACACACACTCACTCCTACACACATACACACACACACACACACACTTGCACACTCTCTCACTCTTACATACACACACACACCTCTCCTGCAGGGTACTCTGTACAGATGGGGTTTATAAAGGGATCTGGACCCTGGTGTGGGACCCAGGTCTCTCTTTAGTATGTACTGTATTCCTAAATAAAGCAGTTTACAGAGTGACAGCAGCTGTGTTCTCTGCTCTTAATTACACACTTTCAGCAGCTCTCTCATGAATGCCCTCACTTTTACCATGTTATTGTGCTGCTGGGACATCTTATCAAACAAAGCAAATGATTCCTTTAAAAAAACAGGTGACACTTTTCAGCTGATTCAATTATCACCTGTCTAGTGAATCGGTGGGGGTTCTAAGTGATGAAGGTGTGACCACCTGGTCCCTGAAACTTAAATGGTTGTTCATGATGAAGAATTCCAAACCGGTGAAAATGGCAGTGTGTGGGACCTGCCTGGTGTTAATGAACTCCAGGAAACTCCAGGTGATGCAGCAGAGAAAGGTCTCATCCCCCTGCCTCAGCTCTGAGCATTATTTATCTGCCTCTATTTTACATTAACTGAGTCTGACCTGCAGTTGGTGTCATTGATGACAGAGTGAGTCTCCTGTCTGAACTGTGTTTCTGCACTCATGACCACATGAGCTTGTGTGTGAGAGAGAGCGATCCAGCGGGGACAGCCTGGCACGGCTGAATCTTCACTCTGTCAGGTCCTGGGCATCTTCCTCACCGCTCTGACATCCTCCCTCACCTTAGAATATGTTTGGTGCTGTTTGAGTAGTCGCATCCTCGTCTTGTTGACTTCAGTAAAGTAGTTGAATAGTTTCTCAATAGATTCCAGTCTGTACATGTGCACTGTAATTACTGTCTGTGTCTTACTGTATCAAGTGTAGGCTTTGTAACCAACTATCTGAAACTCTCTCATCTGAAGATTATGGAAAGTAAATGTTAAAAACTGAAGCAACTGTCAATATTATAACAGAGTACAAACAACTCCCAACGTAAACATTTTAATTCAGTGTCCATCACTAATTTTATTGCTGAGCATCACAGACTATCCGAACAGTCACTTATTCTAAAGTGCATAGCTTTGGTGCTTTCGAGGAAGAAACCGTTTTTTCGTTATATCTGCAATGAGATCAACCCATATTTAAGTCTTTCAGTGGCGTTCAAACAAACACACATATCAGTGCGCGCACGTGCGCAGAGTCCATACCGTCCTGCACGCTCCAGTGCCCAGTTCAGCCCTCACTGCAACCTAAAGTCCAAAGGCCTGAGAAAGTCCGGCAGCGGGAGTGACTCCAGCTGCTCCGCAGAGACTGTCTCTATCAGCTTCTGCATCGCCTGCACGAACAGCGACGGGGGCGCCTGCCCGCTCAGCCAGCGGTACGCCTGCTCCCCTATCAGCCGCTGCCACAGCACCGCGTTGTCTCGCAGCTGTCCCTTCATTTGGAAGCGGAAATTGGGCATAAATAGTATGAGGTAGCCAAGACAGATGTGCTTTAGGCGCATGTCCAGGTCGCTGTGGCCAATCTGGGACAGGAGACAGTCCAAGGGGGTGTTCCCCGTTCTGTCCGTTACGTAGGGACACGCGGAGTGTCCAAGCAGCAGAATCAAACACTCCGGACGCACCAGGTCGCATGCCAGGTGCAAAGCAGTCTTACCGCCTTCCACGTGAACGCAGCCGCGCCGATTTAAGTAGCTGAGCCGCTCCTCCTCCGAGAAATCCTTCGCAGAGTTGAGGATCATCTTGAGGATGCTTGTGCGGTTGTAGCGCACGGCCATGGACAGGTGCGGCGTCGTAGACAGCTGGCAGCAGCAGAAGCTCTTGCTGGGCATCTCCAGCGCGCTCACCGAGTATGTGTTGAGCAGGTAGCGGGCGTAGGGCTGGTGGTCATGCACCAATGCGTACAGCAGCGCCTCCGAGGGGGAGTACGCACACGCTCGACCGTCCTCTTCCCAGTGGAACACCTCCATCGTCCGCATGTCCTCCAGCACCCAAACCGGTAACAGGTCTCGCACGGCTTGGTAAAAAGCGAACGAGGTCTTTTGGCATTGTTTTTCCGATTTGTAATCCGCCCGACTGTCAAACACGCCCACGTCCCAAGGCATGGTGTATGTGTTTGTCTTTTCAGAGGTGCTACTCCTGCAGTGAGCAAACGTCTCTATGCAAATTCAGCCCCTCTGTATATTAGCAGTGGATATTAAGGAGTAATTTCTGGGCAGTGTAAGAAAAATCATCAGTCGCGCAGTGACATAGCTCGTAGTATTGTTAGTGTGGTATGCGGTGTCCGAGTTTTTTAAATGATTGCATAACACACTGCAAAATAATTCTGAAGAGAAGACCGGTTGTGTACCGCATTAAAATCGTAACAATGGTTTAGCAGTATATTGCTTGGTCTGTTTCTACCGCCGCTCTCCTCTGCACAACTTTCACCAAGCTGTATTTTCAAATGTTACTTCTGCCCCTGGAGAATGGGAGCACACAGCACCTGCAACCCGTATCACATAAGGAAAATTATGTCCCCTAATGTTTGGTTTTAATATTAAAACAAATCAGATTGAATATTTTCCTTGATCTTTGCTGTAAATATTGTTGTTGTCGTTGTCGGTTGCAGGTCCCGTGGTCGCCGAGAACGGTTTTGTCAGGTTGTTTGCTTCAAACCCCTGTCTTCACCGTGCTGTTTGGTTATATACCCAGTCTGCTGGAGGACGACCAAGAAATTCCATTACTGCCGCTCCTGTTGGTCACTGAACGCACCGCGAACGAGTTCATTGGCTACAGATGATTGGCTGTAGTCATGAGGGTTAAACGTCATTCGAGTACAAAGTTCCATGCAACTTCTCTCCTTGAAACCGCAACGTGAGCAGACTGCAGTGGCGACGCACGGGCTCAGCTATGAATGTCACTCCCGCATAGAGTACATTCAGAACGGGCCAGTACAGTGCGACTGCGCGCGTATGACGGTTTATCATTCCATGTTATGTAATTGGGTGCACTGTGCGTAAAAAAGATATCTCAGTTGGGAAAATCTTCAGTTTACCATCTACAGTCTCTGCGAGGAAATGTCCCCGGAAATTTGGGTTATCTAAATAAACTTGCGTGTTAATGTGTCTGATGCCAGTACATGCACATTGTAGAAGTTAGTACTGCAGTATAGGTTGCTATATAGTGTTATCATTATTAGCACTGCTGCTAACTCTACTTACTGTTCTCTACCCGCACAGGCGATGCCCTCAAATAAAATGAAACAATGATTCCTCAGGAGCGCATGCCCAGAGATATGGGACATTAGATACATATTTCTGCTGGGCTGTTCCGACAATGTGGAGGCTTGAGTCACCACCAGGGGGCGATAATACCTCTTAACAATAGACTTGACAACTTTCATCTGTCTTAGACACAAAGCTGAAAAGTGAAATGAATTATGTTTCCAAGATAAACTATAACTGTAAGATAACGGTTTTACATCAGAAG
Organism: Albula goreensis; assembly: GCA_022829145.1. Lineage (NCBI taxonomy): Eukaryota > Metazoa > Chordata > Actinopteri > Albuliformes > Albulidae > Albula > Albula goreensis. Next base: position 1,785,308 of record CM040749.1, read on the forward strand.
TGTCAAGATGTGGCAATAACCGTGTAATGTTCTTTAAAATTGTCTCGATTTTAGGCTATCCCACATTTACACTATGCATGAATATTGTAGTACAACATATTCATTTCATCAGCTAATGCTGGAAGCAGAAAACAGCAGAATTATTGTATAAATTCTAATTTATGACGGGCCTTGGGATTCTATTCTGATAACATTTAGCCAGAATTGAATTTGCGAATGAACCATGTAAAAGGCCTTGTTGCAGCATCTACTCAAATGCAGTGCAGGCGCTCATTAAAACTGGCAGGCCAGCACAATGGTCCATCCATCCTCTGCAAAGCCAAAAAAGACTCTTAAGACAGACAATAGAGGCACAGAAATTGCATTTCTGTAACTGGAAAGCTGTTACCTAGCAACTTGGAATGTTCGCTGCATCCAGTGAGCTGCAGTGTGTCAAGTTTAACCAAAAAAGTCCTTGTGCTCTGAGCAATGGAGAAGTAAAGAACCAAGAGGTGTCACTCGGTCAGTTATAATAAAAAAAATGATACCAGGTAGTGTGACAGTGTGTATGTAGGCCTGTGTAAGTGACCAGGCCTATGTAACTCATTTAACAAATTAGTATAAAGCTCTCAAGAATGTATAACCTTTTTATTTTAATCTGTGAAATTTAGTAAAACTTGTTCACCCCCCGCCTTCCCCCACCCCATAATAGATTCAAACTCATATCTATTCCACATGCTTCTCTCCTTTTCCTCAAGAAATAAGTATTTACTCTGCAAAATCAAAAATCAGAAACATCTGGCAACATTTATACCACATTTACAAACCTCAGCTTGCTGTGGTGTTATTGTCAGTTTTCAGTGCAGTATGTCATTCTTGTCTCGTGCAAAAATATTTTCATCTGACTCAATGCTGACACCTGCTGGCAGATTTACGCATCTCGGCTCCGTTGCTCCCCCTCTCTCTTCGACGTCTTGGTTGCCATGCCACTGCTGCTTTGAGAGCACCTGTTAATCAATTTTCACTCTCAAGTGTTTTTATTATAAAAGATGCACAATGCAGTCTTAGGATCCATGTAAAATTCATTTAGTATGTGACACAGAGGTTTGTATTCAATTCATTAGAATTTTTGTTCTCAGTATACAGGTCTAAAACGCTTAAGTGTTTCTAAGCGTTTTACACCTGTATACTGAGAACAAAACTTCTATGAAAAAATATACAGTCTGCTCCAGGAGTATGGCAATGGCAATCCGAGGAGTGAGGTACATTTCCAACATGTGGTATATATTCATTTAATTAATCATTCAATGGAAAAATTACACACATTGTACATGTGTTTAAGAAAACATGTGGGAATGGTAATGGTGTTGAGCTCTGTCCTTATGGGGCTTAATAAGGTTTTGAACTCCTTGGGAGGGTTCTTGGGCCATTCCCCCTTGCAGGACATTTTCTGATCCCTGAGGTCTTTAAGTCTCTGCTTATGGAGTAAACTCTTTAACTCAAAACAACAGACTTTCAGTTGGGTTTAGGTCTGGAGACTGAGACAGAGATTTCAGGAGACAGTGATGTAAAAACGAATCACCTGAACACTTAACAGTAACAGTTAGGTAAATTAAGCCTTTGAATTCTGCAAGTGATTCCCGCGGGAGAAATTTAGTCTTTCTGTTATGTTCCAATAACAAAGCGTATAATATTCAACGCTATCCTGCCAAGTTCAGAACAAGAACAGGGAACAATAGAAAGTATCTGCTAATTGGAGTGCAGATGGTAGTTTGTAAAATGCCACATTAAAAAAGAGCATGGGTGAGTTAAGAAGTACAGGTGATTGAGAAAATAATTGAAATCAGTCCAGCCCATTCATACAGCATACCTCAGTGGGCTCTTATCCACCTGTCCCAGCGAGGAACCATCTCGTCAACAGTAACTTCTTCAGTAGCCACACATCCTCAAACTAAATGTCCCTAATTATATCGCCCTCTAGAGGCAGGATGAGCAGACAGCAGAATTCATTGCGCCTCCTGCCAAGCTGGCTGAGAGAATAGCAGTGCATGCTGGGATGCCAGCACTTGTGCAACTGCTGATGCTACGTAACATAGCTCTCGCAGATCACCATTAGGCAACATGAGTATGATATTACAGTATGGGACAGGATAGTGTGACTGTTATTGATAACTGTACACAATGGTTTAATGCAATTCTGTATTCCTGTAATGGATCATTATTTGGCATCATTCAAACATCAATATAAAATGCATTACTGCTGGTCTGGGTGCTTATTAGTGTCTGTGTGCACAGCAGCAGTATGTGCATACATTGATGTGATAATTATTAGGTGATGTTTGCCACCATATTAATGTTTTCTCATTTTTATTGCAGAATTTGTTGATTCCTATTGGCTAAATTGCTATATATAATTTTATTCTGGCAGTGATATTTATTAATGCAGTTTGCCACTGCAACCTCATATAGCTTAGTATATTCAAATAGCTTTTCATGAAGTAACTTTTCATTTTGCTCACAAGCCTGGTTGTCAGAGAGGAAGGACCTCTAGACCAATCAGAAGTGTCCTGGTAATATTTGCTAGGAGAACACAACTACAGCACAAAAAGCACAGCGTCTATACCTCTGTGACTGCAGTGCATGCAGGTAACCAGCCAAAAATCTGACCACACATACACAGCCTGGATAATGCATTATGAAGAATGCACAAGTCTGTACTTAAATGATGTTTTCCTTTCTGTATCAGTGTGTTAGTTTAATGGAAAGAAGCTTTATCTAAATTAAGCTTTCTAATTGTTTTGTGGTCCTGGCTCTGCATGATTTTGAAATGATACTCTCTACATAATGTTGACATGAAATCCACATAAATTTTGTCAATGTAACCAAGAACAAATTAATTTGTAAAGTAAACAAGAAAATAATTACAGTCCTCTCCACCCCCATGTTATTGGAATGGGAGTGGCTGTACCTGTCGCACACACCTGTATCACTGATGTGCTTATTACGTTTAGGCTTGTTTTTGAAACCTTTTCTTTTTATGGTATTGAAAAACCGTATGTTTGTATACCCATTTGGTATTTGTGAAATTAAAGACAACTTAACTCATTATTATGACTGTTAAATGTATAATATTGGGCAAGTACGTGTACCATCTGCTCACCTTCACTCACATCCTCAGTGTCAGGCAGAAAGTTGCACACAGTCCTTTGGTGTTATTGGAAGTGTCAGTGAAATAGGCAATTTCTATTCATTCGATCCAAGGTTCTCACTCAGGTCAGGTTTATACTTTCAGTGATTTATGTGCGAAATTTAAACAGAATAAATATATTATCAAGTATATCCCTGTGGCAACAGTCTGGGTAGCTTCGGTTATGGAACTGCATTTGCGATGTGGTCCTACATTTTAAAGAGCACACACTTTTGAACATTTTGTGTCCACACGAGGCACACACACCGCTGCAGTGGCTAGTGAGTTTAGGTAATCGTTTTAATGTACAATTTGTTCCCTCCGGCAGCACACACACAATTAAATCGTATTTGACATCAAGTAAGAGAAATGTATTTTGCTCGCGGGAAATGTTTTTAATTGTTTGATCATTTTATTTTTACTGACTTTTTTAAATTAATTTCTAGGACTTTGGTGGATGAAAATGTTCTCAGTGTTTCTCAGGTCTTGGGGGCCAAGTGAACAGATTTTACTCGATTGTGTTTCGGTACACAGTGGTTATCTTACTGTACTTCTTATTCCAGATTCACCCCACTTGGCATGCGTCATACCTCCCCAGTTATATACAACGGAAGCGCAGGAGTGACTGGTGATTGATAGGCTATTTCACAAATAGAAGCGCAGACGGTTGCCAAAAATGTGATGATGTCCAATGACATGGCTTTGGAGGCGGAGTTTGCGGAGCCTGATTTGGGTTAGGTTGAGTGAGTGGACGGCTCAATGAGGCGGGTTGCCATCAGAGCCTTCGCTGGAGATGAAGCTGAAAGTTGGGGCTACAATTTGATGCAGACAGTTCACATCAGAAACCTTTGTGGGCTGTGCTAAGATTGGCGTCGAAAGTGCATCTTTTTTTTTCATTTGACGAAACTACATTCGTAAAGGAACAGATGCGTATAGAAGATCTACAATAATACTGTCGTAGCTCTATCTGGCAATTTTTAAATTTTAATTATAATTTTAGCTAGCTAGCTTTATTAGCTTGTTAGCCGGATAGCTGCTTAGCTAGGCACTTGGGTATCACTATTGTAGGTAGCTAGCAAGCTACATAGCTATAACATATTCTGCTAGCTTGCCAATTCTTATATCTAGTAGGATCCGTTTATTTTGCCAGCTAGTTGGCTTGCTGGTTATAGCGTTAAAATGCCAGCAATGTTAGAAAAGGGTACAGCGGAGGTGTCTGGCAAAAGACGGGGCAGACATTCGGTTAATAACCCCAATAATAAAAGTTTTGCGGCAAATGGGAATAGCAGCAACTCCTGGGAAGACGGAAGCTCGGGTTCATCCAGCGACGATGAGCACGGTAGGTCAACAGGATGGTAGCCTCAAACAATCCGGAGAAGTTCTTTTACTGAGGTATTTAAATAGACTTCCCCTTTCGACTGGCTGTGTCTGTTCTCAGGTGCGGGAGGGATGCGTGTCGGGCCTCAATACCAAGCCACTGTGCCAGATTATGATCCAGGTGAGTCGAGTTTTATCATGATCACTGAAATCGAAAAGATGAGCTAGCAACCAATGGTAGCCTCAAACACCCATCCTTCAGATCTTGCTAGCTAGTTAGCAAGACAACCAGACGAGCCTCGCACTTTGTTAGCTGGCAAGCTAACAGTTAGTTAGCGAAATATGATGTTATAAAGAGAAAAAACTGCCACATCCGTAATGTATTTATTTTTTTAAATTTCAAAGCTGAGTAAATTGCAGGTGACTGCGAACAGTCAGTTTTGTCAATAAAAAGTAGGCAGTTAAACAATAATAAAATGGAATGCTTAAACTTTGAAGGCTCACCCTACCGTTCATTGTGTGAATAGCAGCAAAACGTGTTCTACAAACGTGCCTCTTGACTTAACCATAGCCAGGGAGCTAGCTCTGTAAGAAATCGTGGAGGATAAGTACAACGATAAATTAATTTAGTGTCACTGGTCCATATCTTGTAAAGAGCTATCAGTGTGATCTCCGATTGTGTGTTGAATCTTACGTTCTGATTGGGGCCATCCAAATCTGACTTGTAATTGTTGCGGAACAGATGAACAAAAACATTTCCCTTGGCTAATGAGCCGCTGTACTGTAGCTAACCCCCATAAAGAGACGGTGACCTCGCCGCTTAACGGCTCACTGTGTTTAGATAGTCAGACTCTCTCTAACGTCGATCGAACAGGAGCCGGTATGTCTGTTTTGCAGGCCGGAATACCCCACCCATACCCATAAATAAACTTGTGAAAATAGTTCATTATAATTAAATACTAACTACTAGTTCTAATGCAACGATATCGACTGTGTACTTATTATGGTGATTAGAAGGAGGTGGTTTGATTGAGGATAAAAGGTGGTTAATCTCATTCCGTCTCAATCCGATAGCTGGCAAAAGTAATAGCTACTTATGCATGCTTATTACCGCTCATTTTCCTGAGCCTGTGCATGCATCTGACGTGACAGCTGGGGGTTTGAAAAAACAACAACACACGACTTCAGTCTTCATAGTTCTGTCTGCACTGTTGACATTTTTAATTTTGCATGCTTTTGCTGAAGGGGAATAGAAAAAGGAGCGCATTAGCTTTGATTTTTTTAACACTGAAGAGGGAAAATTACATTTTAATTGCATGGAGACGTGGATGATAGGGCATTGCAAGCAACACTATTTTTATTGTTTTCCATGTGTTTTTTAAGCCTGGTTTTATAAATGATACTGGAATGTCCAAGAAACATTACCGGCATGTCCAGGTGTGTTTCATGTGAAATTTGGAAATGTTTGGTAAGAAAAGTGTGTCTGGGTGCACAGTGTTTATGACCGATGTGACTGGAACATTAAGCATGTGTGTAGGTTTGTGCTTAAAGCCTCTCTTAGTTCAGACTTGACGAAGCTGGTAGAAGTGATTTTATGCTGAATTTTGGGAGAGGTAACGTTGTTGTTAATGTTTTTTTTTTTTTTTTTTTTTAAATAAGATCATTATCCAACTTTAGCTGGTCTGAAGTTTTTTTTTTTACTTTTATTTTTTTCTTTCGTTGTCCATTACATGTCATCTTTAACTGACGCTTTTATCCAAAACTTACAGTTGATTATGGTAATTTAATGTAATTTATGGGAGAACCACCAACCTCATGACATCTGCTTCAATGTCATCTTTTTTGATGTTTAATGTTTGACATCTGGGCTGTTTATGTTTCTGTATGTTCTGCATTTCCAACAGCCCTGTTGCACGTTTGCTGGAAGTGGTTTAGGTTGGGGAAAGCAGTGACAGCCTGTCCACGTAGATTGTTTTATCTGTGGCTAACACTCTTGTCTTTGTGTCTGCTTGTTGTTCGTTATGGTGTCTGCCTTTGAGAAATCACTTGGGTTCAGGTGACAGCAGTGAAGGGTTGTGAAGGAAAGGAAGTGCTAGTGAGGCTCGTTTTTTCAAGGCCAGTGGAAAATCATGTAAGCGAAATGCCTTGAACGTTTGATTCTCTGTGCAGTGTAAATCTCTCCTGACAGTGTAACTCCACTTTCTCTGTGTTCCTTAATGTGACAGTAGAGATGTGGAAACTGCGTTTCATCGCCCCATTTCGGCTCTGTTATTCAGCCAGCATCCACCATTTTGAAATCTGTAAATAATAATAGTGTTTTCACATAGTTTTCACTGTTGGGTCAGTGAAGAGAGTGATTGTAGGAAATGCTCCCCCTGCTAGCCAATGCATAAACAGCTCACTGGACTATTGATTTCTGATGTTAAGTTGGTGCTCTGGAAATGGACTTTTTAACAATATTAGCCATATTTCCTCTGGAATAGAAGCCTTTAGCTGACACACACTGGACAGAGTAGTGATGGCAGTCAGAACAGCTGTGTGTGTCTGCAGCAGTGATCATGTAAATTTATGTGTAACAGAGTGCAGGTGTGTGAATACCAGTAAACAGGTGTTTCTTTGTAGCTGTGAGCAGGTGTTTGTATGTGTATGTGCAGGTGTATGTTTGTTTATTTGTGCGTGTGCATAACAGTGTGCAGGTGTGTATGTGTGGTGGTGTGTAAGTGTAACAGTGTCCAGGTGTGTGTGTATGTGATAAACAATGAGCAGGTGCGTGTAGTGGTATGTAGGTGTGTTTAAGTGTACAGGTGTCTCTCTTTTGTCATTTGCTCTCTCACCCTCTCAGTATTGTAGAAAAATTTGATGTATGATGAAAAATTTGATAAGGTGTGGCCTTGTAATGCTAAAGGCTACAGTAGCACAACAGCAACATGGTAGTGTAATGCTAAAGGCTACAGTAGCACAACAGCAACATGGTAGTGTAATGCTAAAGGCTACAGTAGCACAACAGCAACATGGTAGTGTAATGCTAAAGGCTACAGTAGCACAACAGCACCATGGTGATGAAATGCCAAACAGCACCATGGTGATGAAATGCCAAAGGCTACAGTAGCATGCGTGCACAAGTTAGTAAGCTGTCAGCCCCTCACATTCAGACAAATGAATCTCTGAAGTGGCACACAGCTCAACTGCAGGGAAGTTCCAGCAGTCTTCCAGGTTCCAGTGAAGAACCTTATCCACTAAGCTATAGTCTGTCCACCATGTGGTCAGTGCACACATATTGTCTCATAACTGTGTTCAGCAAACTTCATATGCAGATGTCTTCTGTCATAACAGGTGCAAAATTAACATAAAACACAACGCATGCATAAACTTGCTTCTCTGTTGTTTTCTGGCCTCTGACGCGTGTCCGAGCGTCGCGATGCGGTTCGGTTAGGCTACCTCCGGGGCCGCCTCAGCTCCTCCTCGCGGGTTTGGGTTTGTGCGCGTGTTCTGGTGCTGCGTCACATCCCCCGGGGGAGTCCTGCAGGTGAAGCCTGTGAGGGCAGAGCGTTTTCGGGGATTGGAGCGCAGCCCAGATGTGGCAGGGCAGGCTGAGTAGTGTGCACAGCATGGAACCTGTCTGACTGGCTCAGTGCGGAGATTTATAACGTCTGATTTTATGTATGTCTATGTCATAAACGTCTTAAAACGACAGGGTGAGAATGTGCGCGTGCCAGCGTGTCTGTATGTGTGTGTGCGTGCATGTGTATCTGCAGATCCTCTGTACACACGCGCACACACTCAGAATGAGACTGATCTACAGCACCTCTCACACACACACACACACACACACACTGATCTACAGCACCTCCGTACACACACACACACTCACACTCTCACACTACAGCACCTCTGTACACACACACACAGACACACACATACATACTGACACTCACACACGTGCACACACATGCACTCAGACTAAGACTGACCTAATTTTCTGTTGAGAAATATTGTTGTGAAATTTTAAAATGAGCAATAAGCTTAAGATTTCTTGTCTCTTATTGTTTGTGTCTCTGTGCTCACTGAACACAGCCCCCTAATGGTGAAAGTTGGTAGTATTGGGTTAGGTGTTTTTTTTTGTTTTATGTGAAAATTTGTGAACATTTTATCACTGCCAAAAGCCTTGTACTGCCCGCTGTGTGTGAATGAGGTACTGACCGCTGTGTGTGAATGAGGTACTGACCGCTGTGTGTGAGTGAGGTACTGACCGCTGTGTGTGAATGAGGTACTGACCATAGTGAGTGAGTGAGGCACTGACCGCTGTGTGTGAATGAGGTACTGACCGCTGTGTGTGAGTGAGGTACTGACCGCTGTGTGTGAATGAGGTACTCACCGCTGTGTGTGAGTGAGGTACTGACCGCTGTGTGTGGTGAGGTACTCACCATGTGTGTGAGTGAGGTACTGACCATGTGTGTGGTGAGGTACTGACCGCTGTGTGTGAGTGAGGTACTGACCATGTGTGTGAGTGAGGTACTGACCGCTGTGTGTGAATGAGGTACTGACCGCTGTGTGTGAGTGAGGTACTGACCGCTGTGTGTGAATGAGGTACTGACCGCTGTGTGTGAGTGAGGTACTGACCATAGTGTGTGAGTGAGGTACTGACCGCTGTGTGTGAATGAGGTACTGACCATGTGTGTGAGTGAGGTACTGACCGCTGTGTGTGAATGAGGTACTGACCGCTGTGTGTGAGTGAGGTACTGACCGCTGTGTTCTTCCCCACACAGAGGTGGCAAAGGCCAGTCAGGAGCGTGAGAACCTGGGAATGCTGGTGTGGTTCCCCAACCAGAACCTCGCCGAGGCCAAACGTGAGTCTGCCTGTCTCTCCCTCTGCCCGTCTGTCTCTCTCCCTCTGCCCGTCTGTCTCTCTCTCCCTCTGCCCATCTGTCTCTCTCCATCTGTCTGTCTGTGTCTGTCTGTCTGTCTGTCTCACTCCCCCTGTCTGTCTGTCTGTCTGTCTGTCTCTCTCTCTCTGCCTGCCCATCTATCTCTCTCCCCCTTTCTGTATGTCTGTGCATGCATTTGTGTATGTTTATCTGTGTGTGCATGCAATGGCTTTGTGTGTGTGTGTGTGTGTGTGTGTACACAAGTGTGTTAGTCTGTGCATGTGTGTGTTTGCATGTGTATACTGTGTCCCCACTAGTGAGGCTGAAACTAAAATGTGATGTCACATGCAAATCGATGAGGTACGGTGCTGGGGGCGTAGTGACATCAGACCCTTGTGTACTTTGGCAGGAGAGGGGAGGGAAGTGAAGGAGCTAAGTGATGCTGACCAAGCTAATTGCGAGAGTGCCCCCACTGGTCAGTCAGGCACCTGCAGTCTGTCTACACGACCAGCCTTGCTGGGGAGAGCACCACAAAGCCCTTTTACACAGTAAACCCACTAACTTCAGTAAACATGCTGCGGTAAAAATATTTCCAAAGGTTTGTTTGGTTCATAGAGAGATATTCAGTACTTGCTTTCATTACTCAACTGAACTTGTTACACAGACTCAAATGGCCTTTTGTGAGATATGCATTATTGATATCCAGGAATTAATGGAACATTGAAATTTAAATGAGCTCATGGCTTCAGACTGAAATTGTCTGAGTAACTCTGAGTTGGGTATGCTACAGTAGCAGGTACATGCAGGTAGTTAGTGTGCAGGTGTGTTTGGAGCATGCTCAGTGCAGCCCTCAAGCCCTGTGTCCCACTCCTGCAGTCACTGCTGTCCTCAACCTCCCAGGGTTCACCACTAGGTGTCACTGTTTCCTCATCATCTGGCCTGAGCTGCTTCCACATGCTTGCTGATCAACTAACCTGCATAAAACTGCCTCAGTCTCAAACCACTTCAGTTTCCAACCTGCTTCCACATAAAAGGGCCACAGTCTCAAACTTCTCTGTCATAAAACCACTTCAGTGTCACAGCTGCTTCTATATAAAACCACATTTGTCTGTTGTCTCTTATTACTCAGTATAAATCCACCCTAGTCTCCACCCTGCTCACCATTTTTCCTCCTATCCGTCTTTCAAGACTTGGCAGATTGTGTGTGTGTGGTTTTGTGTGCATGCGCGCACGTGTGTGTGTGTGTGTGTGTGTGTGTGTGTGTGTGTGGTTTTGTGTGCGTGCGTGCGCGCACGCCTGTGTGTGTGTGTGAACACACTGTGTAAACATTGCGTGGGTGTGTTCGATATCTGGCTGTAAGGGAGATGTAGCTGCTGTAGTATTTGGGTGGTTCTGTCTCAGATGTGGGTAAATGGTGTTTTACACTGGCCAGGTTTACAAGGATGTAGACAGCAGGGTTACAGTAGCACTGATCCTGTCTGTCTGCATCCTCATGTAGACTCTGAGTGCAGTCAGACCTGGCCTTCAGTGCCCCTCTGTGCAGCTCAGAGATGCAGAACTGCGCTGCACTGCCTGGGCGGGCGGGGGGGTGATAAGAAGAGTCAGGCAAGCAGGTGTGTGTGTGTGTGTGTGAGAGTGAGAGAGAAAGAGTAAGAAAGACTGTGTGTGAAAGTATGTGTTTTTCCCTGGGGGTTTCGGTGCTGTCCCAGACTGAGGTGAGACTGCTGCAGAGGTGAAACAGCATTTTCACAAACATCCAAATTCACTAAAACACAGCCATTTCACTGCAACCATGCCAAACGGCCCCGGGGCCCCAGCAGACGGTTAAACACAAAGACTTCAGATCTCAGTTTACTTTGGCAGCTGTCTGTCCAGCCCACCCAGATACTGGTTACTTCATGGAAGTGAAAAGTAGCTTAGGGTTTCCTCCATATTTGAGGGGATGTGTGTGAGAAAGACTGAAGCGTGTGTGTCAGGGAGGGTTAAACCGCACTGGGCTGACCCCAGAGTGTGGAGGAACGTTTCTCATCGTGGGCCGTCTCTCTCTCCTCTGTGTATGTCTACAGTGGATGAATACATCGCCATCGCCAAAGAAAGACACGGATACAACATGGAGCAGGTACGTTATCATGAGTCTCTTTTCCTTTCAGTTTATTTTTGCATGACGCTCATTCTTATTCACCAGGCCCCAGTTGTGCAGTGGCACACATTTCTGGGGTACATTTGTAAACAGACTTTCAAAAATCTGACACCCAATCTGCCAACACCTACAGTAACAGAATAACCCTCAATGTTATGTGCCCTGGAAGTTGGTATCTGATTGGGTATGCTGGCCATGTGACCCAGAAGGAGGTGTTTGATTGGCTTGTGACCTTTCAATTGGCTGGCAGGCTCTGGGCATGCTCTTCTGGCACAAGCACAACATAGAGAAGTCTCTGGCCGACCTGCCCAACTTCACGCCCTTCCCGGACGAGTGGACGGTGGAGGACAAAGTTTTGTTCGAGCAGGGCTTCGGTTTCCACGGCAAAACCTTCCATCGGATCCAGCAGATGGTGAGAAATGCTTCAATGCCCTGTCGCCATGCCCATGTGCCCCACCTGCCCTAGTTTCCAGTGTTGCCATGACACCACTCCTGTACTCCCTCCAGCTTCCGGATAAGTCCATTGCCAGCCTGGTGCGCTTCTACTACTCCTGGAAGAAAACGCGCAGCAAGACCAGTGTGATGGACCGGCATGCACGCAAACACAAGCGTGACCGCGAGGAGAGGTGGGGCAAACTCGCTTACCCACTTACATGCTCTTATTCAACCTGCTAATGACATGCACAGTACACCTGTCCCCACAGTGCAGGTGAAGGTGACAGGTTCTGAACACAGTACACCTGTCCCCACAGTGCAGGTGAAGGTGAAGGTTCTGTACACCTGTCCCCACAGTGCAGGTGAAGGTTCTGAACACAGTACACCAGTCCCCACAGTGCAGGTGAAGGTTCTGAACACAGTACACCTGTCCCCACAGTGCAGGTGAAGGTTCTGAACACAGTACACCTGCCCCCACAGTGCAGGTGAAGGTCCTGTTTCTGTTCTTTTCCAGTGAGGATGAGATGGAGGAGAATGGTGGTAGCTCCCCGAGTGATGTGGAGTACGACCCCAACAAGGAGGAGAAGAAAGAGGTGCGTTACACACCAAGGAAGAAATGTTACAGCATTTTATTCTTGCTGTTACGCACTGTGTGTTACTGCCATACAGTGTTTGATGGAGTGGGTGCTATGACATGTTACTGTCCTACACCAGTGTGATTTTATATTATGGTCAGTCACTTACTCTCTCACTCTGTGATTTTATATTATGGTCAGTCACTCACTCTCTCAGTGTGATTTTATATTATGGTCAGTCACTCACTCTCTCACTCAGTGTGATTTTATGTTGTATTAGTGGAGCTGTCTGCAGTGTGATTTTATATTACCAGAACCCAAACCAGTTGCACCCCAGTGTGATTTTAAAGTCAGTCACCATCCTCTCTCCAGTGTGATTTTATATTATGGTCAGTCACACTCTCTCACTCAGTGTGATTTTATGTTACGCACACTCACACAGTGGACTCAGAGAAACCAGAACCCAAACCAGTTGCACCCCCAAAGGTACCATCCTCTCACACACACACGCACGCACACACACACACACACAGACACACTCACTCTCACACACACACACACACACACACTCACTCACACACACACACACACACACACACTCACACACACACTCTCACACACTCACACACACTCACTCACACTCACACTCACCTGCACTCACAGCTGAAATTAAAAAAAAAAACCTTTAGGTTGTCTGATCATACAGAAGAAAACTCTTTAAAAATGAATTTATTCAACTATTTGCTAAACAGAATAGAGATATTTGTGATTAAATAGTACTGACAGTGAGACCATGCCACACAATGTACACATTTGCTCAGGTGAATGATATGTGTGATCATCAGATTTGAGGGGCAGCAGGGGAAGCCCGTCTGCTCCCGAAGAGGAGGCTGAGCAGCTGAGGAGGAAGCCGAATGAAAAACGTATTCAGACAAGTTTAAGCCCCATTTAACTCTGACTTATCTGACATAGATCCCACGCTCCAGATTAAGCATGCGTGGTATCTTGGTAGCCATGTCATCACCCGAGGATAGAAAGGGTTAAAAATCCCCTTCTCGTTATCTCTAGTGGAAAAACCACCCTGCTCTAAATGCGGTGCCATGATTGCGTGTTCTCTGATTCATACTAACGGGGGCTTTTGCGCTGAGTGGCTAATGCTGCGAGTTTCAGCTCCCCTCCGTCTCCTCTGGGACGCCTAGGTCCCGTCCCTCTGGCTCCTGTTTTGCCAAAGCGGTTTCTCCAGCACCAGATCCTCCATTTTTACCTTGGCTAAGCGCTAAGATCTTCCTGACAGATCTGCCAGACTGCAGACTTCAGCATGGTGCTGCACAGTGCTCACACTATGAATGAGAGAACAGCCACTACAGCTAAAATCACCCTGTAACCCAGGCAACCACACTTTGACCGGACTGTATACACCAAACCACACTGTAACCTGACTGTATACACCAAACCACACTAACCGGACTGTATCCACCAAACCATACAAACCTGACTGTATACACCAAACCATACAAACTGGACTGTGTACACCAAACAACACTGTAACCTAACCGTATATACCAAACCACACTGTAACCTAACCGTATACACCAAACCATACAAACCGGACTGTATATACCAAACCACACTGTAACCAAACTGTGTAACCCCAAACCACACTAACAGCGAGTATACACTAGACCCCTCCCAGGTTCTCAGTTTATCACCTAATCAAACAACTATAGCTTTCCATTTTAGGGTTTCTGAAGGTAGTTTCATTTGCTGACTGTTCCGAGATCATCATTTGTCAGACAGGCATTCGACTACCTAAAAATCAGACAACTTAACAACGCACCTTAAATCTTAAACTTGGAGTGTAAATCTGTAGCCAAGGGGAGTTGATCCAAGCAGAATAACTACAGAATATGTACTGTCAGTAACAGGCAGTATGATCAAACCTGTGTAAATCAGAAAACATTCAGATTTCATACAGCTGTGCCTTCCAAACAGACGAGTGAAAACAGTAGGTGAAGAATAAGAACTGTGTTACAGCTATTTACAAATTATTTGACTCACGCACAGCCATGTTCTCGTGCTTTATCTGTAAAGTTATATTTGTCTTAGAAATGATACCTCAGCCCAGTCCAGGTGCCTCACATCTAGTTCTGAAAGAATGAGGAAATAATTAAGGGCACAAGCAAAGAACTTTGGGGGGGGGGTGTGTGGGGGGAAGTCCTCAAACTCTGTAATTTCAGACTTAATAGTATATACTTAATAGTCAATTTTCAACTTTAAACATTTTCCCCTTCACTACTATGTACTTAGCAGTTCGTCATTCCCGTGTTTTCGTTTTCTCGGGGGGCAGGTTTGGTGAAGTGTTTTTTTTAGCCCCGCAGTTCTGTAGTCTGTGGGGAGCAACAGCACTCAGCTGCGCATACCTGCACACATCTGCGCAGATGTTCTCCCACTTCCTGCCCCAGTCATCTCTTCCACGCTTATCCCCGCTATCAGGGCTGCCTGATTGGATGTTGCTGGGACGGTGACAGTAGTACTGAAACCTGATTGGTCATTAATGGAGTTGCAGTATTACTATAGAAACCGAGGGGCTGCCCCTGCAGCTTAGCCCCGCTGTGTTTCCCTGCACACATCCGCTGGCTGCATTCACGCTGAGGCGTAGAGGGCTGTTTACAGGCGTGGTTATGGGGGTACGGCACGGCCGGGAGAGGGGCTGCAGGACCCTGACAGTGCACAGAGTCTCCACTGAACACACTTTGTCTCAGATCTCTGCACAGAGGGTAGTTACACACGGCACGTCACGTGTGTCGGCATAGAGTAGTTGTGTTTTTAAATGTTACATCACAGGGTAATAGCAGACAGTCTCATCCAGGGCAATTTCCCATGCAAAGGAAGGGGTAGCAGTGCTAAATTTCATGAAGGGCCAGAAGTGACATCAAAAGATGGGACCAGATTCCCGTAAAGTCACCTGTTCAGCAATAAAGAAACCGCTAGTGATCAGAACAGAATGTCAGTGAATGTGATGTCAGCATTTCGGTGTGTGGGATTCGGTTTGTGTGTGTATGAGATTTGGGGTGTGTATGTGTATAAGATTCGGTGTATATATGAAATTTGGGGTGTGTGTGTGAGATTGGGTGTATGTATGAGATTCAGGGTGCATGCGAGTGTGTGCGTATGTGTGTAAGTGTGTGTGTGTGTGTGTGTGTGTAAGATTTGGTATATGTATGAGATTTAGGGGGTGTGTGTGTGTCGGTGCATGTATGAGATTTGGGGTGGGTGTGTGCGTGTATGAGTGCATTCGTGTGTGTATATGAGATTCGGGGTGGGTGTGTATGAGTGCATTCGTGTGTGTATATGAGAGTCGGGTGTCCCATTGCACACTCCTCTGCGCCCCCCACAGCCAGCGCATGTGAAGAAGGAGCCGCAGGGGCCGCCTGGGAAGCACCCGCATCGCGCCAAGAAGAAGCCACCCAAAGGCATGCACCTGACCCAGGTGGACGTGACCGCCATGTCCGCCAGCACGCCCGCTGCTGTCAACGTTCTGCGCCAGCTTGACATGGAGCTCGTGTCCATCAAACGGCAGGTATGCAGTCTGCCCCGAGACACACCCACCTGTATCCTGAGACACAACCACCTGAGAGACACTCTGCAGGCCACGGTGCGCCCACCTGGCCATGAGACACAAACAGCCATTCCCAGAGACGCTGGAGTTTGATGGGGGGGGTATGAATACAGATGGGGCGTGGTCTAATTGCTGTATGGGTGTGGTCTGATGGTCATGGGTGGGGTCTGAATACAGATGGGGCGTGGTCTAATTGCTGTGGGTGTGGTCTGATGGTCATGGGTGGGGTCTGAATACAGATGGGGTGTGGTCTGATGGTCATTGTGGGGTCTGAATACAAATGGGGTGTGGTCTAATTGCTGTCATGGGTGGGGTCTGAATACAGATGGGGTGTGGTCTAATTGCTGTGTGGGTGTGGTCTGATGGTCATGGGTGGGGTCTGAATACAGATGGGGGTGTGGTCTAATTGATGGTCATGGGTGGGGTCTGAATACAGATGGGGTGTGGTCTAATTGCTGTATGGGTGTGGTCTGATGGTCATGGGTGGGGTCTGAATACAGATGGGGCGTGGTCTAATTGCTGTATGGGTGTGGTCTGATGGTCATGGGTGGGGTCTGAATACAGATGGGGCGTGGTCTAATTGATGTGTGGGTGTGGTCTGATGGTCATGGGTGGGGTCTGAATACAGATGGGGCGTGGTCTAATTGCTGTATGGGTGTGGTCTGATGGTCATGGGTGGGGTCTGAATACAGATGGGGCGTGGTCTAATTGCTGTATGGGTGTGGTCTGATGGTCATGGGTGGGGTCTGAATACAGATGGGGCGTGGTCTAATTGCTGTATGGGTGTGGTCTGATGGTCATGGGTGGGGTCTGAATACAGATGGGGCGTGGTCTAATTGCTGTATGGGTGTGGTCTGATGGTCATGGGTGGGGTCTGAATACAGATGGGGTGTGGTCTAATTGCTGTATGGGTGTGGTCTGATGGTCATGGGTGGGGTCTGAATACAGATGGGGCGTGGTCTAATTGCTGTATGGGTGTGGTCTGATGGTCATGGGTGGGGTCTGAATACAGATGGGGCGTGGTCTAATTGCTGTATGGGTGGGGTCTGAATACAGATGGGGCGTGGTCTAATTGCTGTATGGGTGTGGTCTGATGGTCATGGGTGGGGTCTGAATACAGATGGGGTGTGGTCTAATTGCTGTATGGGTGTGGTCTGATGGTCATGGGTGGGGTCTGAATACAGATGGGGCGTGGTCTAATTGATGTGTGGGTGTGGTCTGATGGTCAGGTGTGGGGTCTGAATACAGATGGGGTGTGGTCTGATGGTCATGGGTGGGGTCTGAATACAGATGGGGTGTGGTCTGATGGTCATGGGTGGGGTCTGAATACAAATGGGGTGTGTGGTCTAATTGCTGTATGGGTGGGGTCTGAATACAGATGGGGCGTGGTCTAATTGCTGTGTGGGTGTGGTCTGATGGTCATGGGTGGGGTCTGAATACAGATGGGGTGTGGTCTAATTGCTGTATGGGTGTGGTCTGATGGTCATGGGTGGGGTCTGAATACAGATGGGGCGTGGTCTAATTGCTGTATGGGTGTGGTCTGATGGTCATGGGTGGGGTCTGAATACAGATGGGGTGTGGTCTAATTGCTGTATGGGTGTGGTCTGATGGTCATGGGTGGGGTCTGAATACAGATGGGGTGTGGTCTAATTGCTGTATGGGTGTGGTCTGATGGTCATGGGTGGGGTCTGAATACAGATGGGGTGTGGTCTAATTGCTGTATGGGTGTGGTCTGATGGTCATGGGTGGGGTCTGAATACAGATGGGGCGTGGTCTAATTGATGTGTGGGTGTGGTCTGATGGTCATGGGTGGGGTCTGAATACAGATGGGGCGTGGTCTAATTGATGTGTGGGTGTGGTCTGATGGGGTGTGATCTGTGTGACTGCATCGTTCTGGTTGTTTCTCTCAGCCATTAGGAAGTATGGGCGGGACTTCCAGGCCATCTCGGACGTCATTGGCAACAAGTCTGTGGTGCAGGTGAAGAACTTCTTTGTGAACTACCGCCGGCGCTTCAACCTGGACGAGGTGCTGCAGGAGTGGGAGGCGGAGCATGGGGGCGAAGCAGCCAATAGCGTGGAGGAGGAGAAAATGGACCTGTCCCCTGAAGAGGGCGTGGCAGCAGCCAAGTTGCCAGAGGAGCAAGAGGAGGTAGGTGTGCGTGCGTGCGCAGACAGATAAGATACTGGTCTCTAGATAGATGTGTGATGTGAAAGTTGCCTTTTTCTCTATACAGTTGTGTTACCTGTCTCTGCACATGTGTGTAAGTTACCTGTTCCTGTACACAGGTGTCTGCACCCTTGGAGACCCCATTCCCATCAGCCTCCTGAAATCTGGTGACTCCGCCCCCTGACTCCTCCCTGACGATTCACTGGTGTGAAGTGGCATGGATGTGACACGCCCATCTCTGTCCGGTCAAAGGACACCCACCCCTCCCCCTGCCCTGCCCTGCCCCGCCCCCCCCGCCACGCCCTCGTCTGGACAAAAGCAGCTGCCACCAAATAAAGCTTCTGTTTCCATGGAGACAGAACCCTCGGACCGCCCGAACCCCAAACCTAGGGTTGTCAGGAGGGGCCCTAGCCCTCCTGCAGCTACTCGCCCAGTTAGCTCCCACCCCATATATACACTCTATACCATGCACACACACACACACATGCGCACACACACGCGCACACACACACATATACGCACACACACACGCAGGAGGCCAGCACTCTTTCTTTGGCTGTTCTGTCGTTATAGCGTTTCCAGAGTGAGCGGGTTGACGCTGGGCTTGGGTAGTATCTGTTGTTTTATTAGTAATCATGCTTGTACAGAATCTCTTCCCGGCTGCCATGTTTTGGCGGCCATGTTGTACTGTGACGAGGCCTACTTCCTGTTCCTGTGTCTTAAAGGCATTTCCATGGCACCTGTGCCTCAGTGTGAGGGTGCCTCGTGCACCCTAACGAAGCTGAACTCTCAGAGACTCTCTCCCCTGCGCTAAAATGCTTTAATCTTTCAAACTCAAGTATTTCCTGTTTTTGGATCTTGGTTACACTTAATCAGGTGCACACATGGAAATGTAAGCGTGCACAAACAAAACCCTTTTTTTACTGTAATAGTACAATTATTCAATGTTAAAAAACTATTTCTATGTTAGGTATTGTGTGAATGTAGAAAGTTTTTTAAGCATACTGTATCTTTTATGGCGGTGGCCTTCCCACCGCTCACTGTCTGCATTGCGTCAGTCATGCAGCTCGTCCAGGAGGATTTCACTGGGAAGAGACTCATTCAGTTTGCATTCTATTCAAATTCCTGTACCCTGTGTGCAAGTGTGAGAGCACACATGTGAGTATTGAGTGTGTATGAGTGTGAGTATCTCTGTGTGTGTTTGTGTGTGTGTGTGTGTGTCTGTAAGTGTATCTGAGTGTGCATCTCTGTGTGCATGTCTGTAAGTGTATCTGAGTGTGTATGAGAGTGCGTATCTGTGTGGGCGTGTCTGTAAGTGTATTTGAGTGTGTGTATGTGCATGCATGTGATTGTATGTTTATTAATCTGCAGACATGCATGCTTTTGCGTGCGTGTGTGCGTGAGTGAGAGTGAGTCATATGCTCTGTTAGTGTATTGAGCACAGTTGAGGACTAGGCCAGACAGCAGCGCGGGGGATTTCCCGTGTGGACACACCCATTTGATCATGTGACTCCTGCAGCTGTCCCACGGGCTGGCCGCTTGTTTGGACTTTAACTCCTCCTCTGGCGGAGCTCTGAGTCAGTCCTGCAGACACCCGCTCTCTGAACCCCATACTGGGCGGGGCTGCAAGGAGCCTTCGGTAGCCAAACTTGTGTGTAGTTGTTTGAAAGTGTGGTGATTGGTTCAAATCGAGCGATACAATGATTGACGTTGTCCTGTAGCTCTGCCCCTCCACTTGACCGTCGCTCCCGTTCTGCACATCCCTGCTGCTGGCGAGAAGCTCTGTGTCGCTGTGCATGGAGGTCATTCAGCTTCTCCCAGCCACAGTGACTCTGAGCATGAAGATCATCCCGTGTCATAAGCAGACAGCAGTGTATGGTGGCTCCAAAGGGTCAAAATTAACAGTTTACCAAGCATGTTTGTGAAAGTGAGTCTGTCCCAAATAATCACATTGCTCTTTGTGTGCACGTGTGTATGAGCATAAATATGTGTGTGTGTGTGTGTGTGTGTGTGTGTGCGCGTGTGTATGAGCATATATGTGTGTGTGTGTGTGTGTCTGCATGCATGTGTGTTTCTGGATGGGAAATGATGTAATTGATGTTACATTGCGAGACCAGGTCATTCCTGAGCTGGCAATTGATTCTAAGAAGCCATGAACTTTTCTTGACTGTTATGCGGCGTATCTGCAGTATGGTCCTACAGTCGCTTAGAGAGCTCGGTCTATGCATGTCGTCAGGGAGTTTACATTTCTGCTTCAGAGACACATTTGTGGATAATTATCTGTCTTATTTGAAGATTATGTTGAGCTTTATTTTATTTTAAACTATATATAGTTTTTTTTAATGAATAATGAATTACATTATAGCTTTTAGCGGTAATTCCCATAACCCCGCTCCCTTGGTTTTAGTGTTAGAAAGTTTTTGGTTCTCATGGTTGTGTGACTCCTGCACAATCGGTTAAAGTGTGTGACGATGTTTTTATCAGCATTGGTTACTGGCGTAAATGTAATGGGAGTTCATGGTGAATTTGAAGAAGCTTCTGTTTGTTGCTCTCCTGATTTTTAGCCCAGAGTTTTACATGCAAAATTGATAATAAAAAATCTCTCTCAAAGAATGGTGTTTCAAACTCCCATGTGTGTTTGTATCAAATTGCTGTTTTGTCACATTCTGACTATGCTGAGTCTGGGCTGCAGTGCAGGTTAACTCCACAGGGACACACCTGGACGTGGAGAGCTGTCTGATTATCTGTGTTTTTCTTTTTCTTGGTGCTTAATTGACACAAACTTGTGAGTCATCACCCACAGTGTCCTGGTGTGAACTGGCCAATGATTTTATGGTGAAAATTTAAACCCAGCCTGGCAGCCCTGGGAACCACGGTCAGTCACCCCTTAGTGTGTCCTCTGTTGTTTAAAATGTTTTAATGTTTGTGATTGGTCTTGAACAGTTATCAAGGCCAAAAATGTTCATGTCAGTTAATAGATCAGAGCTGTGGTGACATCCTTCGACCACACACTGATTTAGTGACTGAAGATGGAATTTTCTGATATTATCATTACATAAATATGAGCATGAAAGATCTGACAAATATGGAGAACTTAAAAATTTGTTAAAAACTGGTTTTACAAATTGAGCATTTAGTTCGAAAATACTATTGAAATTCGTTGTACGAAAAGGTTATATTGGGTGACGTTGCATGAAAAGACATAACCCATTATCTGGGCTTAAAGTACATATTTGTAATAAACACAAAAGTTGCAATCTCGCGTTTTAAAGCATTATTAGAAACGATAAAACTGAGCTGTAACAATACCACAGTACGGTTATCGAAAAACTGAATTCATGCAACTTAATTCCTCTGGTGGAAAATCTACCATTGTCTGAGTAAGTATAATTTACCAAAAACAAAAGGCGGCGACGATTTTGTGGGTGGTGTGTACACCCAACCGACTCCGAAGCAGTTTTGTTTTGCAGCCAATCGACACAAACAGCCTTGTGTAAACCCAGCGTCCTGAAACGTCCGACGATTTCAGCGCTTGATTTCGCTTGTTAATGTGATACACCAGAGTGTCAATCGGGCTGGGGTCAAATTCCGTTGTGAGAAACGCGAGTGGAGCGCCGTCAGTCTGCGCTGGCCCGCTGGCAGCGGAGCGCAGGGCGAACTGGGCGGGCTCGTACTGACACACAGCATTTTTTCTGATGGGGATTTCCAGAGGAAGTGCAAACCAAAGGGGCTTTCCAGTGGCGGAGAACCGACATCAACAGAGCGGAGATGCGGCGGCGGCTCTAGAGCCAAAATGTATTCTTTGTTAACATTTGTGCAATATTTGAGTGTGCGCACGAATCCGCCAATGCCTCCAATTAATCGAGCAGTTATAGATGGTCCATTTAGCACACATGACGGTTGCTAGATCTTCGATTTAGACCGTTTACACAAGCTTCGCATGTGTGAATGCCATTTAGCGAAGCGGACTCTATTAAGATTGCTCAGAAAATCGGTGTTGGATTGGACGACGACAAGGATCAAATACATGTAAGTATTGCGTATATTTTCCTTGGTTTCACAGTTAGTTAGTTGTTTAGTGTTAGTTTACGAGAACTAGCAAGCTAGCCGTCTGTGTGAAGCGAAAACTCGGTGACTCGCCTGCCCGTTTGTGTGAGTAACGTGTTCGCCTCCTGCTAGCTAGCTGCTAGCTTGTTTGTGAAATGGCAATCAAGCCAAGACAGTCTACAGCTAGCTGGCTGCTAGTACATTTTGTATTGTCCCTCTCTTTGTTATCAGCATTATCAGCGACAAAAATGGACACGGGAACATCGAGATGCCGTTTGTAGTTAATGATGTAGCAATCACTACCGAGCTTTTCGACTACGTGTGAATGAGAACCTTACCAGGGATGTCAGAATGAAACCAGTTGCATTTGTGCGTTTGGTTTTTTTAACGTGCCTTCAGGAACTCTTTTCTGTTCTGTCTTCGTGTGACACTTGCAATAATAAATTACAGTTAACTGAAGAAGCGTTTTGTTTAACTACGTGTTGCACATGACTTTTGATGTATTCTCTATGGAGCTGTACTTACCCGTTTGCCTTTTTGCAATGTCCCCTTTCAGTGGGACTAGCCAGCTAAGCTAGCTAATAATGAAAGTAGCTATAGCTAGCTAAACAGATTGACAGATCTGTGTACTATGCCAGAGTTATGGCAAGTTATCAGAGGTAATAACGCTTTGTGGCTCAGTCTAATGCTAATGATTTGCTAGATTGAGTAAGCTAACGTTAATTTGCACACAGTTCCAAGAGCTAACTACCGAAAAATTAGCTAGCCAATTTGGCCTTGGCGGATGATGGAAACTGTTGGTCCCAGACAGTGTGGCGTGAAGCAGGCGTTTTGTGCAGACAGCTGTAGCGGAATGAGTATCACTGAGCTCCAGCGGTTTATGGGACTTGCAGCGGGACATTGGACTAACACCCTCCCGCTGCCAGAGCATGCATTGCAATCAAGGCCACAAGACGAGCGTGTATACTAAAGTAAATGGATAACTTCAGGGCTTTTATGGAAAGCCAAAGAAAAACCATCAAAAACTCGATGTTTATGTGTATAATAGTTTATGGATATATGTAGACTAAATATGTAAACATGCATGTGTATATGCACACACATGCATTCAGACTTTGGCATACAAAAACAACAGCCATCCTATGGTTTGCAATGATAATGGGAAGGCTACTTGCAGCTATGTGTCAATTGCATCATGATTTTCCGGAGAACAATCCCAAGTACTTTTAACTGCAGGGGGTGAAGCAGAGGGCAGAAGCGTAGAGTTCTGTAATGGTAAGAACCAAGTCCACAGGTTTCCGAGCCTGCCGCCGATGTGGCAGGCGAACCCCCCCCCCTCCCCTCTGCCCGGCTTAAAATGTGATGTTAGATGGCTAATATCAGCTAGCGAGCAGTTATCTCGCTGCAGCTCCAGAGATGTAAAGATAGCATCTTTATCCTGCCCGTAGATCACCACACAGTGCGAGGGGTTTTTTGAGGTCATTGGGTTCATTCATCAACTTGAGGTAAAAAGGTGAACATCAAAATACAGCCGCTTCTCAGATGCGCTGGCACGCTGGATACACGTCTCCCATAACCCAGAAAAGTCTAACCCTGAAAGTGACGTCTAAATACGCCAATGTAAAGAGTTTGAAATGTTACATACTGCAACATGAGGTCCTCTGTGTTGATGTTATCGTTTTTTTTTTTTTTTTTAAACAGGCGACTCTTGTTTTGAAGCGATAAACCTTCGTTTTAAATGAACCATGAATCGCCTGACAACTAATGTGACACATATGGTAAATGCACACATGTACCTTATTGACAGTTGCAAAAACTGAAGTACTGCAAGTATACCGGATTAATGGACCGAAATGTGGGCAGAAAGCTGGTCAGGCAGTGCTGTATACAGTGCTGTCAAACTAAGTACTTAAAATCAAACAATTCTTTACATTGAAAGTTTGCTCTTTCTCAGTTGACCCCCTAAATGCAGAAATTGTGGATGAGGAGGAATATTTTGAATTTTCATGAATGGAAACTGATTCGTTTTGGTTTGCATCCATCATAATAAAGTCAGTAAGTGGCAGATATTTGAAGTTTATGCTTACAGCTGTCTGGCCTCATTTTCTATCAAATTGGGTTGTGCTATTCTGCCAGCTAACTGACTTGCCGGTTCTGTAGCTCCAAACACACAATGTGCGGTTTTAGTTGTTTGCATCTTTAAATCAGATCGTGACCTCGCCTCAGCTTTTGAACTTTTCCAAGGTGTAGTCTGTGGCGATATTACTGAGACATTCCTCTTTGTGTCAGTTTTAATTGTTTTTTTAATTATCTGATTATTTTCTGCATTCATTTAATCATTTAGAAAGTGGCAGGACTTAATCCATAATTCTTTACATGCATGTTTGCAATTGATAAGATGTCCCTGAAAGACTACCTGCAGTTTTCTACAGTCTGCTTGGCTGTTGTTTCTGCATATCTGGGTTTGACTGTAAAGTCTAAAATTTGTCTGCTGTACAGGATGGTTAAAAATTGCTCTTTATTCTGTAATCACTAGATGTGTGTTGGGGGAAAAGCGGAAAGCAACATTTTTTTTATTATCACATATTTGTTTAATTTGCTGCACCTAGGTGCATGAAAGAACTTTCGCCTTTGATGCTGTAAGGCAGAGGAAAGTGAAGGTTGTGCTGGTGAGATCTGTGGTTGGCGTGTGCTGTGATTGAGTTATTGAGCATTCGGCCTAATTGTGCGATCTAAGGTGTGAAAGTCCTCATCACTGACACGTCTGTGTCTGCTCCGTCTCCTCTCTGGGCGAGGCTTTCTCCGCTAGCAGCGATGGATTCTAGTGGAATGTTTTTCATGACTTTTGATTAGATAAAGTCACATGTCTCTCTTCAGATGGCCGTCAATGCCCCCAGAAGCCCTAGGGCATGCCGCGCAGCACTGGGGCCATTAATGCTCACGGTTAACCCTCATGCCAAGTGCTTTTCATTAAATTACAATTCATAGAAGTGACTAACAACAGGCAGCTAAAGGGGGTGCAAAAGCTGGATGAAAAGGCTTGTTGCATCTCTGAGCTGAGCTGTCCTGCTCCAGCCTCTCATACTTGGCATTCTATTGTCTCCAGAGCTCATGCTTTCTGTTTTAGCAGAAATACTTTGCGCTTGTCTGAAATGCAACGCAGACAACAGCAAAAGCAACCTCACAACAGCCCAACTCGATGCACAACGCCTCCCAGAGTACCGGACCATCGGCCAAGTACCTGCGCTTGCAAAAAAGCGTCCAAGAGTGAGGATCACGGTGACACAGAGCAGCGTTGTTGCACTTTTGGTGTTTGGAGACCGTTCCCTAAAGTGGGTGCCAGCACATAGCACAGAGGGGAAGAGGCTTGAATGACGCAGTTGCTGGAAAAGTCCCTTAAATACCGACAGGAACTACCACTGTACTAAATTACCCATTACGACCATTACTGCAGCACCACACTGTACTAAATTACCCATTACTACCATTACTGCAGCACCGCACTGTACTAAATTACCCATTACTACCATTACTGCACTGTACTAAATTACTAAATTACCCTTTACGACCATTACTGCAGCACCACACTGTACTAAATTACCCATTACTACCATTACTGCAGCACCACACTGTACTAAATTACCCATTACTACCATTACTGCAGCACCACACTGTACTAAATTACCCATTACTACCATTACTGCAGCACCACACTGTACTAAATTACCCATTACTACCATTACTGCAGCACCACACTGTACTAAATTACCCAATTTACCATTACTGCAGCACCACACTGTACTAAATTACCCTTTACTACCATTACTGCAGCACCACACTGTACTAAATTACCCATTACTACCATTACTGCAGCACCACACTGTACTAAATTACAGCGTACCACACTCAGTGTACCACACTCACTGTAGTACACATGCTAACTGTTGTTTACCAGAACCTTGCACAAATTAACATCTGTACTACATTTGCACATTATACCACCTGAGCACCCTGTAGCACACTGTAGTACAGTACCCTACTCTACTACACTAGCACACTGTAGTACAGTACCCTACTCTACTACACTAGCACACTGTAGTACACAAGCACACTGTGCGTGCTGCATAAATGCTCAGCACAGGCTGTACTACATCGCTAAGGCCACAGGATCATGTGACTTTGGTAGGGGGAGGCATGGAGGGGAATTCTGTGCTCTGTCTAGCCTCGCCTTGTGGCTGTGTGGTCAGAATATTCTTAAGAATGGACAGCGTTAAAGTTGTGTGTGCAGGAGGCTCTGTAGCTGCGTGGATGTGACTGGGCCAGCAGAAATGCGCAGCTGATTAAGCGTTGTATTTTATTCTTTATCAGGAAGGTTGCATGTTTTGGAATGTGCACATGAAACAGACAGAGTGTGAAACAGATGTTTTTATTCAGGAGTTTGATAGCAGCTGATTCAGTGAATCGGTCTCCTCTCTGTAATGTTGCTAGGACCTGCCGTTGCTTGGTATCTCGCATAGTGATGCAGGATGGGGGTAAACCTGAGAGAAAATTATCATTATTTGTTCAATTTTCCAAACATAAATGCTACTTCCCTCAGCAAAAAATAAAGCACAGTGAGGAGCACTGGCATGGAGCAATATTAATAGGAAGGACATCTAGTGGTCTTTTCTATCAGTCTTCTCTTGTCTTGCTAGTGACTCTTGTCACGGTTTTATTGCAGCTAATTTGCTGTTTGGGTCAGTCTGTGTTTTGGTCTGCAGTAATTTAATGTAGGCTGTAGTTAGCCCGGGCTGTGGTCTCTGCCTGTTGGACTGTAGCACGTTTGCCGTACGTGGCTTGTGTCCTAATGAGAGGAGCTCATTACTCCAGCTGTGGGAACGTCCATGCTGGCCACAGTTTGGGTTCGGGGGACCCGAGCCTGGGTTCAGACGAGGTCTCAGTCCAGCACTAAACTGCAGGTTAGCTCACTGAGCTCCCAGATAGACACATTTCACAGGTGTGCGAGAGTTACTGTACTAGACCTCGAGCTGGAAATCTCTCTCACGGAGGAGACGCAGGTGATCAGATCGCCGTATGAAAGTCGACGGCTCGTGTGGTGGAATTCGCTGCTGTAGAGCGAGAGCTTTGTCAATACCCCCATCAGTGTGGGATCCGAATGTTCCTGGAGCTCTGGACCTGCTTGCAGGATTTAGTTTGTTCATTGGGTGACATTTGCTTTGTGCTGGGGCCCCAACAATTTAAAAAAAAAAAAAAAAGTGGCCCACCTTAAAAAAAAGTGCCGTATGGACACAGCTGTCCTATGTATAGAGTAATAGCGCTGACCTGTGATGAGGTTTTACCTGTACCGGGGGCCCTCGAGTTACGAACGAGTTCTGTTCCTACAGCGTGTTGTAAGCCGATTTTCAACGCAAGTTTACTTTAGTTTATACTTAAATTAACACCTAAAGCACTCACACTATACACACAACACATGAAGGACATATAAAATACAGTAATTAAAAGAAAAATTTGTAAAATGTGATTAGCTTAAGACGAAACTAGGTTTTTTAAGTAATTTATGGGAGTGCGTCGTAACCACGAAATGACGTAACTCGAGAGCTTTGTAACCAGAGGACCTCCGGTATATACATAACTTTTTCTTTATCTGGTACACATGCATTTTGTGACATTTTGCTTCTTCCTCACAGTGACCTCGCTCACCATGTTATGCACACTGATGTAGCGCTGCTGTTGCACACTGTAACCTCCCCACCCTGTGTTACTCTCATGACCGTACTGTGTTACACATTGTGACCTCCCTCAGGTGTTACAAACTTTGACCCCTCTCATTCTGTCACGCATTCTGACACAGTACAGGGAGCATGGCCAGGACCAATCTGTGCGCCGCTGTTCTCATTACATCATCACCATGACAACAGTCTTGCAAAATGCACAGGATGAACAAAGAGGTCTGCCGAGCAGCCTTTTCCCCTCCACATGCGTGCGATCCCGCTCTGTCATGCTCGCAGACGCGCGTCCGTCCCCTCTCGCACGGTCTCAAAGCTCACTGAAAACGGTATTTATTCCAAATTACCGTGTTTGAGAAATGGAGGTATGACTGCTGTATTAATGATGTAATTATAAATATCATGACTGCATAAACGTTGTAAGTGCTGCTGTATTAAAGGTGTAATTATGTCTGTTCTTTCTCTTTTACGGCTCTGCTCCGTTCCGCCAGTATCGTGCCGCCTTTGGCGGTACAGTGTTAATTACATGCTACACCCATGTTGCGATAAAGTTGGATATTTATGTTGTGATGGAGAGTGCATATGTGTGTAAGTATTTATTTGGCCTTGTCCCAAACCTCTCCCATTGCAACCTAAGTGAGACTGAAGCATGTTTGCACGTGCTCTCTCTCTGTGATTCTGGGTGTGTTTGGGCGTTTTGTCACACCTGTTGTCCAGTGTGTTCACCTCTTGCAGGCATGCTGTAAACCACGGGACCAGCCGTTTAGTCTGTGGCTGGTGTTGTTGGGGAGCTCATATTTAACTAAAGGACAGAATAGAGGCACCCAGCAGCAAGAATGACATAAAAGTACAGCTAACTGCCAATTTATGTCCTGTAGATTTTAATGATCTTTTTGAAACTCTTGTGGTCAGTAATGATGAATGAAGCTCTGGAGGAGGCTCAGTACTCCTAACTCTTCATTTACATTCTGAGGATCCCTAATCCAATCCAGCACCATTTCAGATGCATTGCAGCACGTTACAGTTTGCCTGGGATTTGCAGACCCAGTACACCAGTTTATGAAAGGGGGGGGCACAAGGTTTCATCACACTGATGCATTTCAGATGCAGGGTCCCTCTTGAGGAGATCCAGCAGGATGGGTGCTCCATTTAATGAGCAGCACCTAATCTACAAGATTTTAAAACACAGGAATCCCATAAAAGCACAGGGAGTGCTGGAGCTCTGCCTGGGATTAGGGGTTAGGGTAGGGTTAGGGGTTAGGTTAGGGGTTAGGATAGGGTTAGGGGCAGACCTGCAGGGAGGAGGGTAAGGTTAGGGGGGATAGGGGTTAGGGTTAGGTGGTAGGCTTAGGGGTGAGGGTTAGTGGTTAGGTATGGGTTTGGGGTTAAGGGTTTGGGTACGGTTTGGGCTAGGGGTTAGGGCTAGGGTTAGGGATAGGGTTGGGGGGGTTAGGTAGGTTATGATGTGAAATTTGGGTTTTTTACTAGGGTTAGGGATAAAAACAGGCATGCAACTCTTCCACTTTTTGACACTAACAAGCCATTAACCTCTCTGAAACCTGAATTTCTGGCATTTTGTTTACTATGGTAACCCCAGAATACCCTGAGACACATTTCATGCATTCCATTGGTCTCTGTCTTGTCCTTGAGTGTTTTATGCTCTAAACGGAGATGTCACAGTAAAATGAAAAAATCAGTCTGCATGCCTGTGCTTTCGGAATGCTTTTGCCGTGGCTTTTTTAGGGGTATGGTTTTGCATCTAGGATTTTGACCTTTTTTACCATGGCCTTAGAAAAACTTGCTCATTCAAATTTTAATAACCGCAGACTAATTCATAACTCAGTCATATTGCTGCACTAGTCATAGTGAAATAGCATACTCGCTTCATAATCACAGATATGTGTGTGAGTGTGTTGCCCGTGTGTTCCTGTGCTGCTGCAGTAGTCATAGTGAAATAGCAGACTCGCTTCATAATCACAGGTGTGTGTGTGTGTGTGTGTGTGTGTGTGTGTGTGTGTGTGTGTGTGTGTGTGTGTGTGTGAGTGTGTGAGTATGTGAGTGTGAGAGTGTGTGTGTGAGTGTGTGTGTGTGTGGGGGGTTTGTGACACAGCCCTCAGTAATTATTATAGTTTGATATTTTGGCTGAATGTTTCATTAACCTTTGAGATATAAGCCTAAAGTCTGCGTGTTCTTACACCCACACATCAACTTAATATACACACATATACCATCAGATAACTACTCATTTACATACACTTTAAATAATGACAGTGTATTACATGCCTGTATATTTTTTCATTTAATACCACCCCTCCCACCCCCTACTTTCCCCAAAATATATTCAAATTGTCCAATTTTATTCTTTTCAGTGTAAATACTTCTTTCTGTATTTAAATAATATACCATATAATACTTCCATAATTGCAGTCCTGGACACTCATCTGCTTTCCAGTGTAATAGTAATATTTTATCATGGATAACATTCCAGTCCACCCATCAGTGTATCCTATAGTGTTATCATGTCATGTCCTTTAAAACACATAAATTCAATAAACAATGAATTAGTATGATATTAAACTTCAAGAGTCTAGATAACCAACTCTCCAAATCTTTCCTAAAGCTCTCGCCTTCCCTTCACCTTAACAGAATGCATGTATCAGTGAATCAGGTTGTATCCATGGCCATTTTCATTTGATTTATTGTAGAATTGTTTAATCATGTCTGTAGTATAATATATTCTACCCATAAGCTCATATTGAATTAATCAAAGGTCTTCATTTGATTGAATTATAGAAAGACAACCACTCCATTTTTCTGCTAAATCCTCTCTGTTCAAGTCCTTTTCAATTTATTTATAATGTTCTTTGTCATTTGAGACTCATGACTTCCTTCACACAGAGTTTTATATATCCTACTAATCATTTTATTACCATTATTTAGGGTAAACAAAATTTAATACAGCTTTTTGTGCCTGGTTTTGTAGGTCACTATTATGATCAATATAACTCCTAACTGGATTATATTAAAACATTTCATTAATATGTAAATCATACTTTTTATTTTTTCAGAAGGGGAGTATGTGGTTATCTTCTACTAAATCAGACACTGTTCTAATACCTTTATTTTTCCAGTTTGCCCAATCCAGTTTTGTATTTTGGATTGTCATTCATTTATTATTCCATATTTTTGTGTCCATAGGAATTGCAATTGTCTCTTTGACCGTGTTTTTCATTTTATACCACGTTTTTATAGTATTATTTCTAAATAAATTTCCTGTGTTTCTTAGAGAACATACAGGAAAATATAGCTGACTGATATACCTCCAGATCAGGTAAATTAAGACCTCCTTTGAATAAGGTGGTATAACTGGTATTGATGAAAACATATACAGGAATTTAGGAAGTCACATCATTCTAACTAGGTTAGATTCTTCCTGTTAAAGAGAGAGAGAGAGAGAGAGAAAGAGCTTTAGAAAGATAGATAGATAGATAGATAGATAGATAGATAGAAACTTTATTGAATTGAGAGGAAAATTATTCCACTTTCTAAAGTAGGATTTCCTCTAATAATGGCAAAAATGATCTTTAATTGATTGATTTGTAGTAGTACTTGCATAACATCCTAAATACTTCCTTCTGTGTAATTCTTGTGTAAAAACACTCAGTCTGGTAGTTCCTCCTTAATATTTCAACAAAATAAAATGTTTTGTCTTCATTTATTTTGTAACCAGATATCTGTGAATAATTATTAAATACAGATAAAAGATGGATAATAGATTTATTCTCTATATTGGTTATGTATAACAACAACATCATCTGTGAATAAATTCAGTTTATACTCTTGTTTATCTACTTTAACCCCTGTAATATACCTTTCTTGTCTGATTTTTTAGCTAGTGGCTCAATGGCAATAGCAAGCTGTAAGGGTGGTAAAGGACAGCCTTATTTTCTACTCCTAGACATTGAGAAAGGATCAGAAAGAACATTATTTTTATATACGCATGCTTCTGGGTGTTTATAAATCATCTTCACAATATTAATAATGTCCTGTGGAAAATGAAGAGCTTTCGAAGTCTCCAAGAGAAAAGATATCTCAATACGGTCAAATGCATTTCTGCATCTGCAGTTATAACGGCTCAATGAACAGTATTACTTTTTCCATACTATTATACTTAAACAGCTCTTGATTTTTCTTAAAAATGGGGATGTTTGATAAAATGGGTCTTATCAAAATGTATAATAACTGGCAATACCTTAGCCATTCTATTGCGTATAATTTTTGAGAAAATTCTAGTATCACAATTAATTAGACTGAACAGTCTGTAGACTGAAGGAGAATGTCCTGTTGTTCCTGGTTTTAAGAGAACTGAGATAACTGCCTGGTACATTGAATGTGGCATTTGGTTACTTTTTATAGCTTGTGTAATGGTTAGACTAAATGAGGTTGCAATATCTTCTCAAAATGTTGAGTAAAATTCAATAGGAAAACCATCCAGTCCAGGTGCTTTCCTTGAAGCAAAACTATTGATAATGTTTTTTTTCTCCAGTTGTTATATTTGTTATTAATTGTTTTTTGTGTGGAAAATTTAACAGTTTTAATGGTATCAGCTATTTGAATTTCTTTTTCTTTCTTATTAATTGCATCAGCTAAATGATTTAACCTCTTAAAAAGAAGCGATTAAATGAGTCCCAGATTATGAAAGTTGGTGGTTTCTGCACATCTTCTGCATTAGCTTTTCATAAAAAGATCTATAAGTTGTGTAACCGTTTTTATAAACTCCGGATCTTCTGAATGTGCACTGTTCACTCTCCATATTTTATTGGCAATGAAATTTTCCTTAGGTGTTATCATACATGATACTGGAGAATAGTCTGATATTACTATTTCATCAATATCTGCCACTATTGTATCACTTACTGCTGCCTCTGAAATAAATGTGTAATAAATTCTTGACTAACTTTTTTTGGAGTGTGAATAAAAGGAGTAATCTCTAGTAGCTGGATATAGCAGTCGCCAGGTATCTTGTAAATTATTCACCTATTCACCGTGATCAAATGTTTCCATTCTTTAGGGACATTTCTAACATGTTTTCTATTCCTGTATCCGTCAAATTTTCCAAATGTATAATTAAAATCTCCTCCAATTATTACTGTACCTGATTTTTATCTAATATTTATTAAATCTCTTTTAGAAATGTTAAATTAGTTACAGGTGGTATATATAATGATAAGTGTATGGTTCTCCAAAGTAAATAACATTTCAAAATAGTGTATCTTCCCTCTTTATCCTTCTACATGGATTCTGCTATAAAGGTAATGTTTTTGTTTGTAAGGATTCCTACTCCTCTGCTATTAGAGGAGTAAGTTGCCTCATAAGACTCTCCAAACCAATCTCTGTGTAAATATTGAATTTCACCCTATTTGAAATTGAAAGAATACTACATGAGCTCTTAGTTTCTTCAGACAATTTTGTTTTTTTTTTTTTTTTTTTACAATCTTCAAACCATTCACAATCCAGGATATAATCTGAATCCTATTGGGTATAATCTTGGGGTTTATGTATTTATTTATTTTTTCTTTGTGTATATCCCTAACAAACTATTCCTATTACCCAAGTACATGATTCCCATTGTTGTAATCCTTAGATGCAGTTCAAATACCAACTTATGTAACAAAACACACACAAAAAAAACCTACAGAACAGATCCAGCCATATCTGTGCCTCCAATAAGTAAAGCAAAGCTGATGACAGACACACAGCAATTACCCCTAAATTACACGCCTTGTTAAACCAGCTTTGATAAGCCATTGAGTCTTATGTTGTGGTGTATCTACAGTGACCACTACTTTCAAACCCAACTTAAACATCTTCGTTTATATATTAAAGAAGCTCTGTAATATAATACATACATGGTAACTTGATATTAGAGCCCATTAGAAAGAAAGAGAGAAAGAAAAGAAATAAAAACTTGCATCAGTAGCCTGCTTAACAGTGAACACAATAATTCTAATTTTCAGTAGGCCTGTTGTTAATTTCATGCCCTGTCACTGTCACATTCATGTTTATATATTAACTGATTTTCTTTGATTCCTTAACTTTAAGGACAGCAGTTAAACTGCCTTTCCCCCGCATGATTTAACTCGCACGATTTCTCGTCCGATGTACGTGATCACCAAAAGTGCCTGTGAAGTTTTTCCATGGAAAACAAGTAACACTTGATAGAATTTTTGAGTTTTTTTTTTTTTTTTTTTTTGCTTAAATTGTAGAACATGTGCTTTAATTTTAAGGTAGCTGAAACCTCTCTGCCCCATAGGGTGCGGCCCTGAAAATGTTGGGATTTGCCAGTAAGTTTTACAGAGACTCAACCGCAAAGAGGAAGCACCAGCATGTGCACCAGGCCGTGTCCTGACTGCGTACTTCAGCCACACCATGGATTTGTGGGTTGCGGCCAGAAGTCTAGCTACGTCAAAATGGCAAAAGTGTCCATAAAAAGAGCTGCTAAGCTAGCTACATCCCCCAATCTCAGGCCAGTTTAACTAAAGGGGAGTGTGACTGATCTACAAAATAAACTCTTTCAGATTCTTGAGAGTGCTTCACCTCATCATATAATTTAATTTCTGTAAGAAATGTGAAGGCAGAAGATACAATCTAGATCTTAAAAAAAAAAAAAAAAGTTTAACTAATACAGCTAATACAGGTCTCTGTTCTGATAGAACACCAGACACAAGTTGTTAGTAGCTGTAGGTATTGCATCTGTAAATTGGTTTTTTTCACGATGCCAGTGAAAAAGCTAAAAAGTGTACAGAATGTCCCATAGAAATGAAAAATTCAGCAACCCTTACGCAAGACAGTGATCGTGCTGTAACAGGATAGTTGCATTTTCAGACACACATTTTCTCTCTGAAGTTTAGCTGAAACCCTGTGTGTGTAAGACGCCCAGCGGGTCAGTAATATGGGGCAGGTCAGTCTTGCTGAAGATGCGTTTGGGCAATACTGGAAGGCAGGACGTGTGAAACATGAATGAGGTGGATAAAATTAGCAGCTGCCCACTCATTCCAGTCTGCCAGTAAATAAAGCATGAATCATCACCTCTGTTATCTGTGCGTCTCTCGCTGCTCCGCTCATTCACTCACTGCCTGACCGCGCGTGTCATCGCCATGTCAGCCCGACCTGCCAAAGGGAGGAAGGGGCGCCCCCATGTGGGCCGGCTTCCCCCAAACCCTCTGCCCTGACTGGACGGCCGCCCCCTCTTCCCAGGCTGGCTCTGTGAGGGCCCACTCCTGGGCCTCTGTAAAGCCTGTCACAGAGGTTCTGTGAGATGTGCTGTGAAGCTGATTTTGATTCGGCTGTTGTTCTCCCTGTCCTCCGTTCGTTCTTTGGTTCAAGCCGGGACTTGAGCACGCCGAGGGTCTCAGACTCATCTTCATCACCCGGCACCCGAGTTCAGACAGAGCTTTATGTAAAACACGCCGAGGGTCTCAGACTCATCTTCATCACCCGGCACCCGAGTTCAGACAGAGCTTTATGTAAAACAATATGTAAAACAATAACTCTTGATTCCCCTACGGAATTTTCTCTTGACTAGTTTCCACCCAGTCCCCCTGGTTCCACAGACTATAATCGAAACTACAAAAGATTTTTGAACCTGTTGAACGAAAGAGTTGGTTTGCCCCCCCCAACCCTCCTTCTAGTAAGCCAGAGAGGGTTAGCTGTCCTGGGTGTTTCCTCTGGGAGTTGTCACAGTGTGTTGGGTTAGCAGGGTGGTGTAACCTCGGGGTCCTGTTGCGGGCCGTGGCGGGTCTCCCCTGGTGCCGCATCCCTTCCCTGTGCCAGTAAATAATATCGCTGAGACGCGCTCCTGTGAATCACTCCTTCTATTATCGCACTGCCGTTCACACTTCCTGTGCAGTCATGGCCAAAAGATCGCACTGACATTTCCAAAAACCAAAAAAAGGGTGTCGGGGACAGTCCCGAGCCTGCGTTTTGTGTATGTGCGTGTATGTGTGTGTGAGAGTCTGTACCTCTCTGAAGCCGTGCTGATGCAGAGGATCATGGGAAACGTGCCTGCTAATGGACACCTGACTCACAGTTCCAGGCTCGGCCTCTTGCCCTGCTGTAGCGTGTGAATAACAGTCATGTAGACGTGATCTCAAAGCTGG
Organism: Albula goreensis; assembly: GCA_022829145.1. Lineage (NCBI taxonomy): Eukaryota > Metazoa > Chordata > Actinopteri > Albuliformes > Albulidae > Albula > Albula goreensis. Next base: position 1,821,524 of record CM040749.1, read on the forward strand.
AAAAAAAATCACCACAGTGAATTATGGGTGCAGTTTCAGACGCGTGGGTGTGGAATGCTATTGGCTGCTGTCAGATTGTTTTTCAGCCAATGAATATGGTCCATTTAAGCCAAGGCTGCAGAGGGTGAGGGTATGCCAGTGGGCAATGTCAGCAGCCAATACAAATACACTTTCCAGCGCAGTTTAGCAAAGGTAATGTCACAAGGATAGGTTAGCTCCTATTGGTTGAAGTAGGCCCTACTGCAACATCATAAGACACATTGCTCGCGTTGTACATTACTAGTCCTGTTGTGTTTTGTACACATCTGGAATGCCCGTGTGTACAGCCTTTTAGTCTGTGCAGTGCTGCGCAGTCAAATATTAACAGTGTGTGAGGCTGCGTCTCTCCATATTTAATATTCTGCACTTCAGAGCAGTTATAACCACACAGGTGTCTATATTTAATATGCTCTACTTTAGGACAGGTCATGACTTCACTACTGCTGTTCCAGGAAGTCGGCCACCCCATGTGGGAATGTGACTCCTGAAGGTTTTCCATTATTGCATTAATCTGCACTGAGTTTACATGTAATGGCTGAGCAGGCTGTGTTCAAATGAGACTCATTTATTTGGCATTTCCTGTACAGTATAGCATCTCAGATTATGTGAGTGCGTGCGTGCGTGCGTGCGCGCGTGCGCGTGCGTGCGTGCGTGTGAGAGACAGAATTAGACAGTTTGTTGAGAGATTACTGTGATACTCATGTTGGTTGAGTTGGAAAATTGTCATATTTCAGTAATGCGATTGACGTGAACCCAGTGGCAGTACAATCATACTTTTGTTACAGAAAACTGTGTTCATTTGTATTCTTGCTTTGCTGTTTCATTAGACTACACGATAACTATGTTATGTTATGGAATCAGGTTGGTTCTGATCTAGACTTCTTTTTGGAGTGCAGGAATTGAATAAGTGACATTTGAGCAACATTTCTGTGCTGTGTTCTTAACGTTTAAATAGCTTTTGTTTGTAAGCTGACTATGTTAAGTAAAGTTTGAATAATATGCGTGACATACGTATAATATACATAAGCTAAATAAAGTTTTATATTTTTGAATAGCATACATTTCTGAGCTAAAAAACATTTGTTAATATTTGCAGAAGGTGTGTTTCTGGCGTAGCTTGATTTGTCATCCTTTCGGCATGTTTGTTCCCCATGGTGCCTGTGTCATTGGTCTGTCTCTTGTTGCTGGATTCTGACATGCTTTCTCTCTCTCTCTCTCTCTCTCTCTCTCTCTCTCTCTGAGCCTGTTCTCAACAGAATAGCTGCATTTTCAGAGTCAGCTCTGTCCAACAAAGTCGCACTCCTCCCCCTACTTACGCGCTCGATTCAGACAGTGAAATTGAAAGTTCAGGTCTTGTTTTGTTTTTTCCTGTGGGAAATTCCCTGATGTCTCACGGATCTCGGTTAAGTTCGTCCCATAGCTTTGCCGGAACCTCTGCCTTTCACTTCAGGAGGGAACTCTGCTCAGGCAGGGAAGGCGTTACAGTAAACACAGGGGATAATCCAGTGACCGTCACATCATTCAGGGACGGGCTTTTTCATGTTGCTTTGTTTGGTTTTGGTTTGCATTCTGAGCAATTGTAACTCCTGTGTGTGTGTGCGTGCGTGCGTGCACATAGGTGAGTGTAGGTGTTTGTGTATGTGTGTGTGCGCACGCATGTGGAAGTGTGTATGTGACACAACATGTATGCTTCCAGGAGAGACGGTCAATAGAGTGATAAGCCTTATAGATTGGTGTGTTTCTCATGATCGTTTACTTTGGGCTGCCCTGGTCTTATTTGCGGCTGTATTGACCATTCAGTGTTTCTTGGTTCACCTGAAATCACCTCTGCACCAATCAGGTCAAGACCAGTTAGAGAGTTGAGAAGTTATGCTTAGTCACCAATGTTTGACCGTCTAGAATAAGCATATTATTGCCTTTTTGGATTTAGGATTTTCATTGTAGTTTGGTAGCTTATTTCACCTTATGAAAACTGAAAGAGCAATTGCTCTGCAGAGAACTTCAATGGCAAATTAGGTTAAAATCATGTCAGGAGTGCTGCTATTGCCTCCTTTCTTTTCCCGACCCACGAGTGGAGTAGCCTGGCAGCTCACAGTGCAGGGGTCAAAGGTCACAACGTTTCTCCAGGATAGTGTCTGTGGTCAAGCTGGTTAGGGGCCTTCGACTTGCTGATCCTCCAGGATAGCAAAAATTGTTTGGCTGTTCCTCTTTTACAAGGACCTCCAGTATAAGGGGCTTTAGATTGGCTTTTCCTCCAGTGTAAGGGGCTGTACATTGGCTGTTCCTCCAGTATAAGGGCTGTACATTGGCTGTTCCTCCAGTATAAGGGGCTGAAGATTGGCTGTTCCTCCAGTATAAGGGGCTGAAGATTGGCTGTTCCTCCAATCACGGCCAGTGGAATCTTTCTAGCGGCCCAGATCACTGTTCCTCTAATAACCCGTGATTGTTTTCTCAGTAGCTACTGTTCCCCTGTCTGTTTTCTTTGTGGCTGTACTGTAAGTTCAGTGCTCTGATTGGTAACCCTGGAATGGGAGTGGAGAGGACTTTTTTTGGGACTTTCCTCCCTGTAAATGAATAAGAACAGAGAAAGTGGAAGCAGCCCTGTGCTTCAGTTTGAGCTGTGAGACTGAGAGGAACTGACACGCAGGGGGACACAGAGGAGACTGTGAGAGACTGTGTGTTCTTACTCAGGATGGTGACCGAGTGTGCTTACCTGGGACAGTCGGAGGCTGTGATGGTGGCGTGGGCGCCGGTGTGTTAGGGTCATTGCTGGATGTGACCTTGCTTTGTGAACAGCGATGTTCCCTCTTCCATCCTTCAGCAGCCTGGAGACCCACCTGCTGGTAATCCTCCACTAGGGCTCGGGGTGGTGGGGTGGGGGGTGCTGAGATGCTCATCTCCAGCACAGACCCTGTTTTTGGGGGCTTGCTCTGTTTGTTGTCTCTCTGGCTTTATGGAGATATGTGCCGGAACCCTGCTTGGGTAACTCTGTGCTGTGAATGACTAGTCTGAATGCACCGAGCTAGCATAGCTAGTCAGTCTTTGTGTTACCATCATCCAGTGAATGCACCGAGCTAGCATAGCCAGTCAGTCTTTGTGTTACCATCATCCAGTGAATGCACCGAGCTAGCATAGCCAGTCAGTCATTGTGTTACCATCATCCAGTGAATGCACCGAGCTAGCATAGCCAGTCAGTCTTTGTGTTACCATCATCCAGTGAAAATTGTGTTTGTGGGCACGGTTAACCCCCAGTCCACCTCGGGAGAGATCTTGAATTACAAAATGACAAAGTGAAATTCAAAGCACTGAATTCATGACTTGTGATGAGTAAGCTGTTTCCCCCATCTGCGTTTCAAACGCACGGCCTTTGGGGGTGAAATTACGCGGTGTGACACAGTCCATGCTGGCGAGCTCAGAGCTTTAGGCAAATGCTTGGCAATCTCTGGGGTGTTAGGTGTGACGGGAGGGCCTGACCCTTTACTGGTCTCTGGGGTGTTAGGTGTGACGGGGAGGGCCTGATCCTTTACTGGTCTCTGGGGTGTTAGGTGTGACGGGAGGGCCTGACCCTTTACTGGTCTCTGGGGTGTTAGGTGTGACGGGAGGGCCTGACCCTTTACTGGTCTCTGGGGTGTTAGGTGTGACGGGAGGGCCCGACCCTTTACTGGAAGTGACAGACGGTCAGGGAAGAGGAAGTGCTGGTTTCCCCCTGGTTTTTGTGGTGCCACAGCTGTCGGCTCCTTTTATGACCTTACGGCTCAGCATAGTCATAATGACATGATGACTTCTTAAAATGTATTATTATTATTTTTTTTTTTATTTTATTTTATTTTTTTATTATTATTGCTGATAACATACTAGGTTCAGTTTTGAAGATCAGTGAATTTCAACTGTTGATATTTGGTAAACAAAATTTGTCGATGAATGAGTAAACAAATGTGTCCTTTTTGTCATACAAATATATTTTATAGATTAAAAAGATCATATATATATATACATTTTTATGAGAATGGTGTTCCACTGTTTTTAGCTATATTTCCAACTAGTTAGCTAGCTTGTTAGCCAGAGAGATAAGGTTGAAAATGGATTAAGCTCCAAGGCTGATTGGTTAGCTAGATAATGAAATTAATTGCTGTTGCTTGTGTTAGTTGCTTTTACTTGTTTTTTTATTTTATTTTATTTTGCCCATTTTTGACTTGAACTAAAAAGCTCTCTGTCTCTCAGGTGATGTCATCGGGGCGGAGTGGGGAGGGGCGGGAGGTGCAGGTGCCTCTGCACAGGGCCCCCTCTCTGGCCCCATCCATGGGCTCGTCGATGGCCCCCTCCCTGGCTCAGAGGAACTGGACGGAGCCGGGGTTCCAGCCCTCCCTGGGCGGATTCCGGGACCGCTTTGTCGTGCCGCCCGAGCCCAAGTACTGCTGCCAGGCCTGCAGGCTGGTTCTGTGCAACCCACGCCAGACCGAGTGCGGCCACCGCTTCTGCGAGACCTGCATTGCCGAGCTGCTCAGGTACACACACACCTGTACACGCACTCCATACCTGCTCAGGCACAAACACCTGTACACGCACTCCATACCTGCTCAGGCACAAACACCTGTACACGTACTCCATACCTGCTCAGGCACAAACCTGTACACGCACTCCATACCTTCTCAGGTGCACACACCACATGTGCTCAGGTGCACCTGTGCACACAAGCCCACACTATTATTAAGTTGTAATATTAGTTTGTTTAATGTGTTACTATTAGAAATTAAAATGAATGCATATTGGGGAGTAATCTGAATTTGTGAATATATTTCCCTATATATTTTCAGTGGGCCCCACCCAGTGTGTCCTGCTGATATGGAGCCACTGTTTGAAGACAAGGTACAAAGAGTGTGTGTGTGTGTGTGTGTGTGTGTGTGTGTGTTGTGTGTGTGTGTGTGTGTGTGTGTGTGTGTGTGTGTGTGTATGGTGTGTGTATTTGAGAGCATGTGAGTGTGTGAGTGTGAGTGTGTGTGTTGTGTGTGTGTATGACGAGCTGCTCTTTCTGCAGATCTTCCGGGACGTGTGCTGTTACAGGGAGATCATGGCCCTGAAAGTTTTCTGCCGCAGCGAGAAGAACGGATGCAGAGAGCAGATGAGTCTGCAGCAGGTCATGGTGAGTGTGTGTGTGTGCGCGTGTGTGCGTGCATGTGGATTTTAGCATATTGATCAGAGAGCACCCACCAGGGCGTTTGATGACACACTGTAGCTTAATGTAATAACTATTTATTTCAGTTGTAGCGCTGACAGCTTGGTATAGTCTCAGCCTGTTATATGCGTTTTATTAGTCACTCTGTATAAGAGTGCCTAATTAATGCCTAAATGTAGGCATTGAACTGGGCTTGTTGGGAGGTTGCAGGTTTGATTCCCATGTAGGTCACTGTCATCATACCCTGAGGTAAGGAACTAATCCTGAATTGCATCAGTAAATATCCATCTGTGTAGCTCTGTAGTGTGTAAAACTGTGACCTGTTAAATGTCTGTGGATGCAGGCCTCTGTTAAATGCCTGTCAGTGTGTGTATGAATGTGTGAGAGGCGAGAGAGTGTGTCGCAGTGTAGTAAACATTAGTATACTATACTAGAACTGAGACTGAAATAGAGAGTACAGTGTGGAATAAAGATGGTGTTCATACTTCAAGGCAGTCGTCATCTTCTCACAAAGCTTCAGAGTCATGTGAGCTCCTGCTGATTGGCTGAGTCTCCATGTGAGCTCCTGCTGATTGGCTGAGTCTCCGTGTGAGCTCCTGCTGATTGGCTGAGTCTCTGTGTGAGCTCCTGCTGATTGGCTGAGTCTCAGTGTGAGCTCCTGCTGATTGGCTGAGTCTCCATGTGAGCTCATGCTGATTGGCTGAGTCTCTGTGTGTGCTTGTGCTGATTGGCTGATTCTCCTCCTCTGCAGGACCACCTGACGGTGTGCCCATACTTCGAGGTACCGTGCCCCCTGGGGAAGTGTAAGGAGCGCATGATGAGGAAGGACATGCCGGAGCACCTGAGCTGGAAATGCCGCTTCCGTGAGACCATGTGCGAGTTCTGCCTGCACAAGATGGCGCAGACCGAGCTACAGGTATCCCGCGCCATGCCCTTCCACCTCATTCATTTACCTGTGATGTGTAACTATTTTAACAGCTCAGATATATTCCAGCTCCATACAGCAGAGGCCTTCAGATTTACACCTCCTCCTGCTCTTACCCACTCCGTTTTTGCACCTCTGATGTTGTTCTAATTAATTGTATCTTTATTTCCTTAGTACCAAATAGTAATTTTCTTTTATGGCCCCTAATGAGTTGCATTGATTTGTTTCCAACTTAATTGATTAGTTTCCTTGAGAGATTAATCAAAAGGCTCCCAGCAGAATTTAGTTTTTCTCCACATGCGTGGTCTGTGAGACTGCGCTCCCCTACTTTTGAGTGGCTTCGCACTGCAGTCCGCCGTTGCGTTTCCCTTCACGCTTTATGTTGCTCTGAGTAAGAGCCTCTGCTTAATGACAGTAAAGTAATCTCAGTGGAGAAGTTTTGTCAGAATGTGAAAGTGAAGGTAGACGCAGTCGCATCACACATGGACAGTGACAGGAAGTGAGAGTGAGCCTTCTGATTCGCCGGTTTTTTGTGCTTGAACAGCAGGGACTTTTAACTCCGCTCAAAATCAGCCAGTGTGCTGAGAATGTTGAGAGTGGTTCACACTCTGCAGCGTGAAGGGAGACTCTGCCGCAAGGGAGTCTTGAGTGTGTTTGGGTTTTTCAGTTTAGCAGAAGAAAAGGAGGAAAAAAAATGTGGGATGAAAGTTTTCTCACAAAAAAAAAGTCGTCCGTCAGCGGCGTATATTGTGGAAATTTTCCACAGGAAGTTGCAGGAAACACGACTTCCTGTGTGGCATAACTGGGAGCTCCCGCTGCTCTCTGCCATCTTGCACAAGACTGATCCTCCACGAAGAGCCGCTGACACCACGGCCGTAATCATGGTGACTCATTTCTGTGCTCACACGAGGACCCGCCCCCTCTTTCACAGCTGTCCATTCATGCTCCCGTCACTCTGGAATTTCAGATATGGGAATCAGATGTGTTTCCTCCAGGCCTGCAGCAGAACTGGTCATGTGACCACAGTGTGTTTACAAATTTCTGTTCCAGAAACACAAAGAGACTGTGTGTCCCTCCTACCCTGTGGGGTGTCCAAATAACTGCAACTACTCCTCTCTACTCCGCAGTGAGGTATGTTATAAGCATGCTTTTCTATACTCTGAATTATACAGCAGTGTTTACCAGCATCCTAAATATTAGACAAGTATAAGGATTGAAGCGGTGTTATTTTTTACTCCACAGTTAGCAGTTTTTGATCTCCTTGAAGATATTTGTATATGAAATCTGGAGATTATTTGTCCATATATTTCATCAGTTGTACATTGATTATTTGATATTGTTGTGTGATTACATGATGCCTGCAATATAATTCTATGTATTTTATTATTATCACAGCCAGACAGGAAGTGATGAAATTATGTGTTTCCTTCCCCAGCTGCAAAAGCACCTGCAGGAATGTCCAAAGGCCCAGGTCACCTGCTCCTTCCATCGCTATGGCTGCACCTTCAAGGTGGGGCACCACCAGAAACACTGTCTCTACAACACACCCACACTACACCCTCTGCAGGCCACACACAGTACTACAGGAGAGAGCCAGTGACTATTTTACACCCTACAGGCCACACGCAGTACTACAGAAGAGAACTAGCGACTATTTTACACCCTACAGGCCACACACAGTACTACAGGAGAGAGGCAGTGACTATTTTACACCCTACAGGCCACACGCAGTACTACAGGAAAGCCAGTGACTATTTTACACCCTACAGGCTAAATACAGTACTACAGGAGAGAGCCAGTGACTATTTTACACCCTACAGGCCACACACAGTACTACAGGAGAGCCAGTGATTATTTTACACCCTACAGACCACACACAGTACTACAGGAGAGAGCCAATGACTATTTTACACCCTACAGGCCACACACAGTACTTCAGGAGAGAATTCACTCGGTCAGGAGATGGGAGTCAGGGTTCAAGCGTATGCCCAGGACTTTGGCTTAGTAACCATGGATACAGGTCTTGATTGATTTGTTTTTGCCCCGTTCCTCAGGGTCTGAACCAGGAGATGAAGGAGCATGATGCTAACTCTCTCTCTGAACACTTGCGGCTAATGGTTGCCAAGAACACCACCCTGGAGGCGAAGGTAAGCGCCCGTCTCACCTGTCCATAGCCACACCCACTCAGCCACACCCTTATCTGTCCTTATGCTCACCATCACCATGCCAACATTATGGCCACAACTATTATTGAGGACATAGAGGTCATGTCCTTGGTATGTTTGCGTGTGTGTTTTTGGTGAATGACGAGTAAGAGCGATGAACTGAGAAATGGAACAGGCTACTTGTGAAACCAGGGCATGATCTTTGCTTTCAGCAGAATCTCTTCTGCAGTACAGATATTAGCTGCCATTCTAAGGGCCGTTTGGTCAGTCCTTTCTCTCTTTTTCTCTGACTCCTCACCTGTGTGTGTGTGTGTCCTCACCTGTCCTTTTTCACATCTTTGATTTTTTTCAGATCATCTGAGGGCAAATTGTATGATGCGTGCACACACACACACACACACACACACACACAGGCACATACTCACACAAACACACACTCACACATAAACACATACATATACACAAATACGTACACGCATGGTTTTAGGTGAAGTCCATTGAAGGAGAGCTGGAGGAGAGGATAAAGTGTATGTGTGTGCGTGTGTGCGTGTGTGTGTGAGTGTGTGTGTGAGAGTAATACTAAGGTATGGGTGTGTATTACAGGTTGAAGATGTTAAAGGAGAGCTGCAGGAGAGGTATAAGGTGTTGCCGGGTCTGAACGCTCGGCTGAAGGAGGTGGAGTCTCGTCACGAGGAGATGAGGGAGAAGAACCGACAGGTGGAGCAGAAGCTGGCCAGCATGCAGGTGAGCCCCCTCCGGCCTGCTCTGTCTCTCTCTCTCACTCTCCCCTGCTCTCTCTCTGTCTCTCCTTCCACCCTGTCACCTCTCTCCTTCCTTCCCTTCCTCCATCCTCCTTTTCAACCCCTCCCCCTCAAACGTTTTCAGTTCCTTTGTCTGTTTCTTTCGCTCGCTCCCTCCCTCCCTCTCTCTCTTTTTGTCTCTCTCTCTCTTTTTCTCTGATGCTGAAGCTGAGGCTCTTCCAGACTGCTAGACCCTCGCCGACAGTTTCCACAGCAACCGCCAGATGATGGGCTGGCCAGTCGGCAGTTGCAGTAGCTCCCCTGCAGTCTGGAGTTAGCGTTAGCTCCTCCCCTCTACTGTTGCTAATGTGGTCCAAACACCCTGCCCTCCATAACGCACTGAAACACACACACACACACAAAAAATACACACACACACACTATTAAAATAACACACACACACAAATACCACACGCAGAGCCCAGCACAGCTGCACTGCCACTGTGATCTGTACCAAAATCTGCACAGTCTAGCTGTGTGTAGTGTGCGTGTATGCTTATGTAGCGTGTGTGTGTGTGTGTTTGAGCAGAAGCAGCTGAGTGTGTGTGTGTGTGTGTGTGTGTTTGAACATAATGCTGTGTGTATATAATAGTGTGTGTGTGTTTGAGCAGAATGCTGTGTGTGTATAATAGCGTGTGTGTGTGTGTGTGTGTTTGAGCATAATGCTGTGTGTGTATAATAGCGTGTGTGTGTGTGTTTGAGCATAATGCTGTGTGTATAATAGTGTGTGTGTGTGTTTGAACATAATACTGTGTGTGTATAATAGTGTGTGTGTGTTTGAGCATAATGCTGTGTGTATATAATAGTGTGTGTGTGTGTGTTTGAGCATAATGCTGTGTGTGTATAATAGTGTGTGTGTGTTTGAGCAGAAGCAGCTGAGTGTGTGTGTGTTTGAACATAATGCTGTGTGTGTATAATAGTGTGTGTGTGTGTGTTTGAGCATAATGCTGTGTGTGTATAATAGCGTGTGTGTGTGTTTGAGCATAATGCTGTGTGTATAATAGTGTGTGTATAATAGTGTGTGTGTGTGTGTGTGTGTGTGTGTGTGTTTGAACATAATACTGTGTGTGTATAATAGTGTGTGTGTGTTTGAGCATAATGCTGTGTGTATATAATAGTGTGTGTGTGTGTTTGAGCATAATGCTGTGTGTGTATAATAGTGTGTGTGTGTTTGAGCAGAAGCAGCTGAGTGTGTGTGTGTTTGAACATAATGCTGTGTGTGTATAATAGTGTGTGTGTGTTTGAGCAGAAGCAGCTGAGTGTGTGTGTGTTTGAACATAATGCTGTGTGTGTATAATAGTGTGTGTGTGTGTTGGAACATAATGCTGTGTGTTTATAATAGTGTGTGTGTGTGTTTGAGCATAATGCTGTGTGTGTATAATAGTGTGTGTGTTTGAGCATAATGCTGTGTGTGTATATAATAGTGTGTGTGTGTGTGTGTTTGAGCATAATGCTGTGTGTGTATAATAGTGTGTGTGTGTTTGAGCATAATGCTGTGTGTGTATAATAGTGTGTGTGTGTGTGTGTGTTTGAGCAGAAGCAGCTGAGCTCACACTCGGAGAAGCTGATGGAGCTGGAGATGGAGGTGCGGTCTCTGCGCTCGGCGCGTGAGGAGGTGGAGAGCCTGCGGGGGGCGCTGGAGAGCATCCGCACTCGCCTCGCCGCCCTGGAGAGTGGGCGTGGCCCAAACTCCAGTGCTCTCGTGCTCGGTGAGTCCCACCCACCTGCACACACCCATTCTCACCTGTGTGCGTCTAAGAGTGATTGGATGATGATGGACATGAAGATTTCTCTCTGTTTGAAACACTAAACAAACGCAGCGCACAACTAGACAACATACAGCGAGACAGAACCAAGCACAGACACAAACTGATTATGAGGCTAAGCGAGGAAGCAGACAGGCGAGACATGACGATATCAACAAAATAAGTCTTTCATCGGTACCCATCATGCTATTCTTCATCTCAGCTGCATTTCCATGACAGAGTTTTTTACATCTGGCTTTGATGCAGCGTTTAGTCAGCCCAAACCTCACTCTCACTCGACTCTGATCTCTTTCGTTTTTATCGTGAGGTCATGGTTAATGTTATTGATTGACAATGGCAGATGTTATTGTTTGGTTATGGTAAAAATGTTTTGAAATGTTATGGTGAATGTTTGGCCGTATGTCATAGTTGGTCACGCCCTGCAGAGGTCTGATTTGTGACGTTGTCGTGGTGACCTTTGTTTTGCAGCTCCCCTGGAGACGCAGCTGTCTCGCCATGACGACACGCTGAGCGTGCACGACATCCGGCTGGCGGACATGGACCTGCGGTTCCAGATGCTGGAGACGGCCAGCTTCAACGGGACGCTCATCTGGAAGATCCGCGACTACAAGCGGCGGAAACAGGAGGCCGTGGCATCTAAGACGCTGTCCCTGTACAGCCAGCCCTTCTACACAGGCTACTTCGGCTACAAGATGTGCGCGCGCGTGTACCTGAACGGTGACGGCATGGGCAAAGGCACGCACCTGTCGCTGTTCTTCGTGGTGATGCGGGGCGAGTACGACGCCCTGCTCACCTGGCCGTTCCGCCAGAAGGTGACGCTGATGCTGATGGATCAGGGCTCGGCGCGGAAGCACCTGGGCGACGCTTTCAAACCCGACCCCAACAGCAGCAGTTTCCGCCGCCCCACGGCCGACATGAACATCGCGTCTGGCTGCCCGCTGTTCGTGGCGCAGACCGTGCTGGAGAACGGGACCTACATCAAGGATGACACCATCTTCATCAAGGTCACCGTCGACACCTCCGACCTGCCTGACCCCTGAACTCTGACCTTTCACCCCCCACCCGGCAGCTGGTGGGGGCAGATCATGTGACTACACAGCTCAGGGCACCGAGACTGAGGGACGGGGAGAAGGGAGCAGGGAGGGAGGGAGGGAGAGAGAGGGAGAGGGGGAGGGAGGGAGGAGAGAGGATGAGAAAGTCTGAGAAAAGAGGAGAGAATGGTGTAGGGAGGTGGAGACAGGGAATCAGTGAATGAGGATAGTGTTTGATTGAGAGAGAGGGATTGAGGGAGAGTGGGAATGAGAGGGATGAAAAGAGAGAATGAAAGAAAGGCTGGTATGGGAGTAACCGAGGATGGAGAGAATGTAGAAAGGAAGAGGGATGGAGGCAGAATGATGACTGGGAGAGCAGGATGGAGAGAGGGTCGTGGCTCTAGGGAGGTACAGAGTGGTGGAGGTATAGAGATGGAGAGACAGATGCAGAAAGAAGGTGGGGGCGGAGCTCTGCAGGGCACCTTACCCGGTGTGAGATAGGTGGGCGGAGCTTAGCTAAGGGGGTGGAGATTCGGGCCAGACTCTGTAGTCCTATAAACAACAGCTGCAGAGCATGGAGCTGTACGTGCGCGTGCGTGTGGGTGTGTGTGTTTGGGTGTGTGTGGGTACGTGCGTGTGCGTGTGTGCATGGGTGTGTGTTGGTACGTGTTCGCATGAGTGAGTGTCTGTGTACACGCACGTGAGAGAGAGAGAGAGACACACTGCTCTGCTGTCTGAACCAATTGCTTGGGGGGGAGGGCGGAGTTAGCCAGCAGCGTTTGATACAAAAGCGTGCAATATTTCGACATTACAAAAGTTTGGATATTTCATTTGGGTCCACCACTGCAGTCATCCCCAAGACTGAGCACTAGGTGGCGCTGCCCTCACTGTTCCAGTTCTGACCTCTGACCCCACGCTCTGAAGAGGATGTTCGACCCGGAGGGCAGGGTTTCGTCAACAGGGGGATTGTGAGTGGGGGACTATTGCATAAGTTATGTTGGTGAAACACCTCGTTATGTGGAGTTCTGTGTTTTTTCTAACGATGTAATGGTGAGACTGCTGACATTATCTCATTGTTTAACTACATGCAGGTTCTAACTGTGTTAGTCTATTTAGAGGAAATCAGTTGTACGTACGCAGTTTATATATTGTGTTTTATATTTTCCGTTTGTGACAAATCGCAGAACTGTGGATGCTGTGCATCCGAACTGCTGAAACACACACACACACTCTCACACACACAAACACACATGCACACACTCACACGCATGCACACACACACACACACTCATATACACACTCACATACACACACACACGCACGCATACACACGCACGCACTCAAACACACACATTGTACACACTGAAAACACATTCTCACATACAAACATTGAGCCTTACAGTGCACAGTCTTATTTGCACAGTTTATCTGAATGTACAGACTGTAATAAATATCTACAAACGCAGAGTTGCACAGTGAAAGCATGTTTTACTTCTCAAACTGAAGTTTCTGTGCGTTGAGAAAGCAGAGCTCTTGGCTGTCAGTCCAGCGAGGGAGGTGTCTGGGGGGGGTCAGGTCTGTGATTTAGGGGCTTCTTTCCGGAAGATGACACAAGCGTCTCAGTCTTACTGTCCCGCTATTGCATATGGTTTCTGAAAGTACAGTTTTGAGAAAACGAGCTGTAAACTCAAAAAAGCTGAACTGTTCACCAGTGCCGGAAAAGCTCCACATTGTGTTTGAAACCACGTTGTCTTCTCGAAATAGAATTTATTTGCATAAATATGACACACACACAACTTAGTGACCTCACTTTGGCCGTTGGTTCTCAGTAAGATCTGTTCAGAGGATAGCATCTTTGACTCTTTTTTTTTTCCTGGAAACGTTTCATCAGATGGCGTTGCGTCGTACGCAGTTAAGAGTTCCACTCAAAATGGGAGGTACGTATTCTACTGTACACTGTAGCCAACTGTAAATGAAATGCCTAACCAGAAATAAAGTAATTTAGCATTGATAGACAGACAGACAAAGACCCTTCCCTCCCCAAAAGTCCCCCTCTTCCTGGTCACATCTCTGTTCTGCCTTACTCTGTTTTACAGTAAGGACTCTCCCCATCTCCCACCACCAAGTGAAAGCTCAGCTGTTTAAACTACATCTCATCCCATCTTACCCCAAACTCTCAACACGTTTTCATCTATCCCTCGCTATATACTCAAACCCATGTACCTGTCCTTCTCTGCGACCTGCCAGGGTATTTATTAATCTGCTGTGGGTTTTAGGAACTGTTTTCAGTAGCTGTGACACTGACGACTTGTTATGGCCTCTATTAACCTGCTGTGTGCATTTCTATGTCGCTCTGGATAAGAGCGTCTGCTAAATGCGGGTGTAAGCTGAGTGGTTCAGGAGTAAGTGATGGAGCAGAGCACGTTGTACACGGTGACTGAGGTGAGAGCACACACTGGCTGCTCTGGGTCTCTACTCTGGTGAAATGAGGAAGCATGGGGTGTTTTTGGAGGGAGGGAGATGGCTGTTACTGTGGTAACCAGGTATGGCATGGCTTGGGAGTTCAGCAGTGGCTCAGTGGGCAATGGTGTTGACCAAGGTCATTTTTGTTCAAGTCCAAATGCTTGCATGTAAACAATCATAAAAATGGCCAGCCAGCGCCCCCTAGTGGACATTTCCATAGGAGGTGCTTAGTAGTGATTTATGGATAACCATTTAGGTAAGTCTGATTCTGTAGTTTTTCTTAATTTTTCCAGGTGGGAAAATGTGTTCACCCTTCTTCGGTAAGTTCAAAAATTAAATTAAAATTAAAATGTTTTTGATGATACTGCAGAGAGTCTGTCAGTCCCAGACCAGTCCAGCAATTCTTCACAGAAACTGCCCTTAGCATGGACTCCTTTGGATGCAATACTCCTACAAGCCCGTAGATGGAGACAGAGGTGCACTTACACAGCAGAGTGCAGCAAAACGGAGAGACAAAAATAAACAGACACAAAGAGAGGTCAAGATTGAGATATCCAATATGGGTGATTGAATCAGAGGAAGCATGATGGGATAGTTTAACTGCAATAACATTTCATCCCAGACCCCCCCAAAACCCCCTTCCCCAGCTCTGTGAACGCACTCACCTGTCCCAGCCCTGTCCCTCTAACGCACTCACCTGTCCCAGCCCTGTCCCTCTACACCTTAGCTGTGCACACACATGCTCACCTGTCCCTCTGTACCTGACACACACACACGCTCACCTGTCCCAGCCCTGTCCCTCTACACCTTAGCTGTGCACACACATGCTCACCTGTCCCTCTGTACCTGACACACACACGCTCACCTGTCCCAGCCCTGTCCCTCTACACCTTAGCTGTGCACACACATGCTCACCTGTCCCTCTGTACCTGACACACACACACGCTCACCTGTCCCAGCCCTGTCCCTCTACACCTTAGCTGTGCACACACATGCTCACCTGTCCCTCTATACCTGAAACACACATGCTCACCTGTCCCTCTATACCTGACCTACACACACACACCTGTCTCTCTATACCTGACCCCACACACACACTCACCTGTCACTCTATATCCACGTTGCACACACACACTCACCTGTCACTTTACAACTGATTTCCACACGCACATACACACACTCACCCTTCACTATATACCAGGGCTACACACACACAGACACAGTCTCACCTGGCACTGAGTTGTACACACACACAGACACACTCTCACCTGGCACTGAGTTGTACACACACACAGACACAGTCTCACCTGGCACTGAGTTGTACACACACACAGACACAGTCTCACCTGGCACTGAGTTGTACACACACACAGACACACTCTCACCTGGCACTGAGTTGTACACACACACAGACACAGTCTCACCTGGCACTGAGTTGTACACACACACAGACACACTCTCACCTGGCACTGAGTTGTACACACACACAGACACACTCTCACCTGGCACTGAGTTGTACACACACACAGACACACTCTCACCTGGCACTGAGTTGTACACACACACATGTCCCAGTGTGTGTCTTGAGATGTGGAGTGCTGGCTCGGCTGCCTTTATTGCTCAGACTCAGAGAAGCACCACAAACTACTGTCTTTTTACATTTTTTTTAATTCAAAGTAAGTTTGATGGTTCCATTTTTTTTCCATACAGCCAAAAAGCCAACAATTACAGACATAAAAATAGATATGCTATTATAGTGACATGTACATGTCCTCCTTTACCCTTTTTCCAGAAACCAGTCCTGTTTCAGGCCAATTCCTCCACTTCGGTTCTTCAGCTGGCTCCTGTCGTGGGCTGCCTCATACTTGCTCTTATCTTCCAGAATGCTGATACAAGTATGAAAACGTTGTCCAAAGCAAAAGAAGGAAAAAAAGAGGCCCTTTTTTGGCCTTGTGAAATGCAGCTGGCAAAAAGGTAAATCTCACGAGCATTTACAGAAATCAAGCACATAGTACCACAGAGAGGCCAGGGCTCTGACTCCACCCACCCGACGGCTCAACGGCCCCGACCCCAAACTCGTCTCAGTTCAGGCGAAATTAACGCGAAAAACAAAAGCTCATCGGACTTGGGAAAAAGAATGCAGGTGAATAATAAATACAAACGCTGCTCTTCACCACACAAATATTTACACACAAGTCTTTGGCTCATGATTGAGATTTTCTGGAACAGAAAAATAGAGTTGAACCATCAGCACAATATAGACTTAATGAAGCCAATATTATACGGCAGCACTTACATGTAGGGAGTGCATTTTTCTTTGACATTTATGATTGACATACATCATATACATTGTTCATTAAAAATGACACTGATATAGAAAACATCTCAGCATGCAACACCTAGGGATCCCCTCAGCAGTGGGGGAATGAAGACGCCGGGCGGAGAGAATCCGCCCCCCCATGGCAGGAAGTGACAAGACGTTTATAAAGCAATGACATCACATCACGTTCCTGGCCTAATCACCACGACGGAATGACGAAGTTTCTAATGGAAACTAATGGCGGGTCGTAGCCGCCCTCCTGCGCGCTCGCGCTGGCTGCTGGACCCTCTCTGATGGTTATGAGCTGTCGATGTACTCCAGAGCGAGGTCATAGCACAGACGGTACTGCTCCTGAAATAAGAAAATACCCAACTGTCAGCTCGAGGCCTCCAATCAATAAAAGCACTCCATTCAGTGATGAACTGAAGAATATTTTATTTCATCATGCAGGGAGACAGTCAGGCTGTAGCTGTGCGGGTTATAGGGCTGTAGATACAAGGGTGAGGGTTACTGAGGTGCGGGTCTATGCTGTAAATGTACAGGTTGTAGTGCAGGTCATGGGCTGTAGTCACAGGGCTGTGGGTCATGGGCTGTAGTCACCAGGGGTGTGGGTCATGGGCTGTAGTCTCCGGGGTGCGGGTCATGGGCTGTAGTCACCGGGGTTTGGGTCATGGGCTGTAGTCACCAGGGGTGTGGGTCATGGCCTGTAGTCACATGGGTGCGGTTCATGGGCTGTAGTCTCCGGGGTGCGGGTCATGGGCTGTAGTCACCGGGGTTTGGGTCATGGGCTGTAGTCACCGGGGTGTGGGTCATGGCCTGTAGTCACAGGGGTGCGGTTCATGGGCTGTAGTCACCGGGGTGCGGGTCATGGGCTGTAGTCTCTGGGGTGTGGGTCATGGGCTGTAGTCACAGGGGTTTGGGTCATGGGCTGTAGTCACCGGGGTTTGGGTCATGGGCTGTAGTCACCGGGGTGTGGGTCATGGCCTGTAGTCACAGGGGTGCGGTTCATGGGCTGTAGTCACCGGGGTGCGGGTCATGGGCTGTAGTCTCTGGGGTGTGGGTCATGGGCTGTAGTCTCTGGGGTGTGGGTCATGGGCTGTAGTCACCGGGGTTTGGGTCATGGGCTGTAGTCACAGGGGTGCGGTTCATGGGCTGTAGTCTCCGGGGTGCGGGTCATGGGCTGTAGTCACCGGGGTTTGGGTCATGGGCTGTAGTCACCAGGGGTGTGGGTCATGGCCTGTAGTCACAGGGGTGGGTCATGGGCTGTAGTCTCCGGGGTACGGGTCATGGGCTGTAGTCACCAGGGGTGTGGGTCATGGCCTGTAGTCACTGGGGTGCGGGTCATGGGCTGTAGTCTCTGGGGTGTGGGTCACGGGCTGTGGGTCATGGGCTGTAGTCACAGGGGTGGGGGTGCGGGTCATGGGCTGTAGTCACAGGGGTGTGGGTCATGGGCCTGTAGTCACAGGGGTGCGGGTCATGGGCTGTAGTCTCTGGGGTGTGGGTCACGGGCTGTGGGTCATGGGCTGTAGTCACAGGGGTGTGGGTCATGGGCTGTAGTCACCGGGGTGTGGGTCACGGGCTGTGGGTCATGGGCTGTAGTCACCGGGGTGTGGGTCATGGGCTGTAGTCTCTGGGGTGTGGGTCACGGGCTGTGGGTCATGGGCTGTAGTCACAGGGGTGCGGGTCATGGGCTGTAGTCACCGGGGTGTGGGTCACGGGCTGTGGGTCATGGGCTGTAGTCACAGGGGTGTGGGTCATGGGCTGTAGTCACAGGGGTGCGGGTCATGGGCTGTAGTCACCGGGGTGTGGGTCACGGGCTGTGGGTCATGGGCTGTAGTCACAGGGGTGTGGGTCATGGGCTGTAGTCACTGGGGTGTGGGTCATGGGCTGTAGTCACTGGGGTGTGGGTCACGGGCTGTGGGTCATGGGCTGTAGTCACAGGGGTGTGGGTCATGGGCTGTGGGTCATGGGCTGCAGTCACTGGGGTGTGGGTCATGGGCTGTGGGTCATGGGCTGTAGTCACAGGGGTGTGGGTCATGGGCTGTGGGTCATGGGCTGTAGTCACAGGGGTGTGGGTCATGGGCTGTAGTCACTGGGGTGCGGGTCATACTCACCAGGCTCTCCACCATGTTGGGCTTGCTGTTTCGCAGGCTCTTGACTGCGTGGAACACGTCCACCACATTCTGCCGTTTGATCATATCACACACAAAACTGACTGCACAGAAAATCCCGCTGCGGCCCCCTCCATTCCTGCACACACACACACACAAGGGCAAAGTCATGTGTGAATGTGGGAAAATGATGCACAGTGTATAGTTTACAGCTGTGTAGGTATATAGAGTACAGGTGTGTTGTGTGTTTATGCATAGTGTATAGGTGTAGAGCACACAGGTGTGTTAGTGTATAGCATAAAGGTCTATTGTATGCAGGTGTATAGTGCACAGATGTAGTGTGTATTGGTATATAGAACACAGGGGTGTTGGTGCATAGCATAAAGGTGTGTAGTATGCAGGTGAATAGTGCACAGATGTAGTGTGTATTGGTATATAGTACACAGGGGTGTTGGTGCATAGCATAAAGGTGTGTAGTATGCAGGTGTATAGTGCACAGATGTAGTGTGTATTGGTATATAGTACACAGGGGTGTTGGTGAACAGCATAAAGGTGTGTAGTATGCAGGTGTATAGTGTACAGATGTAGTGTGTATTGGTATATAGTACACAGGGGTGTTGGTGCATAGCATAAAGGTGTGTAGTATGCAGGTGTATAGTGCACAGATGTAGTGTGTATTGGTATATAGTACACAGGTGTGTTAGTGTATAGCATAAAGGTGTGTAGTATGCAGGTGTATAGTGCACAGATGTAGTGTGTATTGGTATATAGTACACAGGGTGTTGGTGCATAGCATAAAGGTGTGTAGTATGCAGGTGTATAGTGCACAGATGTAGTGTGTATTGGTATATAGTACACAGGGTGTTGGTGCATAGCATAAAGGTGTGTAGTATGCAGGTGTATAGTGCACAGGTACTCACAGGCAGTGAATGATGGTCCGTCCCTCTCCTTCCTCACACTCCTCCTGCCATTTCTCCACCTGCAGGATCAGTTTGAGGAAGGAGCGCTTGGAGGCGGGCACGTCTCTATGCCCCGCCCACCCCAGGTACTGGAACTGCCGTACCATCAGGTACCCCTCCTGTGGCTGCAAGAGAACGCCACACGGAACATCTCAACCCTTCACTCTCATTTCAGACACCTAACTCTCTGCAGGGGCATCTGGGAAACGTTGATCACTTTCCTAGCCTACGCTCTCCAAGCTGAATGGTTGCCCACAGATATATGAGTGTAGATTTGCTCTTAACAAACAACACATACACACATTTCGAAGCATCACCCCACCATCACACATTCACACAGAATCCATATACTTTATGGCTGGATATTCTCTGAAGGATCTCTGTTGTGCAGACTGGCTGTGCCCCGGCTGGGAGTAGACTCCGCAGCCCCAGGCCTCCAGCTTGGCCCCTGGCCCTTGGACACTCACCCTGGTCAGGGCCCCTGGCCCCAGGACACTCACCCTGGTCAGGTTACAGATTCTGAAGAGTCTGCTGATGACATCACAGTCCATGGAGCAGGACATGCACTCCACCTGGATAGGCCCGTGCACCGAAGCATCCCCTCCTCTGGCCAGTACTGCGGACAGCCCTGAGCAATCAAACACCAACACTACATCAGCACACAGCCCTGAGCAATCAAACACCAACACTACATCAGCACACAGCGCTGAACAATCAAACACCAACACTACTGTTTCACCATAAACCTTACTGTTTACTCCAGTCAAAACATCATCACCACCCGTCATAATTGATGTTTTATAGTTTTTTTTGTTTATTTGTGAAATAGTTTCACCACTCTTTGATCACAGTAGTTTTACGGTGCTCAGAACTGTGACAGGCAAATATACAGCAGGCCTGACCAATCAGAACTGAGTCAGAGCAAATATACAGCAGGTCTGGCCAATCAGAACCGAGTCAGAGCAAATATACAGCAGGTCTGGCCAATCAGAACCGAGTCAGAGCAAATATACAGCAGGTCTGGCCAATCAGAACCGAGTCAGAGCAAATATACAGCAGGTCTGGCCAATCAGAAGTGTGACGGGCAAATATACAGCAGGTCTGGCCAATCAGAAGTGTGACGGGCAAACATACAGCAGGTCTGACCAATCAGAATTGTGACGGAGCTGACGGACATGTTGCTACGCAGTGACGGGCCTGACCTGCGTGAGGTCGATCTCGTTGAGCATGACGAGGGAGGTGCACCCGTAATCGTACACCAGCCTCCAGAAGTCCTTGATGGTGTTGGGTAAGGGGTGCTGCGTGACGATGAAGGCTGCTGGCTGTCTGTAACTCTGCAGAGGCGAGAAAGTGAGAGTCTCTGACACCCGCGAACACCACCTCTAATGACCTCACCGTTAGTCACAGTGAGGACCTGCAGATATCAATACGTCAATCAAACTGAACAATCGCATAAAACATCAACCTATTGTTACTGTATGTTTGGATCGACCAAACTGAACAGGTTTTGGAGGTCTTGAGTATATTAATTAATTAGTTGAACAAAAAACATTAAGATGTTTCCTTATTAATAAGCTGACGTGATCATCATTCAGGGAATTATACTGGACATTTAAAAACAAATCCTTTGCACATTTCTGAAAGTGACAGACGGTTACACAGTGAAATAGTTTTGTTGTGATCTTGTCAATGACAACACCATTGTTCGATGAGACTGCGGATGTTGCCGTAGTAACGGAATGGATTCGCTACATAAATAATAATCGGCAGGGAGATTAATCAGCTCATGCCAAAAATTTACTCATAAAATAAAAATGAGCAGGGGCATGTGAATGACCATGCAGACGACTGAATTTCCTTTCATCAACCAAGTCAAATTCCCTTTAAAGATTCTCAGGGACATTTGAGTCTGATTTTGTTCCGCATGCAGTGGATTTCCAACAAAAATATTTATCAGCCAACAGGTTATATAAGCCATAAAACAAATCCAGTTTTAATAGAAGCGTCAACTGAGAAATGAAATTTGAGCAATTACCTTGAATTCGTCTGATGGCTTGGTTAGAAGAACAGTTTGTAAAATATAGGAAAATGTGAAATGTATCACCACTTAGCTTAAAAAATAACCAAGCCCAACCCAACCTAGCTTCAGTGCTAACCAAGCCTAGCCCTGCTTAGCTTCAGTACTAAGCCCAACCCAACCTAGCTTCAGTGCTAACCAAGCCTAGCCCTGCTTAGCTTCAGTACTAACCAAGCCCAACCCAAACCCAACCTAGCCCTGCTTAGCTTCAGTACTAACCAAGCCCAACCCAACCTAGCTTCAGTGCTAACCAAGCCTAGCCCTGCTTAGCTTCAGTACTAAGCCCAACCCAACCTAGCTTCAGTGCTAACCAAGTCTAGCCCTGCTTAGCTTCAGTACTAAGCCCAACCCAACCTAGCTTCAGTGCTAACCAAGCCTAGCCCTGCTTAGCTTCAGTACTAACTAAGCCCAACCCAACCTAGCTTCAGTGCTAACCAAGTCCGGGCTTTCTAAGATTTATGGAAAGTTACAGCCTCATTCCAGGAAATCAGATTTCAACTGTTCAATTTTACCATGTAACTAATTTCATGACATTCGGGTCCTGTCTTGAACATATCACTTATTTAATATGGCTCACTATCATGCTCACTGTTATGCTAATTTTCCTACCTCATTTCCACACCAGCCCCAATACATTCCCCTCTGAGGGGGAGGGGGTGGGGGGGGGGGGGGGGAGGGAGAGGGGTGCAGCTCGCACTTAGAGAACCCCACTCCCCCTCCCAATCTACACCCTGTTTTAAGCTCTTATCTGACCCCGGCGCAGTGTGGTGGAGAGGGACTGAAAGCGCGGATAGATTGCTGGAGCACGGTAATCCCTTTCTCATTAAAATGCAAAACGCAGTCTGGCTTCTGGCTTCGCTATTCTTCAAGGCGCTAAGCCACTTAAAAACTCAAGCAGCAATATTTCCAAATAAATAATTGATTAGCTTAATACAGAATGCAATCAAAAAGGCTAAATAACTTTCACTTCTTAGCTGATAAGATAATAATGCTTAAATATCCCTTAAAAGATCAGAGGAGTAGATTATACAGATTATATTAGGCCCACTCTATTGGAGAATAATATGAAAAAAATATGAACACATATACACCTGAATTTGTCTCCAGCATTCTATATCTATTTAAAAATTTTGAAATATGAGGTTTTTCACTCACAAGGTGTGCATTTATGTGTTTTGTATTTATATTTTTATGTTTATGTGAATAATTAGACAAAAATTAGGATATGTGTGAGTGTTTATGTGGGTAAATGATCAACATCTGGTTTGCATGTGTTCATGTGTTTGGCTGCAGTGACACGTACGTCCAGCAGGGCGGCGTTGATGTAGTTGCTGCTCTCCCCGTCGATGGTGATGAGGAAGGGAAGGCAGCGGTCCGGCGGCAGCCCATCCATGAAGCGGTTCCTCTCCTGGTTGCGTGGCAACAGTGCAATGCTGCAGTCCTCTGGCTGGGGCTGGGGGGTCACGGAGGTCAGTGTCTGTGTGGGGGAGATGAAACAGGCTGGTCACACCTTGGCCACACCCCCAATCAGCCATGATTGGCCACTCCTGCCCACCACACACTGGTGGTGCCATCTTGAAAAGCCTCTGTTTCTCCCCTGCTTTATAACTGAGTTGGGATGGCTGCATCCGGCACCCTCCGTTATCATTAAGCTTGGCTGACTGCATTAGGTTACCTCCCCTCTACAACCATATCCAGGAACCCTGAAGCAAGCAGGGTACCTCTCCACACAGGTGACTCACCTGGAACTCGTCCTTCAGGTGTGAGGAATTGCTCTGGGAGTCGATGCGGATCATGTCGTAGTACGCGGCTTTGAACTCACAGGCAGGGATGGTGGTCTCTCCGCAGAGACAGGCCTCCAGAATTGCATCGTGGATGAAAATGTACTGCTCCTGCATCAGAGCACACAAATACACAGAGCTCTGATTTACAAATATATAAAACACACAGACCTCTGATTTACAAATATATAAAACACACAGAGCTCTGATTTACAAATATATAAAACACACAGAGCTCTGATTTACAAATATATAAAAAGACACAGTCCAGTGATTTACAAATATATAAAACACACAGAGCTCTGATTAACAAATATATAAAACACATAGAGCTCAGATTTACAAATACATAAATACACTCATATCTCTTACATGGTGTGGACAGTGTTTGTTGGTACTGGACAATGTTGGACAGTGTCAGACAGTCTTGGGTGGTGTTTTGTGGATGTTAGACAGTGTGGGACAGTGTTTGGTGGTATTGGACCATGCTAATATTGGGTGGTGTTAGGTTTTGCTTGTGTAGGACAGTATCAGACCACGTTGAGTGCTGTTAGACAGTGTTGGGTGATGTTGGACGGTGCTGGGTAGTGTTGATACAGTGTTAGATATTTTTAGGTGGTGGTAGACAGTGTTGAGTGTTGTTATGCAGTGTTGGGCAGTGTTTGGTGATGTTGGATGGTGCTGGGTAGTGTTGGTACAGTGTTAGATATTTTTAGGTGGTGCTGGACAGCGTTGAGTGTCGTTATGCAGTGTTGGGTAGTGTTAGTTATTTTTAGGTGGTGCTGGACAGTGTTGAGTGTTGTTATGCAGTGTTGGGCAGTGTTCGGTAGCGTTGGGTGGCTTTAGGTTGCTACCTCGGTCTGCACCATGTTGATTCTTCGTGATCGCAGAGCCTTCACGCAATTGTAGATATCGACCACGCCCTCTCTCTCTGCCATGTCCAGCATGATATCGATCACGATGTAGCAGCCAGTTCGCCCGGCACCAGCACTGGACACAAGAGAGGAGATCACATGACCTACGCATGGACTGCCCACACAACGCCACATTAGGGGTTGCCAGTTCTTAATCACAACTGATTATACGTAGCTAACTCCCAGCAACCCTGTCCTCTTTCCTCCACTTTTTCCCCAAAGCAATTATTACTTCAATGAAATAAGGGTTCATATTTAGGGAATTCTTCATTGATCCATTATTTCTGTCACTTGCTAGCAAGCTCGCCCATGGTTTGATAATGTTAACGAGCTGACATTGGCTCAGTAGAGTTGTCTCCATGTCCAGCAGTTCTACAGCAGTAATGCTTTCAGGGTTTATGGAATCAGTAGTGAGGAGAGAGTTTGTCTGATTTTGTTAGACCTGGGGTGTACATATGCTGTCAATGTTTGGAGTACCGAGGCATACTGCAACACCTATGGCTTTTCCATGTCGCTGTTTACCCATCTATTACAGCTTGCAGAGCTCGAAATGTGGAAGTTTGAAACAGGCCCACCGTAGTTCTATCCCCTCAGTGCGCCCCCAGTGGCTGGTACCTGCAGTGCACCACGATGGGGCCGGCGCTGGGGGGGTTGGACATCTTGACTCGACGGATGAAGGACAGCAGGCCCGTGGCGTGGTACGGCACTCCGTGGTCCGGCCAGCCGGTGAAATGGAACTGCTTCACCTCCCGGAGCTCATTAAACCCTCTCTGTGAGAAAAACGACAACAAAACTTACAAAACAACTCCTACAACACAACATACACCATGTACATAATAACGCTACAACACAACACACAAAACAATTCAACAACGATGATAACACTTCTAAATCATATATGCAGCAACACATCATGAAAAACAACATTATAACACAACTACAACACCACAGCACAGCCTACACAATAACGTAACCACGTACAACAGCAGTGGGAGAGGAAAGGAGCGCATGGCTCACCCGTTCCAGCGTAAACGTTCTGACCACGTACTCC
Source organism: Albula goreensis (assembly GCA_022829145.1). Classification (NCBI taxonomy): domain Eukaryota; kingdom Metazoa; phylum Chordata; class Actinopteri; order Albuliformes; family Albulidae; genus Albula; species Albula goreensis. The sequence continues at coordinate 1,847,099 of CM040749.1, forward strand.
GCCAGCGGCTCCACCTCCATGAAGGTCACCTTGAAGTCCCCATACAGCTCTGCGTCATCAGGCCAGTACTTATAACACTTCACCTGGAGGAGCACAAGTAAACAGGTAACAATACTGTTTAAAGCACTTCACCTGGAGTAACACAGGTAAACAAGTAACAATACTGTTTACAGCACTTCACCTGGAGTAACACAGGTAAACAGGTAACAATACTGTTTAAAGCACTTCACCTGGAGTAACACAGGTAAACAGGTAACAATACTGTTTAAAGCACTTCACCTGGAGTAACACAGGTAAACAGGTAACAATACTGTTTAAAGCACTTCACCTGGAGTAACACAGGTAAACAGGTAACAATACTGTTTAAAGCACTTCACCTGGAGTAACACAGGTAAACAGGTAACAATACTGTTTACAGCACTTCACCTGGAGTAACACAGGTAAACAGGTAACAATACTGTTTAAAGCACTTCACCTGGAGTAACACAGGTAAACAGGTAACAATACTGTTTAAAGCACTTCACCTGGAGTAACACAGGTAAACAGGTAACAATACTGTTTAAAGCACTTCACCTGGAGTAACACAGGTAAACAGGTAAGAGCACAATGTCTATAACACTTCATAACAGTGTGTATAAATATATTAAGAAATTCTGAATTTGCACCCTTTGCACCAAAAATAGTCAGTGTTAAATTTTTAACTTATTAAAAGCAATTAGACTGACAGGTACATTGAAGTTAGTAACTCCATTTTATAACAGATATGCCAGTGGTTTTCATTGTTGCTAATTCTCTTTAGTTTTAACTGGAGTCCACACTGGAGTTCTTGTCTGTAACAAGTATCTTGCAAAACTGACGTGTAATAAGAATGAATATGAATGAAATTGCTTCTGAACTGAGGAAGCTTAGTGCCCTGTGTTTTCATAGTACTACATAATTCATCTTTTGGAAGCACGTTCTCCAAATCTAGCGTTCAGTTCTACTTATTCAACCGGAAAATACATTTAAAATAACTTTTCTGTTGCTCTTCCTGTTTTCCGAAAGAACAAACTTGTGTTTTGAAGAAGCCATTTATCAAACATTATTGTGTGGAAAAACAGGCTAATACAAAAGTCTGTTTTTTCCTGAAATGCATTCAGAGTAACTAGTTTCTCGGCTCTGTAAAGATGCTGGCCCACATTGTTTTGGTGTCCAGTCTTCACAGGAAATAGAAACGTAAAGGACACAGCGTACCCGTCCGACCTCCACCAGGTTGGTCACCATAACGACACAGGCTGATTGCTCCTGCCACACCATTCTCCAGAAGTCATACACCGTCTCGTGGACCGGGCCTACAGAGAGACAACCGGACCAAACAAAAATTCTGCATTACACATAAAATCACTCATAATAACTACACAAAAGGAAAAAGAATGTTTCACCTTACAGTTTAACCTATACAATTATCAAGTGTTTTCAATACTCCCATTATTTCCATTTCCTTAAAAGGAAGAAAGTGTGGAAGCTCTTAGCCCCCTACCTTGTGTGGCGATGTAATGACTTGGCCTTTGATATCCCTAACAGCAGGTCAGGGGAGACAAAAAACAGATAAAAACCAGCGGTTAGAGGTTGTGTGGTTTTGGCTTTCTAGATCTTGATGAAATAACCTGCAGGAACTGACTGAGATCCTGTCTGGAGCTCTCTATAATTCACCTGAACAAGTGACGCTACACCTGAACAGGTGACAATGTATTTGGGCATTCGATATTAGACGCTTCTGTCAACTGACGGTAAAAAAATATCTAAAATGTCTAAACCCGATTAAATGGCATTGCAGTTGATCAATTGTAAATTGTGGCTGATCAACTGAAGCTAACCTTGATCAACACAATGAAAACAATATCAGGCCAACTGATACAACTGGGGTGCACTAAATATAAAATACACAGTGGCGTACTGCTTAGTGCCAGAGTAATATCTCACTATATGTAGCGTCACAACCACACTTAAACATATGCTACACATACAATATACAGCAATGTTCAGATTGAGGGAGGCTGTCGTTTAACTGAAGCACAGTCACAGTTTCTCTGATCGATCATTTGCAAGGTTGCACACCGATTAGGCATCCTACGCAGCCAGGTATACTGCAGGTACATCGAGAGACAGAAACAGCCACGAGAAAACAAGGAGCCAAGCCCCACAACCCAGCGATGGAGAAGCACGAACAGCTGCTGGGCTGGCTGAGGGTCACATGCGTGGGCCAGTCAAGAGAGGAGAGAGAGAGAAGCACACGTGAAGACGATGGAAGAAAAGCAAAAGATGAGAATGGCATGCATGTTGACACAGATGTGAGCAGCGGAGGGGAGCGGAGGTTAAAGGGAGGAGGGTCCCCTACTGAGATACTTACATCCCTGTACAGCCAAATCTACGCCCCCAAACCACAGGCCGAGTGAGAGAAAGCAAAACAATGTCAGTGTGAGAATAAGGAAGAAAGCTGGGTTCATATCGCACATGAGACATGCACAAAAACACCCGACGTACACAAGTCCCACCCGACTATCGGAGGAGAGGAGAGGAAAGAGAGAGAGAGAAAGGAGGGAAGAGTCGGACACTCACGTCGATGTAGTTGGCGTTGATGTAGTCGGAGGATGGGTCATCCGGCATCGGCTGCAGGATCACTCTGGAGTGGTCATCTGCAGGGGAACACACCTGTCAATCACACGGCTCCTATCTGCCAGTGAACTCTGGGAAACTGAGTTTACATGACTTAACTGCACAATGGAACATGGCACTACTGAAGCTATTTATGTAACATTACCAAAACATTCTAGTATGAAAGTCATTCTGTGGTAGGAAGAGAGAATGTGTTCATGGATGAAGGGATAGTGGCTGTTCTGTGGGTGGTGAGGACGAGCTGCAGTTAAGGTTATTTTTTTTAATCTAATGTTTTGCAGCATGAAACCAGCCGGCCTCTATTCAGCCACACTGCTGTCCTCACCTTCGACCTCAGCTTTGAGTTACGAATTTAAGCAAGTGTTACTTTTTTCGATACTTACACAACATCACGAGGTCGGCGGTTGCTGAAATTAACAAGAAATGTTGTGTGAGAATCAAAAAAAAAAAAACAAAAAAACAAATGAGAGAAATGGCAGGTAACATTTGTTCAAATTCGTTACTCAGAGTCGAGCACAAAGTGCACGGCAGGCATAATAAATAGAGGCCTTACATGCGATGATGTTGCCGTAGCGATTCTTGGTTCTGTTCTGCTCCTTTTTGGCTACGTCCCAGGAAGCCGACTGGCCCTCAAAAAAACTCTAGGAACCAGGAGGAAAAAGCGTTACACACCACCCCTCAGCAAACACACTCTGCTAATATTCTGTTGTAGACCATGTAGGGTAGCATAGCTAGCTGTTCTGTAGTACCGTATTAATGTAGATAGCATAGCTAACCCCTGTTGTACAATATTAACATTGCATAGCTAGCTCTCCTGTCGCGCAGTTTCAGTGTAGCACAGCTAGCTGTCCAGGAGTACTTTGTTAATGTAGCGTAGCTAGCTGTCCTTTAATATGGAATTAGTGTAGTATTGATAGCTAGCTCTCTTGTACTACTGCATTAATTTGGCATAGCTATCTCTCCTGTTGTATGGCATTAATGTAGCTAGCTCCTCTGTCATGCTGAGTCACTTTAACTTAGCCAGCTCAGCGCTAGCTGTCTAACCTCATACTCCTCCTTGAATCCGTAGCTGTCGGAGGTCTTCATGAGGTTGATATGCTGCAGCAGGTCGGCCACACGGATGGCAGGGTGCAGCTGACCCGTCTGATACGGCGACTCGGTTCCCTCACAGTGATACCGCGGTACGTCCAGGAGCCGGCTCGATTCGGCCGCGGCCGGGTGGGGCTCATCTGCGGGGATGGGGCAGGGATATTGAGTAATAACAATAACAAAAATAATAACAGACATTAAAATGTAGAAATGAGGCTTAAGAACAGAACTCCCTCTTTTGAGAAGATATAAACTGAATAAAGACGGGACTTATTAAGGGTGTCGACTCTGAAACGCCTTAGTCTTGTACGATTCATTCATATCTCTGAAACGACTTAGCCTTGTATGATTCATTCATATCTCTGAAACGCCTTAGCCTTGTACGATTCATTCATATCTCTGAAACGCCTTAGCCTTGTACGATTCATTCATATCTTTGAAACGCCTTAGCCTTGTACGATTCATTCATATCTCTGAAACGCCTTAGTCTTGTACGATTCATTCATATCTCTGAAACGCCTTAGTCTTGTACGATTCATTCATATCTCTGAAACGCCTTAGCCCTGTACGATTCATTCATATCTCTGAAACGCCTTAGCCCTGTACGATTCATTCATATCTCTGAAACGCCTTAGCCTTGTACGATTCATTCATATCTCTGAAACGCCTTACTTGTACGATTCATTCATATCTCTGAAAGCCTTAGCCCTGTACGATTCATTCATATCTCTGAAACGCCTTAGCCTTGTACGATTCATTCATATCTCTGAAACGCCTTAGCCTTGTGATTCATTCATATCTCTGAAACGCCTTAGCCTTGTACCATTCATTCATATCTCTGAAACGCCTTAGCCTTGTACGATTCATTCATATCTCTGAAACGCCTTAGCCTTGTACGATTCATTCATATCTCTGAAACGCCTTAGCCTTGTACGATTCATTCATATCTCTGAAACGCCTTAGCCTTGTACGATTCATTCATATCTCTGAAACTTAGCCTTTAGCCTGTACGATTCATTCATATCTCTGAAACGCCTTAGCCCTGTACGATTCATTCATATCTCTGAAACGCCTTAGCCTTGTACGATTCATTCATATCTCTGAAACGCCTTAGCCTTGTACGATTCATTCATATCTCTGAAACGCCTTAGCCTTGTACGATTCATTCATATCTCTGAAACGCCTTAGCCTTGTACGATTCATTCATATCTCTGAAACGCCTTAGCCTTGTACGATTCATTCATATCTCTGAAACGCCTTAGCCTTGTACGATTCATTCATATCTCTGAAACGCCTTAGCCTTGTACGATTCATTCATATCTCTGAAAGAAAAGCATCATCTTTACATCTTAAAGTCTATTCCCATTGCGTTGGCACCCAGTTTGCCTCGTGTGAAATCGCTTAATTAAAATAAAGTGATACAATATTTCATTATGTTGCGTCAGTGCTAGCGTACACTGAGTCACAGTTAGCAAGTCAGCTATACCCAGCATCCTGTAGCTTAATCTTAACTCAGCCTCTACAGGTATGTCTCCTGCTCCGTGTAAGAAAATTATATTTATTTCAATTTAATGCCTTGGTTAATTTGTTAAGTTTTAGGGTCAGTTTCTTAGACATGGATTGAACTGAAACAGTTTTTAATGGAGATCTGCACTGAAATTTTCTTTTAGTCTGGGAAACTGGCCCTCAATATTTACTGTGTAATTTAACTAAAATAAAGGAAGTGACCATCTGTGCATGCTGGCAGGGGTCAGTAAACAAGTAGCGTCTGTACACTGTGGCCACATCATTTATTCTGAGTTTTTAAAAGTCTATTTTTAGGGATTCCTTTAATGTAATTCACAGAGAAACTAATAAACTCTGTGAAGGCGTGTGACAGTAAAATGTGCCTCCTGCCTCCACAACACTTAAGTGTCCATGCAACAACAAGGTACACGGCAAAAAATAAAACTTATGGTCAGAAAAACAGAAACACACACACACACACAGGCACACACACACACACACACACACACACACACACGCGTAAATTGTGCATACATGTAAGCACACACACAGACACACTTACCCGTTATTGGAACTTTACAAGTGAGGCAGTGAAAAGAGAATGAGGAGAGAAACAAATTAGACGTGTAATCTTCACTAACGCGATCATCATGCGCTCACAGAAAATAGGGCTGTCATAACGAAGTGGAACAGAAAACAAGGGTGACAATGCAAATTAAAATGGGAAGGCACTGATTCACAGGGAAAGGGGTCACATTGCAACGCTCCGAGCCACGCAACGACAGTGCAACATCCAGACTACCCCACACAACCACAGCTGACTCAAGTAACGAGCAGAAGCAGTTCGACATGTCTCTGCAAATTAGCACTCAGAAGGTAATTTCAGCCCTCAAACTGCACTTCTCTCCCCAGGGGGGAACTCAGGTAATAATTGAATAAACCTGAGGTGTAGGGAATGGAACAAGCAATCAAACCCTTCTGCTAAGACATGACCAAGTACGGCTTTTTAAAATCATGTTATATTTTTCCTCCCGCTAATGAAATTAGGTCTGACTTAGCCTTTCATTTCCGCGCATGTCAAGCTCTCCCATCACAGAATGAGGGCGCGTCTGAGAATCACAGAGTCTACGCAGTCATTATCTGATTCTGTCATGCAGAAGGTAACGGGCATGTCTACCGCATCTCATTCTGATGTGTGAAGGAACAGTAACATGCTTTGACTCACTTACTGTTAGTCAAAGGGCCTTTTCGGTTTGAAGCAAAGTGACAAAAAGCTGTGGATTTCTGATAACTATTTAGTATCATCCTGTGCTACTTAATATTTACCTGTGTTACTCCATACCTGTTCTATTTAGCCAATGCATTACACTAGTTAACTAAGCCCCAGCTAGCAATTTTTTGGTTGCCCGAACATTCCAAGAACATGAGGGCAAATGTTCGCAGGAAGTAAACTTTGTCCGGTTTTTGTGATGTTCCTTGGACGTTATTTACTGGGAACATTTTCTGCTGACCTTGACAGACCTTCTTTGGAACAATATATCATTCTTACAGTGTTTGTGGATCATTCAGATTATAAAGTTATGTCAAACCCCAGAGAAAATATGACCTAAATTTTCCCTAGTGTTCTGGGAATGTTGTCTGTCAGCTGGGGCAGCACTTTCAGACTTAAATCCATCAGAACCCCTCTCTGGCATGCCTTCAAGTGATCTAACACACGCAGGACTGTCAGATCAGCGCTACAGCAAGTCTCCAGCTTTTCACTTCCTTCTGTATGAAAAGACTCATACTAGTATTTTACCACCATTTGGTACCGGTGTGAACTGGGGTCAGCGGGGGGAATGCCAGCATTTTGATAACAGAATTTCTGCTGACATGGTTTGTTTTGAGGGTGTCTTATTCATCTGGATCAGACACTTCTCAGAGTAAACTCGGCTGTCCTGGCTCTTGGGAGTCATTGTTCCTCCAAACCTTGAGGCTGGTTCAGTGAAAGAGCTGGCAGTGCTTCACTACAAAACAGAGTGTGGCCCTGAAGCACCACCTGGAAGCGGCTCAAATGGCCCCATTCAGATTAACTATCGGCATAACATAAAAACAGCATCCGTTTTATCAGGCATGTAACACGACACCCCCCACTGCCAAGACAAACCCAGAGCCCCTGCACTAATGCAACGGAATGCTAAATCGGCTGACAATCTAACAACTAACACCAATGCATGCTGGGAAATTTGGGGACTGGTGACACTGGACTGTGTCCTCACCTAGTACAGCGGTTGGCACGAGCGGATCACTGGGCACTGTAGGGGAGAAAAGCAGATAAGAACATATTCCTCTAACCATGTGAGTACAAGCCTTAGTTTTTTTTCTGTAGCTACCTTAGGGTTATTACTATTGTACCAGAGTTATTGTTTACTAATTGTTTCTTATGTTTTTTTTTTCCCCTCAACAGGTCATCCATAGGGTTCAGTCCTTTCTAACCCTACTGGCACTTGACACTTGTACCCTTCCCTACGCACTTTGATAATCTTGTTCCCAAAGAAATGCACTTTGTGTTGTAAGTCGCTCTGGATAAGAGCATCTGCCAAATGCCTGTAATGTAATGTAATGTCTGTATCAATCTATTATGTTCACACAGATAGGTGTCAATTGTTGGAAGAGTAGAAGCAGAGGTCCTGTCAGGTTGACACGCTGGACACGCTGTGGACTGCAGGTTAACAATTGGGCTGAGGTGGGCTGGAAGGTCTGTTCTCGTCATTATTATTTTATTATACCCATATGTTCCATTAATGTTCTTATTTAAAGACATATTGCTGTAATGTCTTCAGCGAGCACCATGGCGACAGTTGACCAGGTGCAGCTGGGAGCCTTCTAATGAGACCATGTAGCACTGAGCCCATTCTCCTGGAGTCACTAACGTTTGCATCGTCATTTAAAAACAGCCACAAAAAATGAAAACGGATTTAATTCTATGGCATGACAATTAAATATAAGATTTAATAGTTATCTGGACAGTGCTAATCCGAAGAACGCAAAGTTATCAAATGCACTGATTTGGTCATTATGAACTGGCAATGAATGAGGTAGGTATGTTCATTTTCACACTATATGTAAGCATATCTCTCTCTCTCTCGTTCTCGTTCTCTCTCATAGCTCTCCTTTTTGCTGTCTTTCGCTCTCATTCCAGTTCTGGCCGGGTGGACCTGGGATGGGATGGACCTGTCATGGCCACACTCACATCTGTTGCTGAAGTTGTGTGAGTCCATGAAGGTGACGGCCGTGGGCTCTTCGGCGTGGACGGTGCTCTGGTCAGCGTAGCCGCGGTCCATGGAGTTCACCATGTGAGTCATCTCCTGCCTGGTGTTCCCGATGGCATCCTTCCGCTTCTTAGCCAGCTTCCTGCAGCACGCCAAAGAGACGCAATTTCAAACACCCAGCCTTCAGAAGAGCCGGGGCAGAGGCCAACTCCATTTCAGTTTGGTCAACTCAACAATGAGAGGTCAACTCATTAATTTCAAGACAGCTAATAATCTTCTTAAGACATTTTCCAATTACTTAAATAATGCATTGTTGTGAATAATAATTTCTTGAATTACCTGATTTGAACTAGAGCCAGCCTCAACTGTACAAACCTCCACACTGTGAGGTCAAAACCAACACAGTAAACTCCTCAGGCTATTAACCCATAAGCTTGTTGCTTCCAAAAGGTATCTCTTAATTTATAAATCAGGGCCTCATTTAAGTATTCAGTATGTGCAAAACACTAAAAGACTAAGAAAGAATGCGATTGGTTGAGGTAGTTTGCCTGGTGCAATCACAAACCATGTCACTGAAGTTGCATGTATGAAAATTTTAATGTGCTTTGATCAATCTGGATGTAAGGGTTTTCAAGGAGATTTACATTCAGGTGAAACCGCAGAGCGAGAAACAAAATGGCATCTGTCAGAGGGACAGCCCAATTTTAAAAAAGAAATCAAACAGATTAATTTCCTAGCTGAATATTTCATCCTCACTTAATATTGACATCCTTTGTCTCCGTAGCAAATCCCAGTTACTTGTCTACGGAGAGATTTACCTGAAAGCAAGAGATTAAATCTTTATGGATGACAGACGGTCTATAATGGAGATTCAGGGCTGTTTTTCACAGGGAGGGGGATCAGTATCAGAGCCATTTATTTACAGTGACAGCCCTCCCCCCTAAAGCCCCACCCTGCTTTTTCTTGGCACCGAGTCAGAGGAGAGGATCTTTGGATTCGTTGCTCTAATGTTCTGAAAACACAGACATCTCCACGGTGACGGTGCCGGAGTTAGGGCGCCAGATGGGTGTTCAGCGGGAGAACTCGGCTAATTGTGAAACTACAAAAGCAATTATGTTCTGGATGGGGCCTTCCCACCCATCAGGAAATATAAATGAGCTGCGAATGGGTACGAGTGGCAGCGTGAGCTAAAACAACAATCATCCCGAAATAACTCCACTTCCACAGCTATCTTTTAATGGCCTGTCTGAGCGGCTGCCATTGCTATAGTCCCACTGCTTGGTAATTGTCTTCCCCCAAAATGCTATTTTGTCATAAGCTTCTTCCAGATACATCTATCTAATAATTACACAGGAAACAAATAAATACCACATAACAGGGGGAGATAAAGTTATACTGAGCTATAAATAAGGTTGTGGTTTGGAGAATGTTCCCGGCCTGCGCTGGTTGCTGAACCAGAAGGGCCGATACAGTAAAGACGTTCCAGCCTCCTGGCAGCCCAGTGGTCATTGAGAGAATGTTCTGGCAGCTCTTCAGTACCCCGGTGAAGCTTGGCCCACCGGAGCAATATAAAAAACATGATTACAGAGCACGGCCCCAGCTCCACCTGTTCATGTATAATACCGGCGGGTACATAAATCGATGTGGAAGTGATGCTTGAGAGAGACTTAAAGAGACAGGCGCCGTTCAGATCAGCAGCTCTGTGTCCAGCCCTTTCAAACCAAAAACAGGAGCGCATAGCAGCACAGTGAGAACGCACCCCCAAAATACAGGGGGAGGGGGACCCCACTTTACCAGAGTAAACCTACATCATCTTTACAACTGTTTTAATTGATTATTTTTTTGCTAAATGTGTCACTTGTTTCGTTATAAAATGTTTTATGCCATAACTGGTAGAGGTGAATTAATGAAAAATGAAAAATTGGTCAGCTTCTAAATTTAAGATGATTTTCTAAGAAGAAAAATCCCAGATTAGATACAGATTTATGGAGCTAATTGTGCTAGCTGTAGCTAAGGTAACACAACTGTTAGTCAGAGGTAAAAAAAATAAATAAACAAGCTCCTTATTTGTAGTGCATACTTGCCAAACCCATGCTTGAGGTTTCACATTTCTAAGGTTATAAATTGCCACAAAACGAACATATATGGAGCCGCAGGCTGTAAGAGCAGAAAACAGTGCAGAAGAAAAACAGACTGACAGAAGCCGTTCTCTCAAATCACTGCACAGTGATAATCCAGGTTTAAAATTGTGTCATTCACATAGTATTTGGACTTTGGAGGAATGAAATTGCTATCTACTGTGTCTTTATAAAGCTGAGTTTGTTCTCTTGCCAGCAGTAAATAAAAGTAAAAGTGTCTTCAAGTGAAAGTGAGTGATTATGATGTAAGCATGATGCTGATTATGATGTAAGCATGATGTCACACATGCTTTAATGGGGCATGACTGAAAGCAATGAGCAATTATTAAGTCTTTATTTTATGGATGATTTCATTTAGAATGAGAAAAAAAAAACACGTAAAAGTTTGAAAGTTAGAATTGTTTGTATACCAGCAAACATCCCCCAGATCACAGGCTTAAAGTAAAGTTACTACCACCAAAACCCTGCAAAAACAAGTGCTCAACCATCATTTACCCACAATCCTCAACAAAAGTCATTTGAAATGTGGTGATTAAATGACAGTGAATGAACACAAACAGGAGTACATAAACACACACGCATACGCAACCTCACATACATGGACACACACACATACACAGACACACACATAGACACATGGACACACGGACTCACACACAGACACACACATGCACACACGCACGCAAGCGCGCGCACACACACGACGCAAGTGCAGCATTCTTTTTTCAAACGTCACTTGCAGCTCTGATTTGCATCTGCGGAGTGTGTGAGCATTTGACAAATTACAGATCGTTTGAACGGCATGTTGCTTTGTCATTGAAAAAAGGATACTGCATCTTTAAAACACTAAAGAAAGTCCTTAAGACAAGGTGCCATGTGTGCTTTACTTACAGGTAATAGGAGTAGGAATAGTGGGTCCTCCTGGCCAGCAGGGGCAGCAGAATAAAGAAACTCTGGTGAATGGATTGTGTGAGTCCATTATATCAACATAAAAAAACAGAAAAGAATTCAATTTTACATGGCTTGTGTTGTGGTTAGCAGTTAGCATTTCAATCCATTTCTTAATTGTAAATGGCATGCAGTGAAGAGTTTATCCGCTAGGCTATCCAGTTTTATATAAAATTGATGAAACATGTCATAAAATTAGTTACAGTTCAAATCTTTTTGAACCGAGTGAACTGTATCTGTATGTCATGTCTGTGAAAACTGGTATGTTTTTTTCTGTACATTAACAGATCTATAGTATAGTTGTTTTATGTGTAATCATATGTGATGTAATTTAACAAATAAAGGTTCATATGGTGAAAAATAAAGTCCAAAAACTCCAACAGAGACATTAATAGCATACATAATTTTTTCCTGTGTCGAACATACCGTCCTCCAACAGCACATTTTAAAGATGCAGTATCATCATTATATTTCATTTCATGTATAAAAACACAATGTATATTTATATTGTATGTATATACAGAATGATATGTATTCTTTATGGTTTTGATCATTTTTACATTCAGAGGAAATGTGCACTCCCATCAGCGGGACATTGAGGGGAAGAATGAGAGTGTTCCATTCTGAATGAAGGGAAATGGATGAGCACTAACATGCGCTGAGACCGATGAGCGCTCAGCATGGCTCACCCCCGCCAGGGGAGACCAGGGAGGAACAGAGGGGACAGGAGGAAAGAGAAGGGTTCAGTCAGGTGAGCAGGTGCTATACAGAGTCACATTCCTCCAGCTTTGCTCAGTTTTTGCACACAATTTAAAACACAATTTCTGAAACAGAATCTCATGCTCACATAGTTAATACGGGACTCCAAACGGTTAGCAAATGCCTGACAATCCTTAGGAAATTGAAACTCCGACCTAAAAGCCATGTCACTGATGCACAAAATCACACATCTGCATCAAAACATTAACAACTGCAATCAGGAAGCTCATACTGCCAACATCAAACAGAGATGCACAAATTACCAAAACATGAATATATACAAGACTAAGTTAAAGTTGTGCCAGGCTATTTACAAGCTGCAGAAGAATTTCATTCAGGAACATTTCGTTTTGCACCTGAAAAGTGCTGCAGTTTCCTTTTGGAATGTATTAGGCACAAGCAACTGGGAAAATATAACAGGAAAAAGATACAGACTGAGAGACACCACTGCTCTCCACTCTGTAGCTTATCATCGTCTTCCAGTGTTTACTGCTCCAAGCTGATACAACAAAAAGACCACGGAGACTGAGAAGCTATCCCACTCTGACACCAGTGTTTCGGTCAGAGGGCAGAAATATTCACGTCTTTTGTTTCATTGTCATTTTTCCAGCTGAAAATGACTTTGAATGACAGGATAAATCCAACATAAACTCAGTGGTCTATTAGACTGTCATATTTAAGAATTCACTCATCAACAGTCATGTCAAACCATCCCAAAACTGATGAGTGGATTATGTGATTACAGATTTCAGTGCAGTGTGACAGACAAGTTTTTTTTTCTTTTTAATCAGAAATGCCAAATTAGGAAACAGACCAGTTTAAGAGTCACCTCTGCCATCAATATTGTAAGATATAAAATGAGAAAATAATAGTACAAAAATCAATTTCATCCAAGTACTTTTGTTATGCTCAAACAAAATGCAAATTCTGCGAGTTCACTGAATAAAAATGAAAAATGAAATATGATTCTTTAAAACTTAAATTGAGGGCCAGAAAACAATTTCAGTTCAGCACCAACTGGAGGAATTAATTACAGAACAAAATATGCACAGTTATGCCCGAGTAATCTCATTTTAAGAGACATCTGCCATTATACTTCCACGATAAGCCATAAACAACATTAAGAAGCTATCTGCTAAAGCAAACAATTCCTACATGTATTCCCTCAGTATGAAACGCTCAAAATCAAACAGACCCTCCCTAGCAACTTTCGACTACAGCACATTTTCATTCAATACAGAATTTATCTCCTGAAAATAACCCTTTCAAAACAGCTTTAAGATGCATTTAAAAGACAAAATTAAAGTAGGAGTATTTGTTGTCGGCTGAGTCACATCTTGGACTACAAATCTCCCATTTCACTCCGTGCATTATTTCCACGGCGGAATCCTATGCTCTTTCCATCTTATCTCCACAAACCAAGTGGGGCACAATCTCAGCCAGCAGAAACCCAAAAATGAGAGGAGAGAGAAAAGAAGAGAAAAACAGACCAAAGGAGAAGGGGGAAATGGCTGTGGAAAATGTGCAGAGTGCTTAAGTCACTTCAGCCTCTGACAATTAAACCAGCAGAAGTAGAAAAGATTGTTGTAGAGGCTGTGTAGATTGTTGCAGTACTCGTGTATCTTGTTGCAGAGGCAGTGTAGATTGTTGCAGTACTCGTGTATCTTGTTGTAGAGGCAGTGTAGATTGTTGCAGTACTCGTGTATCTTGTTGAAGAGGCAGTGTAGATTGTTGCAGTACTCGTGTATCTTGTTGTAGAGGCAGTGTAGATTGTTGCAGTACTCGTGTATCTTGTTGCAGAGGCAGTGTAGATTGTTGCAGTACTCGTGTATCTTGTTGCAGAGGCAGTGTAGATTGTTGCAGTACTCGTGTATCTTGTTGCAGAGGCAGTGTAGATTGTTACAGTACTAGTGTATCTTGTTGCAGAGGCAGTGTAGATTGTTGCAGTACTCGTGTATCTTGTTGCAGAGGCAGTGTAGATTGTTGCAGTACTCGTGTATCTTGCTGTAGAGGCAGTGTAGATTTTGTCAGTACGAGCGTATTTCGTTGCAGAGGCTGTGCAGATTGTTGCAGAGTTAATATACTGTGTATATCAATCCTTAATGCTGAGATTTTGCGGCTGATTGTCCCACTCTTCTTTTGAATGGACTTTCTCTCTCCAGCTCTAGTGCCATTGCTATTAGTGTCACCGCTCTTAGTGACAGCTATTAGTGTCATTGGAACTGTAGGGGTATTTGTGTGCTCCTGTATGTTAGTTCATTTGTAGATAGGTATTTGTGTATGTTTGTGTCAATGCAACATACATGCCTGTGTATCCCTGCTATATCAGTGTATTTGTAAATGTGTGTATTTGTATGTGCATGTGTGTGTATGTGTGTGTGTGTGTGTGTGTGTGTGTCCCTGCTATGTCAGTAACTGTGTAGTAAATTTGTAAATGTGTATATGTATTTGTGGGTGCTTATGGCATTTGTAGAGCAAACAGAGCAAACAAGATGCTAATATTCAGCTATTTGGGATTGTAATACACACAAATGGCCAAAGGGTGGCAGCATTGGTCATACAAAAGTAAACTGAGAGCCTTGCTACATTGATGCCATATCAAAAGGCAATATCACCCCAAATGTGCCGTGATTTGGGGAATGCAGATAGTTTGCTGTTAAATGCGTGATGTGTGGAAAAGGCTGTGTGCTGCAGGACGTTGTGGGTCGGTACAGGTGGTGATGAGGACAGCATTTGGGCTTCCCATTTCAGTGCTCAAACTTGCTCCCTTAATCCATCAAAACAAAGGCAAAGAACCTTTGACAAAAAAACAACAGTGCTTCACACTCGTCACACTTTGCCCTAGATGCTAAGCTGTACTTCCTTTCCTATTTTTGGCAAAAAGAAACAGAAAAAGGTGCTTGCAGACTCACCAAATTTCACCTGCAATGGAGCACAGAATTTTCAACAAAAGGCAGTCACCTGCCCATTCATCACAACATAAACCATTTCACACAGCAAGCCTACCTGTGTTCTCCACCTGTGTGTGCTGTGCCCGCATGTTATATCTGCACAGGTGTGCTGTACCTGTGTACTCTACCTGAGTGGAGTGCTGCACCTGAATGGAAGGTCTACCTGGCATTGCCTACCTCAGGTAACAGGGAAAACTCAAGCCACACCTCCATTGAAAGAGCTACGACACAAACTAGAGAATCAGCCTCCACAAATTACCTCTAAAGTGCTCACACTCATTTCCTATGATGTATATCCATGTGTGGAATGCATATGTGAGTAACAGGGCATGTTCACACTGCAGGTGAGACAAAAGGGGAGGGTGTAGCCTGGCTCGGCCTCTGTGCTCTACTGAGCATGCTCAGACTCACCTGGGCATTGCACTGTATAGACAGCTTGCTCAGACTTATCCAGCCAGGTATATTACAATACTGAGCATGCTCAGATTCACTCAGACTAACCCAGGCACTGTACTGTACTGAGCATGCTCAGACCCACCCAGACACTGCACTATATTGAGCATGCTCAGACTAACCCAGGCACTGTGCTGTACTGAGCATGCTCAGACTAACCCAGGCACTGTACTGTACTGAGCATGCTCAGACCCACCCAGACACGGCACTATATTGAGCATGCTCAGACTAACCCAGGCACTCTGCTGTACTGAGCATGCTCAGACTCACCTCTTCTTCACCAGTAGCACAGAGAGGAGGAGGATGAGGATGAAGACCAGTGCTCCTGCTCCAATGCCAGCGATCTTCACCACCCTGTCAGTCTGTTGAGCTGGGTCAGGGATCACCTCCGGCTCCTCTGTCGCCCCTGCACAACCTCACACACACACACACACACACACACACACACACACACACACACACACACACACACACACACACACACACACACCCAATACACAACACACACACACACACACACACCCAATACACACCACAAAACACACACACACGCAGCAACATGCAAACAAACAAAAATGATTAGCTCATCCCAGTCTCTTATCCATGTGTACACACATAATCGATACTTCACTCAAGCACAACCATTCCTTCATTCAAACACACACACACACACACACACACACGACCAGTTAGGCTCATTGACATATTTCCTAACCAAAGGGAGGCTGCTGTTTGAATGCTGTAGTGATGGGGCTGGCTGTTGAATGGGCTGTGGGTGGTGCTGGGCTGGCTGTGCTGCTGTGGGCTGTAGTGGGGTTGGGGCTGGCTGTGCTGCTGTGGGCTGTAGTGGTGCTGGGGCTGGCTGCACTGCTGTGGGCTGCTGCTGTGCTGCTGTGGGCTGTAGTGGTGCTGGGGCTGGCTGTGCTGCTGTGGGCTGTAGTGGGGTTGGGGCTGGCTGTGCTGGGGCTGGCTGGCTGTGCTGCTGTGGGCTGTAGTGGCTGCTGGGGCTGGCTAGTGCTGCTGTGGGCTGTAGTGGGGCTGGGGCTGGCTGTGCTGCTGTGGGCTGTAGTGGGGTTGGGGCTGGCTGCACTGCTGTGGGCTGTAGTGGTGCTGGGGCTGGCTGTGCTGTGGGCTGTAGTGGGGTTGGGGCTGGCTGTGCTGCTGTGGGCTGTGGTGCTGGGGCTGGGGTTGGGGCTGGGGCTGCTGTGGCTGGGCTGGCTGTGCTGCTGGGCTGTAGTGGGGCTGGCTGTGCTGCTGTGGGCTGTAGTGGTGCTGGGGCTGGCTGTGCTGCTGTGGGCTGTAGTGGGGCTGGGGCTGGCTGTGCTGCTGTGGGCTGTAGTGGGGCTGGGGCTGGCTGTGCTGCTGTGGGCTGTGGGGTGGGGCTGGCTGTGCTGCTGTGGGCTGTAGTGGGGCTGGGGCTGGCTGTGCTGCTGTGGGCTGTAGTGGTGCTGGGGCTGGCTGTGCTGCTGTGGGCTGTAGTGGTGCTGGGGCTGGCTGTGCTGCTGTGGGCTGTAGTGGGGTTGGGGCTGGCTGTGCTGCTGTGGGCTGTAGTGGGGCTGGGGCTGGGGTTGGGGCTGGCTGTGCTGCTGTGGGCTGTAGTGGGGTGGGGCTGGGTGGCTGGCTGTAGTGGTGCTGCTGTGCTGCTGTGGGCTGTAGTGGTGCTGGGGCTGGCTGCTGCTGCTGTGGGCTGTAGTGGGGCTGGGGCTGGCTGTGCTGCTGTGGGCTGTAGTGGTGCTGGGGCTGGCTGTGGTGCTGTGGGCTGTAGGGCTGGGGCTGGGCTGTAGTGGGGTTGGGGCTGGCTGTGCTGCTGTGGGCTGTAGTGGGGTTGGGGCTGGCTGTGCTGCTGTGGGCTGTAGTGGGGCTGGGGCTGGCTGTGCTGCTGTGGGCTGTAGTGGGGCTGGGGCTGGCTGTGCTGCTGTGGGCTGTAGTGGGGTTGGGGCTGGCTGTGCTGCTGTGGGCTGTAGTGGGGCTGGCTGGGCTGGCTGTTGGCACTGCTGTGGGCTGTAGTGGTGCTGGGGCTGGCTGCACTGCTGTGGGCTGTAGTGGTGCTGGGGCTGGCTGCTGTGCTGCTGTGGGCTGTAGTGGGGCTGGGGCTGGCTGTGCTGCTGTGGGCTGTAGTGGGGCTGGGGCTGGCTGTGCTGCTGTGGGCTGTAGTGGGGTTGGGGCTGGCTGTGCTGCTGTGGGCTGTAGTGGGGCTGGGGCTGGCTGTGCTGCTGTGGGCTGTAGTGGTGCTGGGGGGCTGGCTGTGCTGCTGTGGGCTGTAGTGGGGTTGGGGCTGGCTGTGCTGCTGTGGGCTGTAGTGGGGTTGGGGCTGGCTGTGCTGCTGTGGGCTGTAGTGGGGCTGGGGCTGGCACAGACACTATAATACAGATGTATTACTGGGTTCATCACACATGAAATATGGGAGCATCACTCTTCACAGACACCTGTCAGAATGACGAATGTCTGCCCTCCGCGCAAATAACTCTTCCACCGCAACGGCAGAGAATGCACAGCAAGCACAAATACAGCCCACCACTCCAAGCGGCTCCCTGCCCTCCCGCTTCTGCAAGAGCATACTGGATACCTACCCCCCACCTCCTGCATTCCGGATACCAGCACCCCCCCGCCTTCTGCATCCCGGATACCAGCCCCCCCCCCCCCAGCCCCCGCCTCCGCCATCCCAGATACCTGCAGAGACCCAGCCCTCCGTCCACACCCTGTGCTTCCTCAGAATACCTGTTCCACTGAGCACAGGTGAACCTCCTGACAATAACCCCACTGCATGTGAGGACAGGTGAGCCAAATAAACCCAATTTTAGTTTATTTCAGCAACCCTGGTGTAGCCCAAATTACATACCCCTCCCCCTTCTCTCAAAACACAAGGACCCCCACAAACACATACTATATGTGTATGTATGTATGCAAGAGTCTGTGTGTGAGTTTATGCATGTGTGTATGTACATGTATACATGTGGATGTGTGTGCAAGTGTGTGAGTATGTGTGTAACGGTGTGGGAGTGTGTCAGTATATGCATGTTTATATGTGCTTGTGTGTGTGTGTGTGTCTTTAGGTATGTGTATCAGTGTGTGTGTGTCGGTGTGTCTGTGGGTGTGTGTAACCTAGGGGACCTAGCTTAGCCTAAAGGAGCAGACACACACACACACACACACACACACACACACACACACACACACACACACACACACACACACACACACACACACACACACACACACTGCTGTTTTACACACACAGTTTTACTCCATTGAGTCTGACACTCAGGGTTATTAATCAGTAGTACTGGTCTGCTTCAGCCACACTAAGCTAATCCTTCTCTTCCATCACCAATACAAATGTTCCTGTCAGACGCAAAAAAAAACCACAAGTATTTCAAAAAGAAATTGGATTACACATATTCAGAGATAAAAAAAATTCCCAGTTTAAAATGAAAATCAACTTTCATTTCTGGGGAGATGCGATGGGGGCAGGGGGAGGCGTGTCGAATCGTGCCTGAATTGCTTTCATGATCTCCAGGTCTGTTTTCCCCCAGTGCCTGAGTGGAAAACAACCCCCGCCCATTCCCAGTGAAGATCGTTCTGCTCAAATCAACCGAGTCAGGTGAGTGGGGTGAGCCAATGAGGGCTCAATGCACACAGCAGAGTATCTGCACTTCTCACACTGCAATGAGCAGTGTCTTACTTTAATTACACTGAAAAACAGCTGCCTATATAGTATAACACTTAGGGAGCTGGGCTTGTAGCTCAGAGGTTACAGTGTAGTGTAATGGTTAGGGAGCTGGGCTTGTAGCTCAGAGGTTACAGTGTAGTATAATGGTTAGGAGCTGGGCTTGTAGCTCAGAGGTTACAGTGTAGTGTAATGGTTAGGGAGCTGGGCTTGTAGCTCAGAGGTTACAGTGTAGTATA
This sequence comes from Albula goreensis, assembly GCA_022829145.1. Classification (NCBI taxonomy): domain Eukaryota; kingdom Metazoa; phylum Chordata; class Actinopteri; order Albuliformes; family Albulidae; genus Albula; species Albula goreensis. The sequence goes on from CM040749.1 coordinate 1,866,755, forward strand.
ATGGTTAGGAGCTGGGCTTGTAGCTCAGAGGTTACAGTGTAGTGTAATGGTTAGGGAGCTGGGCTTGTAGCTCAGAGGTTACAGTGTAGTGTAATGGTTAGGGAGCTGGGCTTGTAGCTCAGAAGTTACAGTGTAGTATAATGGTTAGGGAGCTGGGCTTGTAGCTCAGAGGTTACAGTGTAGTATAATGGTTAGGGAGCTGGGCTTGCAGCTCAGAGGTTACAGTGTAGTGTAATGGTTAGGGAGCTGGGCTTGTAACTAAGCATTTGAAGGTTTAGTTCCAGGGTAGAACACGTGTGTGTGTGTGTGTGTGTGTGTGTGTGTGTGTGTGTGTGTCCATTTAATGCATATTCCAAACATGCAACAGTGCATATGTGCTGACTTGCTTTAATGACTTTGGTAAAGAGTTGACGGTCTAAACAGGCAACATGAGGTAAAAACACCAGCACTGTTATTCACTGCAAACAGCAGTAAATACACGATCACACAGCACCCCAAAAACTCCTGTCATACATTTGCACCACAATAAAATAATTCACATGCATGCCACAGCTATTTCATTCAGATTTACTTTATGAGCACAGATGACGGCAGTACGTGCTGATTTGGGGGGGTTTGCCTGCTAATGAGCTCTGTAGCCTGACACACAGAGGCAGAACTGTTCGGGTCTGAGCGCTGGACACAAACTAAACCTTTATTCAGCGTAATCAGATCTGGGGCTTCTGGAGGCAAAGTGACAGCGCCGAACCCTCAGCTGTGGCCACGGCAACCAGCTCCAAAAACACACAAAAAGGACAGCTCACCCCAAACACAAAAGCGTGCACAAACTCACACACACACACACACACACACACACACACACACACACACTACAGCTCACCCCAAACACAAACGCGCGCACAAACACACACACACACACACTACAGCTCACCCCAAACACAAAAGCGCGCACAAACTCACACACACACACACACACACACACACACACACACACACTACAGCTCACCCCAAACACAAACGCGCACACGAACACACACACACACACACACTACAGCTCACCCCAAACACAAACGCGCGCACACACACACACACACACACACACACACACACTACAGCTCACCCCAAACACAAAAGCGCGTGCGCACTAACACACACACACACACACACACACTACAGCTCACCCCAAACATTGGTGTGATTAGTAGCCTTGCTAACATGCTTTTATTGCCTTTTATCAGAGATGTGTTTTTCAGCTGCGTCTGTGACATAAACACCGCAAAGGTGAGCACATGACTGCAGATAAGAGCAATTAAACAGGCAGAAATTTAGATAAGAGACAAGAACAAAGCCTGTTAAAAACAGTAGCATTTAAACCGTAAATCTAAACATTCACATAGTACACGTGCACACACACACTCACACACACACACACACTGACACACACACTGACACACTGTCAATTGTGCTCCTTTGTGAGAACATGATGTCATTAATTAAGTGCTCAGAAATCCACAGCAGGGTGGTGTGTGGTCTAAGGCCCTTTCATCTGTAATTTTGGGGCATTCTGATTGGTGGGGGACATTAGCGCTGGAGCTGCGCACACATCAGGCTGGTTTGTGTGGACGCCGTGGGCCGCCTTTGTCTGCCCGCCACCCCACATCCACACGCCCACGGCACATTTCAGAGGAAATTGCATTCTTTTCCATAACCATTCTTAATTCTTAATCATTTAAAAAGCCAACAAAAAGGCTTAATAGAACAGGAGTAAGCTCCCTTTTGGAAAATCCGCCGAGCTGCCCCCCCACCCGCTCGCCAGCCCAAAGCTGCGCTCGAGAGACGCGACTTAACTGTCCAAACATCAGAAACAGGCTTTGCCTAAACCCGGAGCGCTCTCCCGTGCTATCCCCTCGGCTGGGCCGCAAAAACAAGCAAAATTGCCGATCAGATCACACGAGAGAGCAGCACAGAGGGCGTGGGCAAAGGATGAAGGGAAAAACCCTTAGAATACAATAAAAAAAGTGCTGGTCTAATTACACACAGACTGCGCTGCCACCACGGAAAACTGTCAGCTTTTTCTTTTACCTTTTGTTGCAAGTCTCAGGCACTGAGTTTTAGTTTCCTGTAAGAAGACAAAAGAAACAGTCACAAGGGTACACCTCTGCTCCTTAGCCACATACACGGGCACAGCAACGTGCACTCACATGCACACGCTTCTGTCACACACACACACACACACACACACACACACACACACACACACACACACACACACACACACACACACACACATCTGCACTTGCAAACACACATGCACATGCATATGTACACACACATGCACAGACACCCGCACACATACACGCACATAGATATACACACACAAACCTACTCCTGTGCTTTACTTCAAAGACACACACATGCACATACACACAGACACACAAATGCACACTCATGTACATTACACACATACACACATACATACACACACACAGCATTAGAAACTGACCTTCTCCACACTGCTAACAGCCTGGAAGTAGATGTTGTAGTTCTTGCGAGGGGCCAGCGGAGGGTTCCAGAAGCCGTGGTAGGTCTTGTTGTCTCCTACGGTGAATGGCGAGGGCTCTGGCAGGTTACTCGGCGGCAGTTCGGCGGCGAAGTAATATGGTGAACCACCAGAGGAGGCGCTCTGGTAAGAGACGGGGACCTGGTAGCATTCCCCCGAAACTGCCTCCCTCCGAGCACGATGGGGGTTTAGTTCCTCTACCACAATCTGGTATGAGCTGGAGGAGCAGGACATTACATCACGTACAGTTACATCCAATCAGGTCCAAGCTACAGGAATAAAACATTACATCATATACTATCACATCCAATCAGGTCCAAGCTACAAGAACAGCATATTACATCATATACTATCACATCCAATCACATATTGAGCAAAAGGAACACATTACATCATCAATGTCATGTCTCAGCAGGATAACATACATTCATTTAAAAAATAAGACAATAAACAATATTTTCCCAAACCATGTCACAGGAAATAACCCTGTGTATTTAGTTAAAATGTTAGTTTGGGTTGGATAAGTAAACAAAGAAGAAAATAAGAATTCACAGAGACAAATGTTTTTTAAAATATCACTACAGCTCATTTCTAATAAAGTTTTGCAGTAATTGTGCAGTATTTATGGGGCAAACGGGTCTGAGGATGAGAAGTGAGGGGTCAGAGGTCAGAGCAGAAGCGCTCTGCTTGAGCCCAATGAATGCTAACGGGAGGAGGCTTGACCTTCACGCAACCCTGGAGCAGAACAGCCTCAGCTTGCTAATGCTAAAGGCTCCTCTTCATCAGCAATCGCACTTAATATTCCTACAACATAAGGACGCTCCAAGAAAATAATTATTTCAGTCTGCCACTCTGGAAAAGAATCAATAATAAGGTGCGGGGAGGGGCTGTTTGTGGTTCTTATTCATCTCTTTGTGTCAGTGATGCTTTAGCATTAGCGTAGTGTCAGTGATACTTTAGCATTAGTGCGGTACAGCTCTGAGTGTCAGTGATGCTTTAGCATTAGCGTAGTGTCAGTGATGCTTTAGCATTAGCATGGTACAGCTCTGAGTGTCAGTGATGCTTTAGCATTAGCATGGTACAGCTCTGTCAGTGATGCTTTAGCATTAGCACGGTACAGCTCTGAGTGTCAGTGATGCTTTAGCGTTAGCGTGGTACAGCTTTGTCAGTGATGCTTTAGCATTAGCATAGTGTCAGTGATGCTTTAGTGTTAACGTGGTACAGCTCTGAGTGTCAGTGATGCTTTAGCATTAGCGTGGTACAGTTCTGAGTGTCAGTGTTGCTTTAGCATTAGCGTAGTACAGCTCCGAGTGTCAGTGATGCTTTAGTGTTAGCGTAGTACAGCTCTGAGTGTCAGTGATGCTTTAGCATTAGCGTGGTATAGCGCTGAGTGTCAGTTATAATTTAGCATTAGCGTAGTACAACTCTGAGTGTCAGTAATGCTTTAGCGTTAGCATAGTACAGCTCTGAGTGTCAGTGGTGTGTTACTGTTCGTATTTGTTGTTTTTTCTTGTTTCGGACAAAAAAGTAACATTGTACTTACGATGTAAGAAATTTTTATAAGATCAAACAAGGCCAGCCTAGGTAATAGAGACTCACCTGACTGGAGCACCTTTCGCCTGGGCTGGTTTCAGAAGGACAGTAATGGTGGTGGCGGTTTCATTCAGAAATGCTTCCAAACCGTCATACTCCTCCAGCGTGGGGGCTGGGGACAGACACACAGACACACAGCCAATCACAGGCCAGCTGAGATGCAGAGACAGCCAGTAACAGGAAGCTGGGAGAGCTGCATGTATTGGGGTGCAGTGAGAACGGGAAGACGTAGTTTTGGGGTGCAGTGAGAACGGGAAGACGTAGTTTTGGGGTGCAGTGAGAACGGGAAGACGTAGTTTCGGGGTGCAGTGAGAACGGGAAGACGTAGTGTTGGGGTGCAGTGAGAACGGGAAGACGTAGTGTTGGGGTGCAGAGAGAACGGGAAGACGTAGTGTTGGGGTGCAGTGAGAACGGGAAGACGTAGTGTTGGGGTGCAGTGAGAACGGGAAGACGTAGTGTTGGGGTGCAGTGAGAACGGGAAGACGTAGTGTTGGGGTGCAGTGAGAACGGGAAGACGTAGTGTTGGGGTGCAGTGAGAACGGGAAGACGTAGTGTTGGGGTGCAGTGAGAACGGGAAGACGTAGTTTCGGGGTGCAGTGAGAACGGGAAGACGTAGTGTTGGGGTGCAGTGAGAATGGGAAGCTGTTGCACATTTGAGAACAGAAATGCACTTGCAGTCAGTCTCTAATGGACGTGAGGAGTACCCGGTACGTTTATTTATTTCAGTAAAACCTCCAGCTTTTGCTCGGGAAGAGTTCTATAATGGACTTCATAATCAAAGGCTGCTTTTTATTTCCATGGGAAAAAAAGCAGATTTAAAATAGAAAGTAGCAAACCATATTTTATTTAATCTTGTCCACATTACACGCATTACACATACGGCATTAAGTTTACTTTCTGCTGAAAGCAAATGGATCTAATTTACCACCTTCATATGTCATTACACAATCTGTAGGCCGGGCCATTTGCTCCCCTGCACTCCACTCTGCCTGCGCCACGGCCGTAATCTAATAATGCCCTCAATCCTCATTTTAACTCATTTCAAATATTTTCCAGCTTCGGCACGGACTACTTCCACAATTAGACGTAATGACATGCTGCAGGATAAATTATCCTGATCGACGCGTATGAGAACTCAGGGTGTTAAGAAAGGAAGCAGCTGTTGCTCTTGTTCTGTTACTGCTGCGTTTGGGTCTAAAAGAACGTGTGTACTATGTTGTAATACCCATTTTACTGATGTACTGGTCTCCTGAAAAAGTCAATCACACAGATACATGCACACACATAAACTCACAAAAATGGCAGATACACAAACATATGCACATATACATAGGAGTCCACAGACACACGAACACAGAATATAAATGAAGATCTACACACACTCACACATACACCGTTACTCCTCCTACACCACCAGATCTACACACACTCACACATACACCGTTACTCCTCCTACACCACCAGATCTACACACACTCACACATACACCGTTACTCCTCCTACACCACCAGATCTACACACACTCACACATACACCGTTACTCCTCCTACACCACCAGATCTACACCCACTCACACATACACCGTTACTCCTCCTACACCACCAGATCTACACACTCATACCACTCCCACAGAGGCACACACACACACACCCCACAAAACATAAACACACACACCTTCCCCCAGGCACAGAGACACACACAGACACCTACCCACCCTCACAGAGACACACAGGTGCGCACACACACTGGTGACACGCCGGTACCTGAGATGTTGGTGGTGACGTTGAGGGTGGAGGCAGGGCCGGGCCCTTTGCTGGTGCTAGCTCGCAGGCTGAACTGGTAGGTGGTGCCGGGATGGAGCTGGGAGAAGACATGGTGGGAGGCGTTCGACGGCAGCGTCACGGTGAGTGGCGGCTGGAGCAGGGGCACGTAGGGGTCAAACGAGCGCACACTGCTGTAGCTGATCTGAAACACAGCCAATCACCAACCGTGATACTCAAAACACAGCCAATCACCAACCATGATACTTAAAACACAGCCAATCACCAACCATGATACTCAAAACACAGCCAATTGCAAAGTGTGATAGTCAAACATAGCCAATCACCAACTCTGAGATTCAAAGTGTGAACACAATAAATCATCAATTCTGAGAATCAAAACACCTACAGTAACCACTACTGAGAAACAGAACACAACCAATCACAAATTTTGAGAATCAAAATAGCCGGCCACTAACTCTGACAATCATAATCTCCACCACATCACCCCTCAACATGCAGACAGAATGCTGCAAGTACCGAAAAAAAACATCTTAACCAAGCCGCAATTCCACTGCACAGCATTCATTAGACACAGTATTTCACGGAAGCAAACAGTGGCCACTATGGACTAATACATTCTTATGTACCATAATCCACAGCATGTTATATTTACAGTAAACAAGAGTGTTGATATATCTTTCAGTCAAGCCTCCCTTCATTTAAAACAATGTTCTGAAAAAATTGGCATCGGTTTGGCTCATTTCTCATTCTGCTAAGCTGGAGAGGTGCAGAGCACATGTGGGGTGCTGGTTATGCCTGATCCACAGCCGGGCTATGAGAGCGAAAACACACACACACACACATGCGCACACACACACACACTCACACACACTCACTCATCACTCACACTCACTCACTCACCCACTCACTCACTCACTCACTCACTCACTCACTCACTCACTCACACACACACAAACATTCACATACACTCTCATACACACTCACGCACTCACACACACATTCACATGCACACATACTCACATGCACACACACACACACACTCACACACACTCACTCATCACTCACTCACTCACTCACTCACTCACTCACTCACTCACTCACTCACACACATACAAACATTCACATACACTCTCATACACACTCACGCACTCACACACACATTCACATGCACACATACTCACATGCACACACACACACACTCACACATGCATGCACGCACACACACACACGCACTAGCCAGTCTGGGCTCATCTGGACGGACCCGCTGCTCAACTGAATCTGCCAGCAGTCCATCTGCCGAGTCATCAGGGAGCACCATGCTGTGAGTCACTCAGGAATACCTCAGTCTGACTCCAGCCATGAATTAACCACACTAAACTAAAAACGATAATTACTATAACAATAAACATTCAGCCAGCACCTAAATACTGCAAACTCACCCAGAGGCACACCTGGGTATGTGAGCAGGTCTGGATGGGTTGTACACACCCATGATGCTTCACATGCGCAGATCTGCGCATAATGATTCTGGACATGCAGACACCTGCACATATGGATCCGTACATGTGCAGATGTGTGCATACTAAGCCTGTTCTTGCACAGATCTGCGCATATTCACTTTGTGCATGTGCACATCTGCGCATACTGAGCATATACATGCGCAGTTCTGCACAGGGTGGCTTTACCTCATACTGAGTGATGACTCCGTTGGGCTCCAGCGGCTCCTTCCAGTGCAGAAAGATCCGGTCCTCAAACGAGGAGGCCTTCAGGGACTGGCTGGGCACCGGGCCTGGGACTGTGTAAGGAGACACCCCAAAATCAGGTAAGACTACAGGTTTAACTGTGTGGCTTAGCTGTGGTCAGTGTGTTTATGTGTCTGGGTACACCCACTTAACTGGGCCAGGCTTTTCTCCTATACCTAAATGAGGTAAGCAGAGCTAAAGGGCTGCTTTAAGTACCAAGGATGTGAAAATAATCCTAAATGTTTTTTTTTATATTGGAGCAGAAAAATGGAAAGTGAAGGAAGAGGTACGGTGCATAAAATGGGGATGGAGTTATGCTTTATGATACGAGGATATTTCTGACACTGTCAGCAGTTACTCTGTTCAGAGCTTTACCAGAGAAGAGGTTATAAGTATGTCTTAAAGTTCATCCAATATTCAGAATGTTATAAAGGAACCTGAAACAAGAGATGGAGAGGAACAAGAGAAACTACAGAATGCAGAAATAAATAAGGCAGCAGGCCCTGACAGGATAAGTACAAAACTATGCAAAGAAATTATCCACCTCTGACAGATATATTTTTAAAAATAAAATAAAAGAAATTCATTATGAAAGCATGATAAATACTACCAATACATAAAATAAACCATTTTGGAGCTGCTAGACGGTGTATTTCCTTAGATTTGAGAGGAGCTACACATTGGCTCCCATAAAACTTCCCATAGAATTAAAGTCATCCTGCAAACCCTAAGCGCAGCATGGTGCAGTGTTTCAGCTGATATCTCCATACAGCAGGCAGGGAGATTAAAGTGGCACAGGTGGTTTCTTTGGTCTGGGTAAGCAGACAAAGGGCTTAATTGCCAAGTTATACGAGTATCCCTTTAAGGAATATTACTATCCTTTTTTTTTTGCAGGTGGAGGTTACGCTTAACAAACCTCCTGGATTTTTTTTTTTGAAGAAGCTACAGTGTGTTTTGACTCTAAAGGAGCTCATTATATTAGACCGGAAAATGAGACAGGAATAACAGTGTTGTTTGTACTCTCTTCATGTTTAAAATGTTAATTTTTAAATTTTAATCATAATGTCTAGCCCCTCTACAGTGTAATTGTTAGTGTGTGTTAACCACTTGTAAAGAATCACTTTACCTGTCAAATGAAGTGATTATAAGTGTTGAACAAATCAATATAAATCAATAAGTACAGCTGAAGCCCTGCAGGAAAACCATCGTTAGTAATAAGCAAAAATCAATGCAGTTTATTTGAGAATCAGATGCAAATCTGCCAGCTTGGCCAACTAAAGCCTTTTCCTGAGTTTAGTGAGGGATACAGGGCCTCACCGTCCTCCTCCGTCTGGATGACGACCTCGTCGCTCTCCTTGCGACCCTCGGGGTTGGTGAGGATCATTTTGAGGGTGACGTTGGTGTGGGGGGGCAGGTTCCCCACCACGTGGCGAGGTGCCTTGGGGTCCATGTCCAGACAGTCGGACTTGGTCTGGTTGTTGTCGCCGTGGTAGTGGTAGCAGATGGTGACGTTGAACGTATGGCAGCGGGTGATGTTGTATCCTAGCGACTCCCAGTCGACGGCGATGAAGCGTGCCTGGGTCTCTGCGATCTTCACACTCTTTGGGGTGCGCATAGGCTCTGTGGGGGACCCCAAAATAACCCAACATAATCATCACACCCCAACATAATGCCATATAACCACCAAGACCAGCCCAACCTAATGCCCACAAAACTATCACACTCCAAAAAAATGATGTACCTATCTCAGAAGTAGAGAGATGAACACAAAGTGAGTGCAGATGTATTATTATGAGATCAGACAGTTTTTGAGCCCCAAAACTACCAGCAATTCCAAAATATACCAGCTACAGGTGAATTCTCTTGTAGCAGCTAAAGGTGCATTCCAAAATATACCAGCTACAGGTGAATTCTCTCTGAGCAGTTATGGGTGAATGTATAATAGATGAGAAGACCTTCTGACTATCTTTGCCCCCTCGACGGGCAAAGCATGTGATGGATATCAAGGGAATGGAGTGAACAGAATCCAATTTCATCCCCTCTTTCAAATCAGTGACAGGACAGTTCAATACCACAGCCCTTTTTTTTTTCGCACAGCCAATTTTCACTCTTTCAGAGCTAAGTTCAGAGAGAACAAGCAGAGATGCTAAAGAGAGCCAATCGCTCCCCTCTCTCAGGGCTAATCTTGCAGCCTGCCTCCATTGTGCTGTCAGTCAGCGGCTACAGGGCTAGCGGCTCTAGAGAGGTGCTAGCGGCAGGGCTCAGACAGTCACTCACATGCTTATTCAGCCTCAGCACGGGGAGAGGAAAGAGTCTGCAAAGCACGGGCAACAAACCGACCAAGAGACAGGGTCACTCATCAGCGTGCGATGGACGACAGCCCTCTGATTAAAGACTACAGTCACATTAACGCATTAACACTCAATCTAATAATAATAATAATAATAATAATAAAACAATAGGTAACAGCAAAACAGCAACAGACCAAAATATGATAGCACACAAGTTCATTTTTTGCTTCAGTTATTTAAGTTCACGTGACTAATTTTTGCTGCAGTACATTCATATGGCCTGTCTTCATAAAATGTGATTAATATATTTAATCATGCAATTTCATGATTCATTTGACTTATAAATGACTGAAAGGACCACGCTCTGTGGAGAATGAGCTGATACCGTGAGAGATGTAAACACTGACTCTGACTGCTGTGGTGAGACAGCATTCATGCACCTGTGTTATTATAGCACATATCAAAATGACATCAAACAGAACTGACACAACCTGAAACCCTTTCCCACAGTACAGACAAAAAACCTTCAAATCTCCTATAGCACTGACACAGCACTGACAAAATAACCATTTTCTCCCTATTACAGTACCGATAACCTGCAATTCCTAGAGTACAGATATAGACACCTGAAACTCTCTTATGACACTGACACAGTACTGACACAATAACCAGCATCTATCTCCTGCAGTACAGACATAATAACCTGCATCTCTCTCCCACAGTACAGACAGAATAACCTGCATCTCTTTCCTACAGTACAGACACAATAACCTGCATCTCTCTCCTGCAGTACAGACACAATAACCTGTATCTCTCTCCTACAGTACAGACACAATAACCTGCATCTCTCTCCCACAGTACAGACACAATAACCTGCATCTCTCTCCTACAGTACAGACACAATAACCTGCATCTCTTTCCTACAGTACAGACACAATAACCTGCATCTCTCTCCTGCAGTACAGACACAATAACCTGTATCTCTCTCCTACAGTACAGACACAATAACCTGCATCTCTCTCCCACAGTACAGACACAATAACCTGCATCTCTCTCCTACAGTACAGACAGAATAACCTGCATCTCTCTCCTGCAGCACAGACACAATAACCTGCATCTCTCCCCTACAGTACAGACACAATAACCTGCATCTCTCTCCTACAGTACAGACACAATAACCCGCATCTCTCTCCTACAGTACAGACACAATAACCCCTATCTCTCTCCTCTTTCAGGGAGACAGCAGCCCACGTTTCTCCCAGCGGCAGGGTGTGCTGTGCTGTCTGGGCTTGATTAACACCCACGCACCCCAGTTCTGATCAATAGGTGTGGAGTCCCGCATTAATGCCTCAGATAAGACATCCCTCTTAAATACATTCCATCGATCGCATGGGCTCAGAAGCTTAAATCCCCATGCATTTTTCAAAGCCCAAATTAACAGCCAGAATACGCCGTCTGAGGCGCCGTTATAAAGAGTGACCCCTGTGACCCCTCTTCCGATAAACAGCTACTCTGAGAGGGAAAGCCTGTCTAAATATGAGACAGTTATTCTGGATGCAGAGGAAAATTCTGCAGGCAGAAACAAAAGAATTTTTGTGTTTCCCAGGACAGCTTCATTCTCACAGTGAGAGTGTGCAGTCACGGCTGCTTTATGATTGCAGGTAAAGGCTTTGGTTTTGATGCTGAGCTGCTCTCTGTCTATGCAGTCCCACTTCTGACATATCTCATACTGATACACACATTCACCCAAGGAGACACACAATCACACACTGATACACACACTCACTTTCTTATGGAGACACAAACTCATACACTGATACACACATTCACACACACACACACACACACACACACACACACGCACACGCACACGCACGCACGCACACACTCACACTCACACTCACACTCACACTCACACTCACACACACACACACACACACAGACACTCACACACACACACATACACACATACACACCCACAGACACAGACACACCCACAGACACACACGCACACACTCACACTCACACACACACACACACACACAGACACTCACACACACACACATACACACACACACCCACAGACACACACACACACACACAGACACTCACACACACACACACATACACACATACACACCCACAGCACTCACACACACACACACACACACACACACACACACACACACACACACACACACACACACACACACACACATAATTCTGACATTATCATGTTAATGATAAACATGGTGAAAAGCATAGTGCCTGGTTTAGCCTGTGTAACTCACCATGTACTAAGCTAAGGGGGAACTAGCTTCAAAAGAACCTTCACAACTCATTTTAACTTTGAGCACATTTTCCAATTTTCTCTACAAGTGTAAAAGCCTGAGCCTTCTCAGGTGTAAAATGGGCGTGTTTTGGAGTGGAACGCGGGTTGAGATACAGGTGAACTGCGAGGCATAAGTATAGAAGCTGAGAGGAGGGAGGGGGGCCGAAACCTGGTCATGTGCACAGGGCTCTAAATGGTGGGAAAAGCCGACCGCCGCCACCGGAATTAGAATAATGCTGTTATCAGGGGCACACAAGGCTCTGTGTGGAGAGGTCACGGGTTCGATTCCAAAAGAATGCTGAAGACTGCTCAAAACAAGCTCCAGTGCTCTTTCCATTTGTGAGCCTGGGGGTAAGTATGAGGTCCTGAAATGAAACAGGTGTCTTCTGTTTGCTCTGAGATGATTTCTCTCTGACCTCCCAAGATCTTAACGGCATCTGCCGCTGCCTGTATCCTGCTATCTCGCCAGACTTTAATACAGAAATAATTCCAGAGCAGAGGAGACGGAAACAACACAGTCTCTAATCTCTGCCGATGGAAATGAAATGTGCTGGACAAGTTGTACCAATCTGCTTCGGAAACTTTCCCCCCGTAAAATGTTTTGCTCCTGCTTTTATCGAGGAGAGAGGGAGAAGAGGCAAGGGAAAAGTTTGAGGAATGTGATGGAGGATTAGGGGACTAATGGCAAGTGAAAATGGAATTCAGACACACACAGACTCAGGAGGTGGGGGAGGTTTCCCCAAAGATTCTCCATAGTAACCAGATGGAAAATTCCTGGAATCCTGTAGCTGCTGAAAGAGACCGGTGGAGAGCCAGACTCTGTGCTCTCCCACAGGCAGACAGTGATAAACAGCCTGCTGTCCCAAGCTGAACAAACACACACCTGCAGGGAAGTGTATGTGTGTGTGTGTGTGTGTGTGTGTGTGTGTGTGTGTGTGTGTGTG
>CM040749.1:1885000-1892500 GCA_022829145.1 Albula goreensis
GTTATCTGCCCCCTTTTAACCAGCCTGATCCCCCCACAGCCCACCCACTATGAGCCCAAGGGGCAAAGAGGCACCAAGTGTGTGCAGCACATACACACCATGAATGGGAGAGTTCACACTGCTCTTTTCCTGTGAAATAGCCGAAGCTAAGCAGGGCCGTGGTCTGTTAGCACTGACACTTAGCAGGGCTGGGATTGGCTAGTGTTGAAGACTAAGCAGGGCTGGGATTGGCTACTGCTCAAGCTAAGCAGGGCTGGTGTACTGAAGCTAAGCAGGGCTGGGATTGGCTACTGCTCAAGCTAAGCAGGGCTGGGATTGGCTACTGCTCAAGCTAAGCAGGGCTGGGATTGGCTAGTGCTGAAGCTAAGCAGGGCTGGGATTGGCTACTGCTCAAGCTAAGCAGGGCTGGGATTGGCTACTGCTGAAGCTAAGCAGGGCTGGGATTGACTATTGCTGAAGCTAAGCATGGCTGGGATTGGCTACTGCTCAAGCTAAGCAGGGCTGGGATTGGCTACTGCTGAAGCTAAGCAGGGCTGGGATTGACTATTGCTGAAGCTAAGCATGGCTGGGATTGGCTACTGCTCAAGCTAAGCAGGGCTGGGATTGGCTACTGCTGAAGCAAAGCAGGGCTGGGATTGGCTACTGCTGAAGCTAAGCAGGGCTGGGATTGGCTACTGCTGAAGCTAAGCAGGGCAAAGCTCAGTCAGCACTGAAGCGAAGCACATAAGCATAGCATGTACAGGCGAAAGGGGGAGAGAGAAAGGGGGAGAGGGAGTGAGAGAGAGAATGAGCAAAAGAGAGGGAGAATGAGAGAGGGAGAGAATACAACTAGGTACTCTAGCTCAACAAGCAGCAAATCCATCCAGTCTCCTTTTTTGAAATTCAAATTGAGCAGGCTGTGGAGGGGCTGATAAGCGCTGTAGCGGAGCGGAGAGTCACAGGTTTAAGATGGAGCACAGGTGGATTATGTGTAATGAAGGAAAAGGAGTAAATATCATTAAGGACGGCCAAATCCAATCCATCATGAGTAACGGTTACGGTCACGCCAGGGAGACAAAGTGCAGAGCGCTGGCATGTCTGGAGGAACATCACTGCTGACTGTAAGGCCCAAAGCTCTGCTCTGATAGGACCACTGTTCTACAGACGGCGCCATACGTGCGATTACTGTCACGACCACTGACGGACTATTGACGGTCACATGAACAGAGCTTGTGCTGTTTGACTGTCCCAACGCCACAAACATGAGCCCAAAGTTTATGCCCTTCAGCCCAAACCCCACGACCTTCAAACTCAACTCCACCACTCTCAGCCCAAACCCCACGACCTTCAAACTCAACTCCACCACTCTCAGCTCAAACCTGACAACCTTCAGTCCAAACTCTGACATTTTTAAATCTTTCAGGACCCCCCCCCACTCCCCCAGCTAGCAGGCTGGCTAACCCAAGCATACTAAACTAACCCTCCCTACACCATTGTTTAACACAACCCTGTCCCCAGCTAGCAAGCAAAGCTAACCCTGCACTATTATTTAACAGCACAAAACTGTTTATGTGACACATTTAAGATCTTGGAGCCGTTGATGTTTTACTCCAGTAAAAAAAAAATGTTATTGTGCTGCATAGCAACGGCAGAGGATAAGGAATCCTTCCTTCCTTACATTTTTCAGGAGGGATGAAAAGAAAAGGAGGATTTTTTTTCTTTTTTCCCTTTACCTTTTTCTCTCTGTGCGCTGGGGAATGATGAGGCGAAGGCGGAGCGGGTGGCTGGGTGTCAAACCTCAGCCCAGACATTTCCATCTAAATGACATTTCCTGCGAACGCGCAGATAATCCACGCGCGGCTCGTCTGGAGACGGAGCGGCAGGCTCGCCAAGGCGCTGTTGTTTACGGCGTTGTGTGAGATTGGGGGAGCCGGGGGGGGGGGCAGAACAAACATTAATCACCTCTCCTCCTTTATCTGCCATCTCTCCCCCGCTCCCTCATTCCCCTCCGAAACCCCCCCTCTATCCCTCTTTCAACAGGTGGCGTAATGATGTGTTTAGCAGAAGGCTGTCTGCAGGGCTGAGATCAGATAACTCACAAGCCGCCAAGCCGCTAGAATAGCGCCAACTTAAATTCACCGCCGCTGTTCAAACTTTACCGGAACAATCAGGTATTTTTTAAAAATATTTCCTCCTTCCACAAAGAACAGGCCACAATAACTTGTTGGGCTGCTGCAGAACTTTAAAGGCACAGAGATGTCATTCTGAGTGGAGCGGGAAAAAGGTTGCCGTGGTGTGTGCATGCGGTGTGTAAATGTGTTCTCAGCGATAATTTGTGTAGGCTGTTGGTGAAGCGTGGCTGCGCAGCCACAAAGTGCTCTGAAACCCTCCGTGATAAAGAGCTCCGGCTCCTGCGCGCACAGTGAGCGGAGAACTCCCCCATCACGCTCAGGTCCCCTTTCAGACCCCTACATGTGAGAGACTCATCACCTTCCTGCTAAAGTCACCACAAATGAAAAAGGCACCAAGTTACCATGCAGATTTCCCCAACAAACGGACAGAGATGAACGCTTTGTAAACTTCTTGTTTGTTAAAGTATTTACCAGGCATTTAGTTGAGGAATTCAGCAATTTTTTCAATATAAATACAATCATGTTCTGCAGGTGGATATTTCCTGAAGCAATTTACGGTAGATTACCTTGCTCAGGGGTAAAGCAGCAGTGCTTCATCCTGGAACTGAACCTGCAACCTCTGAGTTGTAAACCCAGATTTCTGATAATTGTACTAAACTGTATCTTCTGAGCTACAAGCCCAGCTCCCTCTACCATTACACCACACTGTAACCTCTTAGCTACAAGCCCAGCTCCCTAACCATTATACAAGCCCAGCTCCCTAACCATTATACTACACTGTAACCTCTGAGCTACAAGCCCAGCTCCCTAACCATTACACTACACTGTAACCTCTGAGCTACAAGCCCAGCTCCCTAACCATTATACTACACTGTAACCTCTGAGCTACAAGCCCAGCTCCCTAACCATTATACTACACTGTAACCTCTGAGCTACAAGCCCAGCTCCCTAACCATTACACTACACTGTAACCTCTGAGCTACAAGCCCAGCTCCCTAACCATTACACTACACTGTAACCTCTGAGCTACAAGCCCAGCTCCCTAACCATTACACTACACTGTAACCTCTGAGCTACAAGCCCAGCTCCCTAACCATTATACTACACTGTAACCTCTGAGCTACAGGCCCAGCTCCCTAACCATTATACTGAGTGTTTTGCTCTTATTACTCTTCCCTGTTATCCAACATCAGTTATGTTGGCGCTCTGGGTTAAGGCAGAACAGAAGCCTTGCAGAGCTAGCGTGGGCTGATATATATCCATTGTAGCACTTGGTCTAAAATCGAAAGCTTATAAAACATGAGGCTTTTATTTGTGTTTGTTACATATGGCAGTCTGAGTTCTTAACGTAGGATTAGTGATAATATGTGAATCTGGTACCTGACGAGGGCTCAGGCGCTTCAGTACACTGATCGCTGTGGTAACCTGCGCTAACCATCTGCTGTGCTCCCACAATCCTCTGCTTCTGTCCCACAATCCTCTTCCCCGAGTGGCTCAGATTAAAGGGGATTTTTAAACACAAATTTAACAAAGTGAGTTGCTGCAGTATGAAGGACTGGAGGCTTTGACTATTGAACGTGTACAGCCATACGTGCGCACACACACACTCTCTCTCACACACTTAAAGATGCCACACACACACACACAGTTCTGCCTGCACACACTTTTGCACCCAAACATACATCCACATACAGAGTGCACATGCATGCACACAAACACACAGAGGTGCTTGCATAAACACACACACTCACACTCACACACACACACGCACACGCACACTCGCACACACACACACACGCACACACACACACACATGCACACACACACACACACATGCACACACACACACACTCACACACACACATACACACACACACATGCACGCACACACACACACGCACGCACACACACACGCACGCACGCACGCACGCACGCACACACACACACACGCACACACACACACACACATGCACACACACACACACATGCACACACACACACTCACACACACACATACACACACACACGCACACACACACACGCACGCACACACACACATGCACGCACGCACGCACTCACACACACACACACGCACACACACACACACGCACACACACGCACACACGCACACACACACACACACACACGCACACACGCACACACACACACGCACGCACACACACACACACGCACACACAGAAGACTGAATGCTGGATCAGACTGTGCAGACAGAGATACATGGCATCCTGAGGGAGACTCAGTGGTGTGGATAAAGAGGAGCTGAAAGTGCAGGAGTTTTACGCTCCTCCACAGTCAGACTCGGCCATTTAAATTGATTTGTAAGCACTGGCATTCCTTTCCTGCAGAAAAATAAAACAAAGGACCGAAAGTGCTCTCTGGAAACACCTTCTAGAAACAATACATATATTTCTGAATGTTAAATGATGCAAGTATAAATTTCTATTTAAAATAAATACATGTCCTAGTAACACATAACAAAGAAATGCAATTTCTGCTGGACTGAAGAAACAGAATCGATTGCCAGATCTTTGAGCTGGTCTAGAAATGATGATTAAAAGTGATCAAACTAATTAAGCAATCATAATTACCCTTTAATAAGTACTGTATATGTAAATGAATGTTGAAGTAAGGTTTTTAGGAAATAACTCAACTAGAGATTCATTATCCATGCCAAGAAATGAGAAAATTCAGTGAAATATTGGCCAAACAGAAACGCTCTCTGGGTTTCAGGTTTAGATATAACCAGACCACATGCCTTTTGACACCTGCACAGCTGAGTAAATTTCATAACTCATATGATACGTTGAGACGGTCCATGTTTATTTATAAAACCCATTTTAAGTCAAATAATCTTCCAAAGTAAATTACTGACAGAATAAAATGAATAAATGTGGCAAATTAAATCTTTGATCTCTGGCTGAGTTTAAAACACATTTTTTTAAACTAAAAATAGAGATCAGACGCTGTCAGCAGAAGCACTGTGTGCGTGCATGTCTTAGCGTGTGTTTATACATGAGTGTGTATATGTGTGTACTGCCATCTTGTCATCTCACACACGCACACAGAATCTCCACACGCCAGAGCGACAAACAACAGCCATCTCTTATCTGGAAATAAATCATGAAAACAAAGATCATGATTCCTATTATTATCAAAACCATTACCCTTTTATCAATCACTGAAGCCTTTTCTGTGTTGACTTTGCGGCAGAATGCAGATTTGTGGATGTGAAGACTTCACCCATGATCTGTGAGGCACTGATCTGAAAACAGCCTTCAGCTCAACGGTCTTTTGTGCTGCAGCGCCTAAAATCTCCATCCAGATCAGAAACACTAAAATAAATATAAACGTAAAATGAATCTCTCAGCAGGCCTTCTACCCACAGCAGCCTGCAGAAACAGGCATCTCGCTTCTTTAACCAAGAAAAAGGGGGAAAACCGGGGCTTTTCATCCCCAAATCAACTTCTGGAGAAAAATTGCTTAAATGAACAGAGCATTGGATTTCTGAATATATCAATCAGCTGGCTGATACCTCACACAGACCGGATTAAACCGGCTAGAGAGGTCACAACCCCACCCGTAATGAGTTATCGCAACACTGCAAACATTTCACACAAAGTTAAAGAAAAAAAAGGATTCAAGCTGATTATTTCAAAACCATTTGTAAGACGAAAAAAAACAATTATACACCAGTCTTGAGAAAAAGCACTTATCAATGAACATTTAAATTGCTTTCTGAAACATCAATTTGAAAATAAAAAAAAGTGAGGACAGCCTTTGAAAAGATATGGGCCGTCAGCTGCTGAAGGCACAGAGTGAAATAATCAGCAGCAGATAACGGCAGCGGCATAATCGCATTTACGGCTGCGGGCCAGATCAGAATCAATAGCTGCGTCTGCGGATTTATGCGAGCAGGGGAAGTCAAAGAGCACTGGGGGTTTGCGTGCACCTGAGAGGAGACAGCGCCCCCTAGGTCACGGCTCCCTGCTGCATGCTCTTCTGGCATCCTTTGGTGAATGTGCTGTACAGTACAGCCATGGCCTTTTGGCTGCTGGCAGCTGTGTGTGTTGCTGTTGGCTTCGGAGCTGGTCGGCACTACGGTTTGCTACCAGCACAGCCAATCAGAGCGTACACAGGGTCAGCGTGTGTGAGCGGTACCGCCATGGGGCCTGGCGACCTGGCTGCATGTCAGGGCTCACTCGTAGACACGCATGCACACACACTGAGCAACAAACTCTTGTGTACACACACAAATGCAAATGTGTGTGTACACAAGAGTGTAAGAAACAGTATATGCATGTGTGCGTGTGCATATGTGTTTATGAGACACCGCACGTGTGAAAGCGTGTGATTTGGGAGGTGTAATAACCCAGTACTTCTCCCACTCTCTTCCCTACCTGTGTCGTAACACAGGGATTAGACTCAGACATTCTGCACTCTACAGCACACACACTCCCAAAGACACACTCTACAGCACACACACTCCCAAAGACACACTCAACAGCACACACACTCCCAAAGACACAATCTACAGCACACACTCCCAAAGACACACTCTACAGCACACACACTCCCAAAGACACACTCTACAGCACACACACTCCCAAAGACACACTCTACAGCACACACACTCCCAAAGGCACACTCTACAACACACACAGTCCAAAGACACACTCTACAGCACACACTCCCAAAGACACACTCTACAGCACACACTCCCAAAGACACACTCTACAGCGCACACACTCTGGCCCTTTATGGTAGGTCTCTGTGAACGATCATTTCTGGGATTTCTGTAGTATCATTGGACCAATCAGCAACTCATGAATATGTATATTAAAGAAAAGGACGAATTCACAGGAGCCGTATTTTATAATAGTCGTGTATTTAATGAATGAGTTATCTCATGAATTGTTGTCATTTTCACCAGATGGTTTCCCAGCTTTACACTGGCTCTTCTGATAATCAGCCACATTATTAAAACGAACGAAATCAATTTACAGGAAACAATGTCACAGACGGTGCGTCTCCTCAGAAATCAGATTCTGAATATGATAAATAATGAGCTGAACGCCACCGCCCTGCACAGAGAAGAGTAAATCCCTCTCTCACCAGCGAGGCTTACAGACCAGTTTCAGAGTTTTGCAAACAGGCAAACAGAGGAGGGGTAAGAAAGCGAGAGACGGGCGCAGCCACCAGCCCAAGGAAAGAAAAACATCCCAGAATTTTTACAGAGCATAATCGAGGACCTCCACAGTCTGCACAGAATAATAACTCACAGAACAGCGCTCCAATGTCTCCTGAGCAGCAAATAGCTCATATTTGTACAAATATATGACATGTTGTGAGCATTAAATCTGTAGAATTA
>CM040749.1:1897500-1905000 GCA_022829145.1 Albula goreensis
GTGTGAGAGAGAGTGTGTGAGTGTGTGAGTGTGTGTGAGTGTGTGTGTGTGTATGTATGGTGTGTGTGTGTGTGTGTGTGTGAGAGTGTCTGTGTATGGTGTATGGTGTGTGTGAGTGTGTGTATGGTGTGTGTGTGTGAGTGTGTGTGTGTGTGTGTGTGTGTGGTGTGTGTATGGTGTGAGTGTGTGTGTATGGTGTGTGTGTGTGTGTGAGAGTGTCTGTGTATGGTGTATGATGTGTGTGAGTGTGAGTGTGTGTATGGTGTGTGTGTGTGTGTGTGGTGTGTGTATGGTGTGTGTGTGTGTGTGTGTATGGTGTGTGTGTGTGTGTGTGAGAGTGTCTGTGTATGGTGTATGGTGTGTGTGAGTGTGAGTGTGTGTGTGGTGTGTGTATGGTGTGAGTGTGTGTGTGTGTGTGTGAGAGTGTCTGTGTATGGTGTATGGTGTGTGTAAGTGTGAGTGTGTGTGTATGGTGTGTGTGTGTGTGTGGTGTGTGTATGGTGTGAGTGTGTGTGTGTGTGTGTGGTGTGTGTATGGTGTGAGTGTGTGTGTGTGTGTGTGTATGGTGTGAGTGTGTGTGTGTGTGTGTGTATGGTGGAGTACTGAGGCATATAATCCCTGAGCTCAGAGAAGCGCTCTCCTACACAGAGCTCCCATTAGTTTTCAATTAATGTTCCTCTTCCCTAATTTCATAATCCAATCTATCTCTCTCTTATTAGCATTTCATAGAATGCATAGCACAGAAACTACTTCAAAATTACTTTGGAAAATCTGATTTCCTCCCCCTAATTCAATAATCACATTACAACTCCACAAAGTTGCCACTCAACACCGACGCCAAAGCTCTGAAAGCAGACATTGTACAAATGTGCATGAAATATTCAGGCTTTTACCCACCGTTCCTGACCCTGGTTCAGCTATAAATGTGGGCCATATGTCTGTCTGATCCAGTCATGTTCATGGGAAACTGACCTTGGATCAGTGGTTATGCTTGGGATAGTATAAAAGGACAGAGCACTTTGCTGTGAATGCATCCGTTTAACTGCTCAGTCTTGCGTTTGTGTTTTCGGCTGTAATCAGGTTTAACACTTCAGTAAAAATTCTCCCCTGTAAAAATGCAACACCAGAGGACTGAGGGACAAAGTGTTGAGTTTTACATTCAAATAAAACCTTGCATACGAAGGTGGTGACCTTTTCTATTCAAGCTTATTTTAGTTGGACAGGTATTCCAGTTACAAAGATTCAAGAAAAAAAAATGCTACTGCTAACATGAGATAGCTGGGAAGCGCCATATGCAAACTGAGGCAGCTGTAGCACAGACCTGCTGAAGCTGTAAACCAGAGCTGGCAGAGATCTGAAGCTCAATGGTGTTAGAGACGTCGGTGGTTTTTGCGCAAACGCACAGTATGTTTGTTATACGAGAAAACAAAACTGTGAATATGTACAGCTGTATGTTGTGGAAATGATTTATGTTGTAATAAGAAAAGATGTATGTTTGTTAGACCGTGCATGAAGCTTTGACGCATGGCTCCTGACGGACCAGTAGAGAGAGACGGAGAGCTCAGGAGTGGACAGTATGCTGTAGTCTCCCCCTCATGAGCAAACCACAGGCATGCAGTGTCACACGCATGACATGGCTGTCCTGCTTGGTTTGAATGTAAAGAGAATTAAACACATTTTTATCTTTGTAAGTAGGGATTTCTTCTTTATTTACATTTATCCAGAGGGCCATACACAGTTTAACCACACCACACCACACTGTCCATGTATATGGCTGAGGGAATGTGGAACAGCAGTGCCTTTCCTTGGAACTGAACCTGCAACCTCGGGGTTACAAGCCCAGCTACATAAACATTATGCTACACTGCTGTCCCAATGTGCATGAATGTACAGTTTATATGCCTGGGTTAAGCAGCTATAGAACTCTAATTTTCCTAATTCAGGCACCAAAGGGACTCAGTCATGCGGGGGGGTGGGGGTGGGGTGCTGTTGTGTGTTTTGAATGGTGATGTGTACATTTGAGGAATTTAATATTTCCCAGTATGAGACCAGTGAGAATGACCATTCTGAAACCAGGTCCACTGATTAGCCGAATCAGCAGCCGCTGGTTCTGTCTGGGAGAAAGGTGTGATGGTCTGCCATGTAGCGAGCCCTTTTCACATTGCTCTGTGTGCCAGCATGTGGCGGGCAGAGCGCGCCTTGGCGGGCAGAGAGGTGACACAGAGACTGTTCACACAGCGCCGGCCTGCTGGAAGACGGCACAGCGTGCCGCCGGTTCTCTTTGGGCAGAGAAATGCTTGAATCTGTGAGATATGTCCGTGTTAAAACATTGAATTAAGCCCTAACACATGCAGACAGCCAATTTCATTACTTCACCCTATTGTTGAAATCAAGAATATATACATTATAAAGAAAATATGTTAAAATTAGGTTGTGAGCCAGTGTGTTTCAACAATGCGCTCCAAAATGAATGATTTAGTGTATTGGTTTTATCGCACTGTTACCCGGTTTTATCGCACTGTTACCCGTTTTTATCACACTGCTACCCGTTTTTATCGCACTGTTACCTGTGCATAGTGAAGATGTCAGAGGGGGTTCCCCCGTCGAGTAGGTGACACAGGTGTGGCAGTTTCAGGCTGATAAAGCAATGAACGGCCCGTCTAACACGAGCAAACGAGCGATGATGGATGTTCCGTGCAGTTCCTTCCGCCTGACACGCTGAGTGCGCATTGCTGTGCGAAAATAACGGCCAAGGCGTCTGCCGGATCCGCCAAAACCGGCGCACCAGCACGCACGAATCAATTACCCGTTTGATTTCCTCTGGAGTCACTGCGTTACACTGCGTCCTGAAAGCGGGCGGGCAGCGCGGAGGCTGGGGCTGTGACACGACGGTTTGAGCACAATATTTGGTTTCCGCTACATTAGCGTGCATTTACAGGCAATTAAACGCGCAAAGCTGGAGCTGTAATTGCCTGAGCAACTGAGCTGAGCGCAGCCGGTCGCAGCTGAAGCGTCGGCCCAGCAACGCACGCATTAGCAGAGCGGCGTGGCCTCTGGAGGAGATGCGGAAATGACAGTGTTGGCCGCGGCCCGCACAGGTACGGCAGATGAATCTTTCATCTTTTCGTGGTTTATTGCTTTTCTTCACGGCGCGCACGATTCCCAGCGTTGCTGCTCGCCGAGCTCCCTCCCCTCATCTGTCTAGCGCCTGCCTCTGCGTGGCGCTCTGCCCCCGCGTGTGCACGCGCAGTCGAGCTCCCTTGCCCAGCCCGCCATGCCATCACACCCCCCCCCCACCCCAACCCCAAACCGCTCACAGTAATAGAAATGGATTTTCGTCAATTTCCGATGCAGCCGATGGGAGTCTTCAACCGCATTCTCTGAGACACAGACTGATCAAAAACAGGAGGAGGGGGCATGGGGGCATGTCTGTAAGACAAATGTGCCGCTTTTTTTAAAGTTAAAGACGAGCCGTGACAGCAGCCGGGCTTTTGAGCAACAGCACGGACGGCGCGATGGTGCGCTGACTGACGGCGTCAGAGCGCTGAGGCGTGACCTCTGCTCGCCAGCCGCCCTCACCTGCCCGCCTCCCGCCGCAAACCGCCGCTGCGCCCACGCGCCATCCACCGCGGACCGCCACACAACGCAGCCGTTACATCTCCCAAGATGCCTTTCCCCGAGCGTGTGCTCCGAGAGCGTTTGGGCTCGTTTTAGCAGAACACGATTTTTAAAAGTTAATAGGCCTACATCAAAACGATCAAAATCCCGCGGGTGCTACAACATAACCCCTGTTATGAAACCCAAATGAGCTGGAATATAATGGTATTCTTTTTTTAAATATTTTTGTTGACACTATTTATATTACATAGACGGTCGATTTAGTATTTTTATTTTACCCACTGTTACACGGCGTCAGCCAGTCGGGCCTCATCACTGGAGTTTAACAATCTCTCTGTGAGCGCGGGTTGTCAAACGGCGCGCTTTCTTCACGGGGCGAAGAGCTGACAGGTTGGAGGTTTTTAATCTACCTTTAAGCAAACATGTTCAAAACCGCCGGCTGCCTTGACAGTCGCCTCCGCCACCCGTCATCTGCTGGAGATTACAGCGCGAGTGGCACATTGCCCCCGCATTCCTGCGCGCGGTGGCAGACACGCTCGCGCTGGATCCACAGTCATTACCGCCAGAGCAGACATCCCCACGCTCGCTCGCACGCTCGCTCGAACGCTCGCCCGCACGCTCGCACGTCCACAAATAAAAAGTGCAATCATCTCAGACACACCACTTAACGACAATAAAAAGACAGATGGACCATAAGATCGTCACTGGAGAAAAGCATGGGGGAAAAAAAGAAAAACTCATTATTTTTTCTGTAAAAGAATTAAATAAAAGTGTGTGACTGGTTTCAGGAACCTTCCGCCGTCCTGCCTAGCTCCCTTATCTCAGAAATAGAAATAGCAGAGTGACTGACAGTGGGCATATTTGTTCTTGAATTCGTTCTAATAAGCGGCCTTGTCAATAACATTTGATTTGACTCGCAGTGGAGCAAAGTCATTAGTGAAGAGGCCCCGCGGTAACCTGGGGATGAAGTAGA
Source organism: Albula goreensis (assembly GCA_022829145.1). Lineage (NCBI taxonomy): Eukaryota > Metazoa > Chordata > Actinopteri > Albuliformes > Albulidae > Albula > Albula goreensis. Next base: position 1,902,092 of record CM040749.1, read on the forward strand.
CTGCAGTGGGTCATGTCGGCCCCCCTCAGCGCTGGGGGACACACATATTGATACTCCTTAGGTGAAAGAATTCACCGCTGAATAGCTGGCTCCTCACAGGGGGGACTGGAATAGCCGCCAGCGTTCTCTGTCACTTCCAGTTTGGCAGAAAGGCCAATAATAAACTGTTAGCCTGAGGTCATGTGCGACAACGGGCTCCGCTGTGCCAGCTCTCATTAAAGGCAAACCGAGTGGATGCCCCCAAAATTTCCCATAAAATTACCATCTTTTGTATCCTTATAGCAGCATGTCAGCTCACAGGCCCTGCCAGATATCAAATCTGTCACCACAGCTGATATTCAACTCAGTCCCCACGCTGGGGGTCCCTACTGGGTGTGCGTGTGTGAGTGTGTGTGAGTGTGTGTGTGTGGGGGCTCTAAAACACCCATACAGGAACACTCTCTCAGATTTATTCCCCAGTCATTCAGACAAACAGGACGGCGAGCCCGCACTCTGCCCCTGGGTGGGAGAGCCACAGCAGAGATTGCCGGGATTTATTTAACATATGTCTGCGGAGGGCCTGCACTGTGTGAGAAATTACACAGGCTCTGACCTGCGCTCTGTCCCTGTGCCCTGTCCCTGTGCCCTGTCCCTGTGCTCTGTCCCTGTGCTCTGTCCCTGTGTGCTGTCCCTGTGCTCTGTCCCTGCGCTCTGTCCCTGCGCTCTGTCCCTGCACCCTGTCCCTGCGCTCTGTCCCTGTGCTCTGTCCCTGCGCTCTGTCCCTGCGCCCTGTCCCTGCGCTCTGTCCCTGCGCTCTGTGCCCTGTCCCGCCCTGTCCCTGTCCCTGTCCCTGTGCTCTGTCCCTGTCCCTGTGCTCTGTCCCTGCCCTGTCCCTGTGTCCCAGTCCATGCCCTGTTAGTCCCTGCGCTCTGTCCCTGTGCTCTGACCTGCTGCTGTCACAGCGCATGTATTAGTGTAGTACAGCGCATGTATTAGTGTAGTACAGCGCATGTATTAGTGTAATACAGCGCATGTATTAGTGTAGTACAGCACATGTATTAGTGTAGTACAGCGCATGTATTAGTGTAGTACAGCACATGTATTAGTGTAGTACAGCGCATGTATTAGTGTAGTACAGCACATGTATTAGTGTAGTACAGCACATGTATTAGTGTAGTACAGCACATGTATTAGTGTAGTACAGCGCATGTATTAGTGTAGTACAGCACATGTATTAGTGTAGTACAGCGCATGTATTAGTGTAGTACAGCACATGTATTAGTGTAATACAGCACATGTATTAGTGTAGTACAGCGCATGTATTAGTGTAGTACAGCGCATGTATTAGTGTAGTACAGCGCATGTATTAGTGTAGTACAGCGCATGTATTAGTGTAGTACAGCGCATGTATTAGTGTAGTACAGCGCATGTATTGGTGTAGTACAGCGCATGTATTAGTGTAGTACAGCGCATGTATTAGTGTAGTACAGCGCATGTATTAGTGTAAGTACAGCATGTATTAGTGTAGTACAGCGCATGTATTAGTGTAGTACATGCGCAGTGTATTAGTGTAGTACAGCGCATGTATTAGTGTAGTACAGCATGTATTAGTGTAGTACAGCACATGTATTAGTGTAGTACAGCGCATGTATTAGTGTAGTACAGCGCATGTATTAGTGTAGTACAGCGCATGTATTAGTGTAATACAGCACATGTATTAGTGTAGTACAGCACATGTATTAGTGTAGTACAGCGCATGTATTAGTGTAGTACAGCACATGTATTAGTGTAGTACAGCGCATGTATTAGTGTAGTACAGCGCATGTATTAGTGTAGTACAGCGCATGTATTAGTGTAATACAGCGCATGTATTAGTGTAGTACAGCGCATGTATTAGTGTAATACAGCACATGTATTAGTGTAATACAGCGCATGTATTAGTGTAGTACAGCACATGTATTAGTGTAGTACAGCACATGTATTAGTGTAGTACAGCACATGTATTAGTGTAGTACAGCGCATGTATTAGTGTAGTACAGCGCATGTATTAGTGTAGTACAGCGCATGTATTAGTGTAGTACAGCGCATGTATTAGTGTAGTACAGCGCATGTATTAGTGTAGTACAGCGCATGTATTAGTGTAGTACAGCGCATGTATTAGTGTAGTACAGCGCATGTATTGGTGTAGTACAGCGCATGTATTGGTGTAGTACAGCGCATGTATTGGTGTAGTACAGCGCATGTATTAGTGTAGTACAGCGCATGTATTAGTGTAGTACAGCGCATGTATTAGTGTAGTACAGCACATGTATTAGTGTAGTACAGCACATGTATTAGTGTAGTACAGCGCATGTATTAGTGTAGTACAGCGCATGTATTAGTGTAGTACAGCGCATGTATTGGTGTAGTACAGCGCATGTATTAGTGTAGTACAGCGCATGTATTAGTGTAGTACAGCGCATGTATTGGTGTAGTACAGCACATGTATTAGTGTAGTACAGCGCATGTAATGGTGTAGTACAGCACATGTATTAGTGTAGTACAGCGCATGTATTAGTGTAGTACAGCGCATGTATTGGTGTAGTACAGTTGGCCCGTGTCTCTGTTGGGCTCATTTGTGCTCTGCTAACACAAACACGGCTAACGCATAATCACTGCTGCTGCTCCACTCTGTTCCCTGCTGCTCACATTGGCTTCCATATCACACATCTCATTTGTTTGTATTTCCTCTTAGTAAGCAGCTGCTAATGTTTAAATCTTTGATCTCTGGTTGAAATGTTAATGATCTCTGCATAGAATATTTATCATAACATCCCCGTCCAAATATTTAGGATTCCCACTCGGCGGGTTCCGAGCACCGCTGTGAGCGCATATGCTAATGAGGAGCCGGGGAAGGACCAATCGTGTCGGCCGGCTTCTACGGATCTGAG
>CM040749.1:1910000-1972500 GCA_022829145.1 Albula goreensis
GAGTCATAATCTCTCAATAGATCCATATTCACCAGAGCCATGTTAAACCACAGATGGTTAGCTGCTTTCGCTCGGATGAAAGAAAAATGCAGCAAAACGCATCGCTGCAGAGTGGTTTTCATTACCATCAACAATCCACTCAAATGGACGCAAGATCCCAAAGACACAAAACTGCCAATTTAGGAATAAAGATCTTGTGCGCGTAAGCCGCTAAATGAAGAGATATTATGCGTGTTAAATAAGAACAGGAGCTGGGTGGGGGGTGGTGGTGACGGCTCTTGTGCGTTATTCAGTCTGATTTTGGCTGAGAGACGGAACAGATGTCCTGTCTCAGACTGGAACGCCGCCAGAAGACTCTGAGCTCAATTCTGTGGAAAACCAGAACAAGAAAAGGTGGGGGGGGGGGTGGCATCAAACCAGTGTAGCACCCAAGGAAAGGATGAGGGCCTGGAAACCCAGGTAAACATGCTGACAGGTAAAAATACTGCCAGCTGCTGTACAGGTAAATGCTGACAGGTAAACACAATGCAGGCAGTGTCCCCTACAGACACAGACCGAGAGTACCTTAACTTCTGTTCTCATTATTTTCCAAGGAGGACAGGATGATCCTCCCAAAATGTGAACAAGGGCCTCAGAAAGGGCGGCACTAAATATGACTGTATTTCACATGCAGGAGTATGCTTTAGAGAATCCTGCATTTCTTATCCTATGTGGTGCACAGGATGACAGCCGACCTGTAACCTTACCCAACACATGAACCAAACTGTGAGAATATAAAAATATAACGCGAGTACTGATGCATGCAAAACCTTTATTTATGTCACCATTAAATATCTGACACACAGCTAGCTCTGTACAAAACACATCACAATTATTTATATCATAGTCAACAAAGGATTAATTAATTATTTTTCGGTTTATTAAATAATTAATTCCTGACAAAACAATTAATTGTAGAGACATCTTATTTTGCTGAGCAGAATGAAAACATTACTCTACTATATTTGTGTGTATTTTATCAGCACAATACACTCATTAAAGAAAGTGTTTTTTATATTGCCAGTAGATATTATTTGTCTTAACTATTATTTTGAGAGCAAACACAGAACTGTACAATGCACCACATTACTCCTTAATCAGTCTTCTACAGTAATTACTGACTTCAGTTAGTCCAACAAGTTAGCTCAATAAGCTAGAGCAGTAAAATCTGATTTTACATATTTAATACGCACTCATTAAACGAGCAAACAAAGAAAATGGCCAGAGGAAAAAGAACAGGAGAGGTATAAGTGTGTTTTTATGTATCTAACCAGCGTCATGGGGAAACGATCGTAAAATGGAGGGATGTTCAGCTTTGGCGCGCGCAGACGGGGCGCGGTTTGACACGAGCACTGAGGAACAGCAGGGTTGCTGAACCCTCAGGCCTTCGACTGCGCTCGAGCTAACGTGCTAACGACAGCTGCACTAATGGGATGCAGAATGTGTGGGACAATATTTAAAGCAGCGCAAATCGACCCGGATGAGGCTGTTTTCTGGGAAAAATGCATCTAGTAATGCATGCAAGGCCTGAGCGTAGCGCGGTATTGTGCATTCAAACCCCGATTTCATGGGGGTTACAGAGTGCAGACGAGTCTCACTAGGAGGTGGCCAGCCCTGCCCAGGACCACAGATTGTTTCGAGGTCTGCAGTAAACTGGAAAAACCCGACCCCTGACCTCGATGCTCACGGGGGGCAAAATGAACGACCATACTGACAACACGAGCTTCACGTCTGAGGCAGAAGCCAAACGCTCTCTTCGGCAGCTCGAGATGCTCCTGCGAAACTCTCTCCCGACATCACACATCGCAGCAGACGGAGGAGGGACAGACTGCGTCGTGTTAGGTGACATTTTCTGTTATTTTCTCTCTTAAAGAAACACTCCCCCAGTGATTTTTAGGCCAGCGTTCCATATCTTGGGCAGAAACACGCCTGCTGTATGCATAGCTTGCCCTGTATTATGCCACGCACTTTTACTATTCATTAGAATCAAACTCAGCGCACTAATGCATGACACCGCTCTGCAAAATTAATGTGTCACAAATGTGGGGAAAAGTTCAGAATGTTATCAGATAAATGGGTAACACTTTAAATTGGGTAATCCAAAAAATATCTTGTCATGTGTAGTTTGTCATATGTCATGTGTAGTTTATAATCATTTATAATCTGTTTATTAATCATTATATCTGATTTGCTCATGTGTTTGTAAACATTAGTAAATCACGCTGCCTGCGTTTGAGACAGGTTCCTGATACCTGTACCAGGTATGAGTGCTGGATCAGTGACCGATTGTGTTTACGAAATAATAGAACTAATAAAACTTGCTTCAACCATGGACAGAGTAACCAACTAATGTTCACAGAAACATCAGTAAATCATATACATAGTGATTAATAAACAGATTACTAATGATTATAAAGTACTTATTCATGTATTTGTAAATGGGTTTGTGAATTACCCAACCTGAAGTGCTACCAACAAATGCTGTGAAAGGATACTGTCAGTGTGTGAGTAGCAGGGGAGGAGAGGCGCTGTCACAGTCACACTGAAGGGAATGAGCCTCAGCACAGTGCATGAGCAGCACAAATCATTTCTGATTACATAAATTGACTTCTACAAGAGTAGAGTGGGAGATTACTATAGTTACAAACCACATCAATTACCCAGCAGGCCATGCGCAGACAGGCGCGTAATTAACTCAAACCCGCGGCCAGGGGCAGGGGTCACCCACTCTCGCGGCGTGTGTCTGCGCACAACTCCTCATTTCCCTCACCGCGCGTCGCCACGTGTGACTGTCATTCCCCATGAAAATTAGCCAGATGCTTGTTCGCAGAGTCACGCTGCGCGGGAATTGGCGTAGGCTCCGCGGGCATCGTTTCAACAGTTGTTAAAGTGCACAAGATCCCTTAACCAGCGATTACATCCACCCACTCTTTCATTTTAATTAATTGTCACAACTAATCATGCCAGGCAGAGTCATAAAGGGTTATTACATCTCTCAGCCACACACTTACAGTGCTGAAGTTTCTCCTGTGAAGAGTGAGCGCCCGCCTCACGCGAGCGTGCACCCCCGTTAATCGCCATGGTTTCATTACCACACTCTCACACCCTGTGCCTTTGGCCTGCAGTTGATTTAGCCGGTGCTCTAAAATAATACTGATGATTATATTTAATGTTTCATCTCTTATATTCTCAGTATTTATTTCCCAGTTACGTTTTTTATTGCGTTAGCGGATAGCCTCGCACAGAGTTATATTCGCCGCCTTGTCAGTTTAATCCGTTCAGGAGCATTTATTGCTGCTGCGACCTACGGCGGGCACCTCACTGAAGGATACTGCACCACTGCACAAAAGGAAACGGTCCTTCAGCTGCTGAAGTGCGGGGCCTGAACCCCAACGACCAGCAAGACTAACTGCGCAAGCAGCCCTGTCTAAAATCACATTTCACACCACCTGTCAGCGCTGTGTACTGGTTTATGTGTGTTAGTGCTCATTATGGAATGCTGTAGCATTGTTTGAGTATTATGATTGCTCAGGTAGGGTTTTGGTATTTTGTGTGTGATCTGTAAGGGTTTAGTATTATGTAAGCAGTGCCAGGAATGTGCAAGACGTGTGTTGGTACAATTTGTATAAACAAGTAAATAAGTATATTTCTTGTGTCTCCAGTTTCATATTATTGTCTGTGTAGCCGTAGTCTGTGTTACTCTTTTTCGTATGAGCAGATTTTTTTTTATTTTTCTTTGTGAGTGTGCCAGCAGAATGTTAGCGCTGTTTGTGTATTTGTGTTAGTTTTGATTGGGTGAAAGCAGAAGTGTGTAATGAGATCGTTATGAGTACCTTTGCATTTCTCTCCTGTTTCATTCAGTGACATTTCTGGCCTTCTTTTCCCTTTCCTACCGTAGCTTTCCTTTCACTGAGGTCTTTCCTGACAGTGGGTTTCCCTCTCGGGAAAAGTCCCAGGTTTAGAAACTTTATTTGTCAGTAATGATTAGCCCGTATCAGTGCATGCTCTGAAGTGTGTGTGTTTGTAATCCTTGTTTAGCAGGTGTGCAGTTTCATCCCGTTATCCCGGTCCCGCAGGCCCGGGTGGCGTGCGTTGCGCGTGTGTCAGTCTCTCCTCCTCGCGGTTCAGCGCAGGCGTCACCAGCTCCCCAGCGGCGCGCCGTGATTAGCATGGACGTAATTACTTACCGCACGGGTAGCTCAGGACCTGCACGTCATCAATCGCGATGTAACCGCTCCTCCCACTGGACACCTCCGCTTCGAATATGACCTGCGAAACGGAGCAGAGAGCCGGGGTTAATCCAGCCCGTCTGCTGGGTCTGTCCTCACCTGCACAGCGCTGCACGCTCACAGCTCCACTCAGGCCCGCGAGAGAGTGTGCGGACAGGAGTCACGCTCATCTTTATGAATGACAAACTGAGAAAAAAAACCACACAGGCGCTTTTTATGGCACCTTCAGACGTGACTATAAACTGAAATTGAAATTAGGCATTAAAAGATTGAAGGTGTGACAAAATGTAAACAAATCAACATGAGGCCATCTGAATCTTATTAAACATTTTCACTGAGCAGATAAATATCAATAATATGAAAAATAAATATGACCATGTAACTACTGAGAGCTACATGCAGTCCTCCGTAACAGTAACAGTACACTGAAAGAATTAGTAATGAAAGGCTGAACATTTTGTTCCTTGCCTTAGCATGACAGTGAAACTGCCTACAGAGAAAGTGCCGTTCGGTCAAAACATACACCCCGGGTTAACTTGGCTGTATTACAGCACAGTGACCCCCAGATTCAGGCCACACCAACACGCACCGTCTTCCCTTCTCTGTTGTGTGTTGGGGATCGGACTGGAGAGGAATTCTTAAGCATTCATTTATGTTTTACATGAATAGAATCTTGCCAAAGGATGACTTCTCGGTTTTTGTTGGAGCCCAAGGGTAAGACTCTTGAGAAGAATGCGGAACCGTTATAAAATGGCCCTTTATCGTTTGAGGGCTGTCACATGGCTGAGCGGTGAGAGGGGCAAAGAGAGGCAGAGTGCTATTGGAAGCTTCTGTAAGTGTACTTGAGTGACTGTCTCTCTCTCTCTCTCTCTCTCTAATCTCTTCCAAATTGTCATTGAAAGTGGTTCATTGGCAGAATTAGCATGTGGTGTGCCAAAGCATGGTGAGAAGCCTGTGGAATATCCCCGACAAAAACAAACGGAGGGTACGATAGACATGATAGATGTTAAACAATTAAAAATGACCTGTCCCTCTGTTTTTTATCTCTCTCTTTCTCTCTCTATCCCCTTCTCTCCCTCTCAATTCAATTCAAAGAGCTTTATTGGCATGACCATACATTATAACAGTGTTGCCAAAGCAATGTTTTACATATGTTGAAAATTAACAATACAAATAAAAATAATATGAATAAATTATGAAGAGCATTACCTAACTGCACTTTTTAAAGTAATTATTAATCCATTATTAGTAATTAATTCATATATATTGTGATTTCATTTTAACATGTAATATTTACATACATATATGTACATACATACTAACAACAATAATAATAATAAGAGTAAAACCAAATAGCTGTCATAAGAACAATACATTTCTACTGGCTGTCCCTCAGGCTGGGGCAGGCTGAGACACACTGAGCCGAGTGGGGCTGTTTGTCCCTCTCCCAAAAGGACACGCAACTTTTCTTCATTTGTTAAGGAGGGAAATTTGTCATGGTATTTTAATGATTTATTAAAATATGTTTTTCATACATGTCTGAATATTTTCCACAGTGTAGAAGAAAGTGCATCTCTGTCTCTACCTCTCCTGTCTTGCAGTGACCACATGCGCTCTTCTGTGGGTAACCAAGTTTGTCGGTGTCTGCCTTTTTCAGTTGCTAAGGTGCGGTCACTGAGCCTGTACTTGGCCAGGATCTGTCTCTGCTTTGCATCTCTGACTCTGTCTCTCTCTCCTCTGTCTCTCTCCTCTGTCTCTCTCTCCTCTGTCTCTCTCCTCTATCTCTCTCTCTCTGTCACTCTTTCCTCTCTCCCTCTCTCCATCTCTCTCCTCTGTCTCTCTCATTTCCCTGTCTCTGTCTCTCTCAAATTCAAATTCAAATTCAAATGTGCTTTATTAGCATGAGAAGATAATCTTGTGTTGCTAAAGCATAAAATACAAAATACAAAGAACAGTTAACAAGGACAATAGCAACACTCCCCATTCCTAACACAAACACATTTACCCACATTGAACAAGATTTTTTTCGGACTGCAGGGCTATAAACTGTGGTACATTACTTAATTACCCTCTCTGAAATTGTGGCAAGCAAAAACATATTGGGCTGCTAACTCCATTTTGGTGGTTTCTTCTCCAAGAAGTATTTTTAATTTATCAAATTGGGTTAGATTTTGGAATTCGCCAATGAGAATTTAAAATATTGGGAAAAAAATTTGTCAAATTGTCAAATATCTTGGACAGTTTAAAAGAAAGTGGGCCTCTGTCTGTCTTTCCCTCTCTCTGTGTGTCTCTGTCTGTTCTCTCCCCGCAGGGCTGCAGACCGCACAGTGTCTCTCAGCACTTTGGCTGCTTACTGTTTGGGCTGATGTCTCTGTCAATACCAGCTCTGCGACTCGGGGCAGAGCTCAGTCACCCCACACCCCCCTTCCCCCCACCACCCCCGTCTTACAATAGCATTGTCACTAAGCAGTTTCACAAAGACTCCAGGTCTGAGCTCCCCACTGAGTCCCAGAGCGCGACAGCGGGAAGGAGAAGCTCCGTCCCCAAGTGAAAGGAGCCTTGAGTGGACCCCAGCTCAGAGAGGGAGTCCATCTGCCGCTGGCCAGCGCTGGGCAGCAGTGGGGGAATATAACAATGGCGTGAATTTCAGGTGAAATGTGTGTCAGCGCTGGCTTTATGGCATGGGCAGACCAGAGAGCAGGTCCGGATGATTGAGGTCCATTATGTTGGAAAATGAAATAAAAATGCTCTCTTGAAAACATCAAGTATCAAAGCTCTTACAGAAATGTAGTTGTGAGAGTTTCGTTTTTCAGAGTTGGTGAAGGAGCCTGCAGTTGCCCTGGGCAACGGGACTCCAAGCTGAGTGCATATGGAAGGCCAAAAAACCCACCAGACTGGGCTCATATAGAAAGCATCACATGGCAATAGCCAGCCAATGAGAGGCATCACACAACAACAGCCGGCCAATCAGAGGCATTGAATGGAAACAGCTAGCCAATTAGAAGGCATTGAACAGGAACAACCATCCAATCAGAGGCATTGAACAACAAGAGCAAGACAATCAGACGTATTGTATGACAACAGTCAGCCAATGAGTGGAATCATCTGGCAATAAGCCTGCCAATTAGAAGTGTCACTGTTGACAACATTAAGGATGGATGTGGGTAAGTAATTACCACTCAAAAATATGCAAGGTATGACTGCCACACATATGAAAAGAGTAATCAATCATAAATCTTTTTTCGTCTCACAGACAGCCAATCACAGAAGTTCTGTGTCTCGTGAACAGCCAATCATAAACTTTGATTTTGTTTTTCAGAGGGGAAGTATAAAACAGGCTGCTTCCTTCAGTGACCCTAGGTTTTGTCTGTCATTTTCATGACTGCAAAGGCTAGTAGTCTAGTGAAGTATTCTTTTTTTTTGAAAAGAGGGAAAACATGTTAAAATATAACCAGTGGGTTTTGTTGTTTTTGGGAAGTAAATGAAAGGTCTTGATTGAAAAAATGTTGAAGTATCCCTTTAAGTGAGTCAAAACAACATAATTCAGTGCTACTTTGCAGGTTGTAAAAAAAGCCATAAAATAGTAATAAAATACCATGGTAAGTGGCGGAAATGTTCCGGCATTAAAAGTGCTTGTTCATCATGTTTTGTCAATTAGAGATTTAATTACAGTTACAGGATATGACTTGAATTTAGCAGGAAAAAACAGCAAGACAAAAAAAATGCATAGGCTGTGAGTGAGAGTGATGTGAAGCTCTGCCCTTCTGTGGAGCGGAGGGGGGTGGCGTGTAGCTGGACACCAGCAGGTGAGCTTGGAGACACGGGTACCCGAGCCAGCACCTGTCTGTGCTCACATTAAGTGCTGCATAAAGAGCTGATTTTGCATGTCCTACTTCCAGAGGGGGCTTGCAAGGGGTCACTGGGGCGGTGGGGGGGAGTGGGGTTCCCTCTGCTAGGACTGAGCGATTATCCCTGGAGGTGAGTAATTTCACCAGGTGTCCTCGGTCTGGCGCGGAGACACACGATCACCTGAACTAAACGCACATCTCGCTGCTACCAACAACTTCGCAGCGCTGATTGATTAAAGAGTAAAAAAAAAAAAAACAAACAAAAATGTAACAGGCTGATGAATTAAAGCACAAAAAAGCCGCGAGTAAGTTTCAGTCATTTGGGTAATTATGGGTTGTATTTATATTCTTGATGTAAGGGGAGAGTTTTAGTGAGCATTTTCAGCTGTGACACTAGGAAGCGGTCGGGGTTGGTAATTACCACTCTGTTTGTTGTGCCTCTATTGCTGCTCTGCTCGCTTGGCGAAGGTTAAAAGACTCTCTGCACACGACCCATGAAGGGCTGCAATTATCACGTTCTTTTTATGAATAAATAAGTGGGATTTGCACATTGAATGCTACTGTACGCAATGCACACGCATGTCTGCTGTAAAATCCATACGTCTTCGACCCATATGTCATTATTATCTATTTATCATGGGACTTTGATCAGTTCCCTGCTAAATTGGGGGTTTTGGCTATTAAGACATCACTGATGGCTGTATATCAACTGAGCATCAAAAAAAGTTGTTTTTTTGTCATGGCATAGATAAATCTGAGACATCTGTTTACAGTTTTTTTGCCCTCAAAGTAAAACAAAAGTTTGATGATGAAAGGATAGTGTAATTTGGGTTTCTCACAGCTTCATGTTCATGATTTCATGCCTTCAGGCTCAGTGAAATTTCTGGCTGTTGTTCTCCACACACCACCCCTTTAATATCCCACACACACACACACATACACGCACACACCTCTTTAATATCTAACACACAAACACATAAACACACACACCCCTTTAATATCTCACACACACACATACACACACACCTCTTTAATATCTCAGACACACACACATAAACACACACACCCCTTTAATATCACACACACACACACACACACACACACACACACACACACACACACACACACACACACACACCTCTTTAATATCTCACACACAAACACATAAACACACACACCCCTTTAATATCTCTCACACACACACACACACACACCCTTTAATATCTCACACACACACACTCACGCCCCTTTAATATCTCACACACAAACACACACACACCCTTTAATATCTCGCACACACACACGCACACACACACACCCGTTTAATATCTCACACACAAACACACACACACTCCCACTTTCAGGCAAGGAGATTTCCTGTCACAAACTGCATCATGATAGCATCTGTCCTTACCACATTAACTGGTACACCTTCAATTAAAAAACACTAAACCTGACAGGTGTGTATGAATACAGTTGTGTTTTGATTCAGCACACACACACACACACACACACACAAACTTACACATGCACAAACAAACACATACGCACGATCATGTGCACACATACACACAAACAACACACACACACACGCACACACCACAACAGCAACACCTCTTTTCCCCAACACTCCAGAGCAGGAGAGAGAGACGTGATCAGTGATGTTATAATAGTCTGTAACACCATGTCATTACCAAGATTCCGCTGGCCCACTGATCAAATCCCAGTGTCCATATTTAATTCAGCATCAATATCATTATGTACCAATCACAAGTGTTTTCAACCCATAATCATCAGAATCATAAAAGCGTAAACAAACTGGCTTATAGTGATGATGAAAACCAGGACTATCAAATTATGATTTTTCAAAATAAAAAAAGCAATTAAACACAATTTCAATCACATTTTAAACATTACTACCATAAAATATTAACTGAGGAAGTTAGAAAAAACACTGTTAACGGCAGAGTTAAATAAGGATTTGAATTGTTTGAAAATGAGCACAGACACATAGAGATAATTAATGAAAACCTTCTCTCTCACAGGTGTGCAGATTCCATGTTTGTTAACACAAAGTAAACAAGGTGTTTACAGTTAATTACAGCAGAACATGAGGACACTGAGAATCCACACAAGACTGCGGAAAAAGAGATCACTCTGAAAAAAGACATTTTAAAATAAATATACGGTTTTAATAAAAGCCATTGGGGAACTGAAAGAAGCAGGCTTTCATGCTGAATGCTCTGCGTGGAAGAAGCTCAGAGCTCGTTTTCACATGGATCTCTTCAGACACTCTTATCCGTGAGCGACTTACACAATTTACATTTTTATGCACTGTGTGAGGAATAAACCAAGGACTGGCAGTGCAGTTGTGTGCAAATAAACCAGGACAGGGTGGTGTGATGTGGGCCCGAGGCGAAGCCAAGGGGCCGGTAACTGCCCTGGAGGGGTTCATTTTCACACAACTGCACCATGAGGAGTAGATTATTCTGCATATACCGTGGACTGTAAAATAAAGGTATCATAAATGATGAAGAAATAATAAAGCATTTACACAGCCACTCATTTTGGAGCAGCAGGGCAGAATAATGGTTAGGGAGCTGGCCTTGCAGCTCAGAGGCTTCAGGTTCAACTACCAGCCAGGACCTTTAAGCTTCACCTTAAAATGTCCAGCTCCATAAATCTCATGGATAGGGCTGCCTTATGCTGATCCAGTCTCTCTGTTCCCATAGGGCTGCCCTGTGCAGATCCAGTCTATCTGTTCCCATAGGGCTGCCCTGTGCTGATCCAGTCTGTCTGTTCCCATAGGGCTGCCCTGTGCTGATCCAGTCTGTCTGTTCCCATAGGGCTGCCCTGTGCTGATCCAGTCTATCTGTTCCCATAGGGCTGCCTTATGCTGATCCAGTCTGTCTGTTCCCATAGGGCTGCCCTGTGCTGATCCAGTCTATCTGTTCCCATAGGGCTGCCCTGTGCTGATCCAGTCTGTCTGTTCCCATAGGGCTGCCCTATGCTGATCCAGTCTGTCTGTTTAGGGCTGCCCAATGCTGATCCAGTCTGTCTGTTCCCATAGGGCTGCCTTATGCTGATCCAGTCTCTCTGTTCCCATAGGGCTGCCCTGTGCTGATCCAGTCTGTCTGTTCCCATAGGGCTGCCCTGTGCTGATCCAGTCTCTCTGTTCCCATAGGGCTGCCCTGTGCTGATCCAGTCTCTCTGTTCCCATAGGGCTGCCCTGTGCAGATCCAGTCTATCTGTTCCCATAGGGCTGCCCTGTGCTGATCCAGTCTCTCTGTTCCCATAGGGCTGCCTTATGCTGATCCAGTCTGTCTGTTCCCATAGGGCTGCCTTTTGCTGATCCAGTCTGTCTGTTCCCATAGGGCTGCCTTATGCTGATCCAGTCTGTCTGTTCCCATAGGGCTGCCCTGTGCTGATCCAGTCTGTCTGTTCCCATAGGGCTGCCCTGTGCTGATCCAGTCTGTCTGTTCCCATAGGGCTGCCCTGTGCTGATCCAGTCTGTCTGTTCCCATAGGGCTGCCTTATGCTGATCCAGTCTGTCTGTTCCCATAGGGCTGCCCAATGCTGATCCAGTCTGTCTGTTCCCATAGGGCTGCCCTGTGCTGATCCAGTCTGTCTGTTCCCATAGGGCTGCCCTGTGCTGATCCAGTCTGTCTGTTCCCATAGGGCTGCCTTATGCTGATCCAGTCTGTCTGTTCCCATAGGGCTGCCCTGTGCTGATCCAGTCTATCTGTTCCCATAGGGCTGCCCTGTGCTGCCCTCCACAGCCCTCATGGGGACAACGTGGCCTTAGTAAGATCCAAATGCTGTTTAATCATTTTGGAGACATTTCACATTTGGAATAATATACAGCTTGACCTTTTAAAGTCGAGCATATGGAAACAAATGTAATGTCTGAGTTTATTGATGTGGTTGAACCATACTATCTATCTGCACTGAATGTCCCTGTATCCTGCACCTGCCGCAGATATGGCTTCTGTTTTAAACCACCACCACAAGTGGCACTTACCTACACTACATTCTCTTAACTAAAGAATTTACACATTCAATAATTAATAAAGTGAGTTTCAATGCAATGTACAATATTTTAAGTGTCAGTGTGGGAGAAGGAGAAGAGACTAGTTGAGATTCAGGATAGCCACAGCCTTGTGTCTCTACACCACAAAATCTGTGTGTGTCTCTACACAGCATAATCCCACCATGTGCAGCAACCAGGTGAGTAGTGGGTTGGTATGTAGTAAGCGTTTAGTAGGTATGTAGTAGGTGTTAAATGAGTGTTTAGCAGGTAAGTAAGACTCACGCATTAGAACTCAATTTCCCAGCAGGCAATGGTGTTAACCACTGAATTACTTTTGCACCAGCCACTTTTCTCTACCACTCCAGTCACCTTCTGTAAGATAAAGGGTTGCTAATCACAGCCCTGTCATAAAGCTCTGTATTTATAATGGCACTTGAGTCAGTGAGTTTCAGCAGTTTTCCTTCCCTTCTGAGGAAATTCGGCGATGTGCAATGCTACTGTGCGCAGGAGAGCGGTCCCGCCTGTGGTTCGGGCTTTTTGCCTCTCGCTGAGAGTCATATCGTGTAGTGAAATCTCTTCTCTTAATGCCTTTGACATTTACAGAACAAAACTTCCGCCCACATTTGTGGAATGGAAATCAGCCTATTCTGATGTAAATCTTTCTCATGGTATAAAGTCCTGGATCAGTGCACTTGACTCTCTCTGGCCCTCCGATCACTCGGGCCAGTGACTGACAGATACATCTCTGACAGAAACGCACAGCCTGTCTGATCCACTTTTACAAACCACACTCAAACTGGGGAGAGTTGTACAGCACAGGAAATACACATCAACTGATCGAATTGATTCTGAACAGAACAGTAAAATTCAGGTTACAATATAATATAAAATGCAGTGGGTATAGAGAGAAGATGGCCTTTGTTTTATGTGGTCTGTGGTGCACTATGACACTGTGGATACTATGGTAAAGTGGTGTGGACTGCTGTATTTAAGTTATTCCAGAAAGGCGCTATTGTTTGCCACATTGCCATTATTATGGTGAAAGGCTCTGTGATTTGCTATATTGTGTGGCATTCTAGTCTGCAGTTACAGGAAAGTGCTATGGTCTGGCATACTGTGGTTATTACGGTAAAATGCTATGGTCAGCCATACTGCAGTTATTACAGTAAAGTACTATGGTTTGCCATGGTCCTCACTGCAGTAAAGCACTTTGTGGTCTATCACACAACAGTTATTACTTCATGGCGCTCCAGCCTGCTATTAAGCAGGTATGGTAAAGCACTCATGCAGGGGTTATGGTAAAGTGTTCTGGTCTGCATAGCGCTATACTACAAGTATTACGGTAAAGCACTCAGGTCCAATATCTCTGCCTTTGATTTGCATCAGACGCAGTGAGGACGGAGAGGGGTTTTTTTTGGAGATCCCAGCATGAAAATATGAAACATCAGTTACACAGACAGGGCTATGTGCCTGGAATCAACTGCCTGCATGATTCCTAAAAAATACAGAGTTCATTTATTCACCGTGCGTCTGCAGCAGGCACCATGAGGGTTATGAAGGGAGGCTGGGAGCAGCAGCTAAGCAAGCTTCTTAGCGATTCATAAAGGTGTTGTCCAAATGATTACTGAGCTTAGGTGTGAGCTTAGCACCGCATTATTATTCTTTTACATTAACATGCAGGTAAAGTAAAAAAAAATGTCAGTCAGGCCCTGCATATAAATTAGTTCATTGTTTCAGAACAACTAATGAGATCCTGTATGTAAATCACTTTATTGCTGTGGAGTAGCCAATGAAACAATGTATGTAAATTAGTTTTGCTTTAGAACAGCCAATGAGACATGATATTCAAATTTGATTATTGCCTCAGAACAGCCAATTACACCCTGGATGTAAATTGGATTAGTGCTTTAGAAGAGCATTCTGTTGTATATGTAGGTATTTTGAATGGCAGGATACCACGCTGACTGTCAGGACATTGTAAAGAGTGTCCCAGAGAGCTAACAGCTTATACTCTGGCACTTAATATTTTAAAAGAAGAAGGAGGGTGGAAGCGCCATTTAGGTAATGCATATGGCAGAGCTTCCAACTGAAAACATGCTCCACAAAAATTGGAAACGCTAATTAAACTCTGAGTGTCATACTGACTTCTGAGTGGAAAAAAAAACAGCAACCCGTATGTTATTTAAGAGCTGTGTGAGTCAGAATGCGCCCTGTCTCTGATCCACATTTCATTCCAGCTGCATGAGCATAAACATTTGCACATTTATTTATGAAACAGTGTTAATACCCAGCCCGCCTTAGACCACTGAGGAGCAGGTGGTGTTTTTTATTGTGTGTTTATTTTATGAATCACCTTAACGACATGCGAAAATGAAAGTGAGGCAGTTGCTATGGTAATACAAGTAGCCATGCAAAGAGGTCGATTGTGGTGTGCACTGGTTGGGTGTGTAGGGGGCACAGTATTTATAGTGTGCACTGGGTAAGTGTGTAGGGAGCACAGTGTTAATATTGTCCACTGGGTAAGTGTGAAACCAAGTGTTTGTAGTGTGCACTTGGTGAGTGTGTGGAAAACATAGTGTTTGTAGTGTGCACTTGGTGAGTGTGCGGGAAACACAGTGTTTGTAGTGTGCACTTGGTGTGCGGGAAACACAGTGTTTGTAGTGTGCACTTGGTGAGCATGCGGGAAACACAGTGTTTGTAGTGTGCACTTGGTGAGTGTGCACTTGGTGCGGAAAACACAGTGTTTGTGAGCATGTGGGCAGTGTGCACTTGGTGAGCATGAAACACAGTGTTTGTACGGTAAACACAGTGTTTGTAGCGTGCACTTGGTGAGTGTATAGGGAGCGCAGGTTTCCCCCAGTGTCAGCCCCATAAAGTCCATGACTCCACAGCCAATGCAGTCTGATTTACATGCACACAGAATATCAGGATAACAAATTAAACAAGTACACAATTACTCAATATTCTGGTATTGAAATATTAATAATATTGTAATAATATGCATACTCACCCTGTATTAGTATTGAGCTGATATTAGTCTGGATTAATAAAAGATGTGTGGCGTGCTGCGGTTTTGGGCTCTGGACAGAGTGAATGAGTATGTGCCTGGCACAGAGGTGAATGTCACATGGGTTTGTGTGGTTTAAGAACATGGAAATCCTTCACAAAGAGACCAGGTCGTTCAGTCCACTTCGGCCTGTTATTGACCTAAAGGCTACAGGGTGTCCAACACGGCATCAAGACTGGACTTCAACACTAAAAGGATCTCTGCCTGATCTACATAACCTAACAATTTTTTCTAAGCATTGACAAGTCTCTGTGTAGGAAAATACTTCTTTATGTCAGTGTGGAATTAACAATATTGGGGAAACTACCCTGAAAATGTAATTAAATGAGCTCCTAACTACTCTGCTCTGGGTAAGAAAATACAGCGACAGAAAAGATATCCTTGAGGGAAAAATAGCTGCAGTAAAAGCTACTTTGAAAAAGTAGTTCACTACATTGAAGCTAATTCATGAAAAGATGTCAAATATTGCCATGTGAACTGGAGAAGTCACGTCTGAGGAGTGTGGGGGAGGTTTGAGGTGGATGGGGAATTTTTCAATTCAATGGGGGAACAAGAAGGAAAAAACGGCATCATCTGGATAAAATGTCAGCTAGCAATAACCAGCTAGCACGTTAGCAAGACCAGAAACCCAAGGGAAAAAAAGAAGAAACTAAACAGAGAATTAGAAGGATGAGAGCACTCGGACTGAGAGAAGCCCAACACCTGATTTGGGTTTGGTTCAAGTTTCAGGCAATAGAACACTTCACACTGTGGTACTGTGGTACTAATTTGGTTTTGATTTGAATAAAGTTAAAGTGATTAAGCATATTGCACCGAAAAAAAACTGGCCCAGCTTTGCTTGAGAAGGCCAAATATGAATACGAATAGTGGGAAAAAAATGATTCCATTTTGTTTTACATGAGCATCAACACGTCCACCCACCCACACGATCTGCTGCCTGGGTGAGCTCAGGTGAGGGAAAAGCTCAGGTAAGGTATGGATAGGTGACTCATGGCTGAGATCAGTATTTATTAAGCTCAGTGAAACTGCAGCAAATTGAGGTAAGAGCAACAGTAACCACCACCCGTGGCAACTGTCGCCTGGGATAAGTATCGCCCACGGTAACAATACCTTCCAGAAGCTATTGCCCATGGTAACCGTTGCCTGTAACAACTATCGCCTGTGGTAACCACCGCTTGCAGAAACCAATGGTTGCAGTAACCATCACCGGCGGTAATCACTGTTGCAGTGTGTACACTGCCCATGGTAACCATTGCCCATGGTAACCTTCTCCTATGGTAGCCATTATCATGGTAACCAGTGTATATAGCTGTGTTGTGCCGTAGGAGTTCTGGCACAGTCATGTGACTTGGAGCCAGAACACACTCTTTTAATTTTCTATTTATCTCAGGTGATGTGTGGATAAATGTGTGTGTGTGCACACACGTGTGTATGTGTATATTTATGGATGCATGTGTGTTAAGCTGGGCAGTGTTAGTTGGATAAAGCTAGCTGGTCTGATTTAGCAGGGCTGTGCTAGCTGGACTGTGTAAGCAGGACTATGTTAGCAGGGCTGTGCTTGCTGGAATAGGCTAACTAAACCATGCCAGCAGGGCTGTGCTAACCAGGCCATGCTAACAGTGCAGTGCCAACTGGGATATGCTAGCTGGGCTGTGCTAACTGGTTACTGCTAGTTGGGCTGTGCTAGCTCAGTTGTACTAACTGAACTACACTACTACATTAGCTAGGCTGTGGTAACTAGTCAGTGCTGGCCAGGCTGTGCTAGCTTGGCTCTGCTAACTAGGCTACACTACTATACAAGCTGGACTGTGCTAACTGGTCAGTGCTAGCTGGGCTGTGCTAGCTCATTTGTGCTAACTGGACTACACTGCTACGCTAGCCGGGCTGTGATAACTGGACTACACTACTACGCTAGCCTGGCTGCGCCAACTGGACTACATTACTACACTAGCCAGGCTGTGCTAACTGGACCACATTACTACACTAGCTGGGCTGCGCTAACTGGACTACATTACTACATTTGCCGGGCTGTGCTAGCTCAGATGTGCTAACTGGATTACACAACTATACTAGCCGGGCTGTGTTAACTGGACTACATGACTACATTAGCTGGGCTGCGCTAACTGGACTACATTACTAAACTAGCTGGGCTGCGCTAACTGGACTACATTATTACACTAGCCAGGCTGCGCTAACTGGACTACATGACTACACTAGCAGGCTGTGCTAACTGGACTACATGACTACACTAGCTGGGCTGGCTGACTACATTACTACACTACTGCATAACTGGACTACATGACTACACTAGCTGGGCTGTGCTAACTGGTCTACATGACTACACTAGCTGGGCTGCGCTAACTGGACTACATTATTACACTAGCCAGGCTGTGCTAACTGGACCACATGACTACACTAGCTGGGCTGTAGCTCAGATGTGCTAACTGGATTACACAACTATACTGGCTGTGTTAACTGGACTACATTAGCTGGGCTGACTACTGGACTACAGCTAAACTAGCTGGGCTGCGCTAACTGGACTACATTATTACACTAGCCAGGCGCTAACTGGACTACATGACTACACTAGCTGGGCTGTGCTAACTGGACTACATGACTACACTAGCTGGGCTGTGCTAACTGGACTACATGACTACACTAGCTGGGCTGTGCTAACTGGACTACATGACTACACTAGCTGGGCTGTGCTAACTGGACTACATGACTACACTAGCTGGGCTGTGCTAACTGGTCTACATGACTACACTAGCTGGGCTGCGCTAGCAGAGGCACAGTTGGGCACTATCTGCATGTGAAGCAGGCATCATTACACAGCCCTTCCCGGGTGAACGCCCCCGCTCCCCGGCTGCAGTCCTCACAAATGCAACTGCACAACAGTACTTATTCCCTCAGGAAGGAATGAAAAGTCATTTATCATTTATGGGGTATCGTGCAACGTATGGCAAAAATCATATCCTTCAGCAGAGGCACATTCCACTCTAACTTCCAGCTGCGAGACGTGACTCTTTGGGCAGAGCTATTAAAACTAAATATTTGGAATTTCGGCGAGTTTTCGATTCCTGTCCCTCACAGGCCCCTCGAATGTATAAGTCTCTGCTGGAGAGTAATCTCTCAGCTTTGAGCGATCAATTTCAATCTATCATTTCTCTCCCCGCTCCTCGCCACTAGAGCTGTCTCTCTATAGAGAATAAGTGGCTATTATATTGAGCTTTGCTTTAATACCTGAGAGAGCCAGACAATGATGAAGTGAGGAGCTTCAAAAGATGAAAACATGTTTTGAAGCAGAAAAGTAATACTCTGTCTTATTAACATGGATTGTTTCCTGACTCTGATCAATAGCAGGGTGAATTTCAGTGATTGTCCTTCACTGGATGGAGCAGACGGCTCGTCTGAGGGAACCGGGAGACTCTTTCTCTTCTCCGCTCAGACTCTAACTGAAGGTGAAGCTTCCAGGAAATGAAGCGCCGGATAAAGAAAAGATTCACTATACGAAAAGCGTCTGCAAATCAAAATGCTTCCCTCTGCTTTTCACTCACAAACCCCCCCAAAACACACCGACTTCCTGTCCTTTTAACGGCCACTGCTACAATCAATAACCAATCAAGTGTCTATTTCCAGCCATCATAACAAAGTTGAGAATGTGATGTCTCTTTATTTCTCTCTTTTCTAGAAGGTGTGAAACAGGGGCTGGGGCTGTTCTGAACTAGAGCAAGGGCACGAACCCTGTGTTCACACATAAGGAATGGCTTAACAACAGTAATACAGAATATGGCAGAACCACAGAAATATTTTATCAGCATCGTATTTTACGAACACTTCCACGTACTTGAGGAGATGTTTCCGAGGTGGGGCCTCCTGTCTGTAGTTGTGTGTTTGGCTCAGTCTGCTCTTCTCCCCCAGTCCTGCTCTCTCACACGTTTTATTGGATTGTGGTGTGGAGGTTTCAGAGCCCGGAGCAGAATGCTAATTGTGTGTTCACTTATTCATTTCTTTGTAGCTGTAAGTTGGATGTGTGTGATTTGGATCATTATTAGGGGCTGTCATGCCCAGCGTTTGCTCGTCTTATTAAAGGAGAATATGAGAACCACATCTGTGTATGAATGCATCTTCACCTCAGAGCTGCCCCGAGAACAGTGCTTCCAGAATACAGCACTGCCAGAGACCAGAGAGCAGCACTGTCAGAGAGCAGCACTGACAAACAGCAGAGAGCAGCTCTACCAGAGAGCAGCACTGACAAACAGCAGAGAGCAGCTCTACCAGAGGCAGCACTGTCAAAGAGCAGCATTGACAAACAGCAGAGAGCAGCTCTACCAGAGTGCAGCAGCAGAGGACAGCACTGTCAAAGAGCAGCATTGAGCTCAAACAGCACTGAGAGAGCAGCTCTACCAGAGAGCAGCACTGACAAACAGCAGAGAGCAGCTCTACCAGAGGACAGCACTGTCAAAGAGCAGCACTGACAAACAGCAGAGAGCAGTTCTACCAGAGGACACTGAAGCCTCAAATCATCATTAAAATTGACACACAGTAACATTTTCAAACCTTGACAGATCATACACACTCTATTAGTGTTGATTTAACTCTACCAGCATTGACCATTTTGCTCTTCACAGTGTAGAGCTAATGCCAGTTACATATAGCATTACTGCTGAATGCTCTAGCATTAATCTGATGCGGCTAACAAACGCATGCTGCTCTCTGCAGGCAAGCACACGCTGAACTTCAGCGCGTTGCAGTCAAACGCATGCTGCTGTCTGATGTCCTGTAGACAAATGCACGCTGAACTTTAACATGCATGGAGCACACAAACGCATGCTGCTCTCTAATGTCCTGTAGACAAGCACATACTGGACTCTGAGCTTCCGTGCTGCCAACCGTTGCTTTTCTGAGTTATGAATCCTTTGATTTTGCCTCCTCAGCTATCTTCTCTCTGCATTTTGTGGTAAAATTTTCCTGCATCTTCTTCCAGTAGCCTTGAGCAGATGGATAATGGACTCAACAGAGGACAGTGGAACGTTTTTATGAGGATCGCCCAGCCTCTGTAAAACACTGAACCCAAACGAGTGGCTCGGCTTGCACACTGTCACCAGTCCTGCTGGCAAAGCTTGTGCTTGGGGCCTCCATACAAAGGAGCATTCATATAGCTTAATACTTACGGGATCACATGATCACATTTTTAGATAATTGTGAGCTGTAAATGTGTTTTTGTAAAGCATATGCTGTTTCTCTATGAATTCTGGCAGGATTGTATTTTGCATATTTTTATTTATGCATGCAGAAATAAAACTGGCAAATATTTGTTGTTATTGTATGTGTGGGTCTGAATAAATATGACGACCCCAATTATCAAACATATTTCACTCACACACACAAACGCATGAAAATTAACTGAAACACAGATACACACACATACACAGACAAATGAAAATGCACACACACACACACAACTGCACACACATCCATATAAATTCACACACACACAAACAAGCACACACACACTTCCATATAAATACACACACGTACACACCTTTCTTTTCATACAACTGGCCGTATATGATAGTACACACATTTTGTTGAAAATTTGTAGGCTCTGCAGAAGTGAGTGTGTGTGAAATAGTGAACGCTTCGGTGCAGCAGAGCTCGGTGCAGCTGAAGAAAGCGTGCTCTTGGGGCTGTGGTTTCTGTGAGGTTTCGGGAATTCGTGTTTCTGATGGAGAGCTCAGAGCCCAGGGTTTGACCGGGTGCCATCTCTGTGCGCCATCTCCGCGATCTCCAGCGTTTCACACTACAGAGGAGAGAGAGCCGAGCTAAAGCTCACCCAGACAGCTAATCAATCGGCTTGTAAATACGACTTTACAGTGATCGTTAAATGCAAATCAAACTGCTTGCTTTTCTAATGTTATATTCATGACTACTTCAAAAACAACAAAAAAAATATTAAATGAAAATCCCCAAACCAGTTTACGCATTCACACAGACTCTGGCTGGTATCCATCAGTCACATGGCACTTAATAATCCAAGACAGCGAGCGATCGTATTCCAAACACATTAATAATTCTGTCTGACACATTTAATCCGAAACGCACACTCGTAATTAATTTGTATGTACTGAGGTGTGTGCTCTCATACATTCTGTAATTTTCTACCTATTAAAAATGAGAGGAAAGGTATTTTATGTGAATCAATGAGGTATCAGACCAGTAATTACGCACACAAACGGAAAATGCCGGAGATTTGTGTGGGCTGGGTGTGTAATTATTCCAGTCTAATCAGGGGAGACAGGCAGCGAGCAGCAGGGATGCAACTCAGGCCCAGGCAACGTGAACACACAGTATCCCAACATGCACTGGGGCCTCCCCCCCGAGCTGCGGGACAAAGAAACAGGCTTTCTTCAGAAGATCTCTGGGGCCCATTGTGGGTTCACCCTTTCATTGGCACCAGTCGTGTTTTGGTCTGCAGTGACTCCATACCCACAGCTGCTGCTATGTATTTTTCACACAACTGCTAAACCCAACCCAGAAAATAACCCAACTGCCAAGCAACAACACAACGACCAAACCAAACTAAAACAACAAAAACCCAATCGCCAAACCCCACCCAGAACAATATCACTGAACCCCATCCAGAATGATAACCCAATCTCCAAACAAAAAAACCCCACCATGAAACCCCACCAACAATAACAACCAAATTGCCAAACCCCACCAGCAACAACAACCCAACCACCAAACCCCACCCAGAATTACAACCCAACTGCACCCACGATAACCCAATACCGGTAATACCCAATTGGTTAAGTCATAAACCCATCCGCACACAGATGCACACAGCGCAGCACACACGGGCATGCACACACACACTCACACACACATTGTATAAACTACATGACTGAATAATGAGTTAGTGCAGAGATGTAACAGTCAGTATCTGTTAGTTAAAATTCAGGAAAGACTTGCATGGATCAAAAGCATCAAATCATTAATTCCTCCAATTAGGCGGAGAGTAGCGGCTGGTTTTTTAAAACGCATTACTGATGTATTACTGAGCGCGCTCAGTATCACACAAATACGGGCGGGAGACACAGCCAGCCCTCAGAGCCAGTTAATAAACAATCTGAGGACTGACTGATCGCCCTTCAATAAGCTAATAATCACCTGCTCTCCCGCCTACTCAAACACACCAGTGTCGTCAGATGGCACAGGTGTTATCAGTCAAGGTATGCCTTGAATATTTTACCCACAGACTGTGTTATCTCCAGCCAATCGGCTCCTCATCTCTGTCATCTCCAGCCAATCGGCCGCTCGATCCTGTCATCTCCAGCCAATCGGCGGTGTGTTCTGTCATCTCCAGCCAATAAGCCGACGTCAGAACTGCCAAGTCTTTAGAACAGTTAAGCTAGAGATAGACATGAATTAAGGAGAACAAAACTTGTTCCACTTCAGGTGTCTGATCACATCTTTAGAAACGCTCTGACCATGCTGGGTCCAGCCCTGACCTCTGCTACAGCGCCTCCACCTCTCTCTGTAGCTCAGATTGGGCATATGAATAATCTTCAGCGACTTTACTGACTTTATTAAGTCTTGTCCTTGTCTTGTCCTTGTGTGAGAGGTAGTAATACAGTTTATCTTTTTTTCATTATCCTTTTTTTATTTTAAATGAGTGAGTGCACGCCAGCTTCCCATCTGACAGAGCTCTCTCCCTGTATTTCTAACACCGTTACACCTGCATTCCCAATGGTGCACCTGTATTCTAAACATTTTACCTGTATTTTCACACTCTCAGTGCAGTACAGACTGTCTTGCAGATGCACAGTTTCAGTACAGTACAGACTGTCTGTGTTGGTTTTTGGTGTAGGCTCTGTAGAAGTAATTTTGTGCAAGGCCATGCACAAACAGCTGGTGCTAATATACCGGACTTTCCAGCTGTATAGTGATGGACAGGGGGGAAGGGGGCAGTCAGGGGAGCTTACAGTTTCCCTCAGCGCTGTGTGATGCAGGGGACAGTTTTACCCCCTAAGAGTCTTGTCAGTGCGCCTGTCCTGAGCATTTTACCATCTGTGTGCCTGGGAAAGAAACTCATCATTCTCCTCTATTTCACAGCAGTTTTTTCTAAACCCCCAGTTTTTTTCCTGCAACAGTTCTCATCCAAAGCGTGGTATTATTTTGAGATTATTGTCAAAAAGAAGCATGTCCATTGACCATACTGTAGTCAAACAATCATTTTCACAAGTAACCAATAACATTTCAATAAATCTAAACAAACAAATGAAAAAAAAAGACAAAAATTAGACACGCTTCATGGATGGCTTGTTCAGATATTTAAACCATCTTTTCATTTAAATAAATATAATTCAACACACAATTATGTCTAAAATCTACGCCTGCGCCATTCTTGCATAATTTGTTTTATAATTGTCATTATTCACACGCTAATGACCCTTTTACCCTCTCTTTTCAGTTAGCAAACAACAGCTAATTTGAAAATTTAATTGTGACTGAAGTCAATTGTCTGTGGAGTGACACCACAGCATTGGCCCAGAAAACGCTTCAGCTGCTACATCTGCGCTCATCAAAACAAACGCAACACTAACGCTAACCAAACAAACACACAACCACAACGCTAACGCTAACCCCTACCCTAACCAAACAAACACAACGCTAACACTAATCCCTACCCTAACCAAACAAACACAATGCTAACACTCACCCTAACCCTAACCAAACAAACACAACGCTAATGCCAACCTTAACACTAACCAGACAAACACAACGCTCACGCTAACCTTAACCCTAACCAAACAAACATAACGCTGAAGCTAACTCCTACCCAAACCAAACAAACACAACACTAACCCCTACCCTAACCAAACAAACACAATGCTAACACTAACCCTTACCCTAACTAAACAAACACAATGCTAACACTAACCCCTACCCTAACTAAACAAACACAACGCTAATGCTAACCCCTACCCAAATCAAACAAACACAACACTAACGCTAACCTTAACCCTAACCAAACAAACTCAACACTTATGGTAACCCCTACCCAAACCAAACAAACACAACGCTAACACTAACCCCTTTCCAAACCAAACAACCCCTACTCTACTCTAACGCTACAAACTACATTTTATTTACTGTCAATGCTACGAACACAATGCAATTTATTGTCAATGCTACAAATGCAATGCTATTTACTGTCAATGCTACAAATGCAATGTTATTTACTGTCAATGCTACAAACACAATGCTATTTACTGTTAGCGCTACAAACACAATGTTATTTACAAACAATGCTACAAACCAGGGAATAGTAGGATTCAGAACTCAGTACAGTCAATAAGAGACAGACTAGCCTCTGATTGGCCAGTAGCAGCCAGGTGAAACAGAGCTACTTACTAATTATTCGGGCAGGTGAAACAGACAGGGCTATTTACCTGACATTTATTAGGCCAAGTGAAATCATGGTTACCATGATGATGGGTTACCTGGTACCCACTGAGCCAGGTGAAACGGAAGGCAGAGTTACCTGGTACTCGTTAGGCCAGAAGGTGCTGACGGCCAGCTCGGCGCGCAGCCATTCCCGGCCGGTGACCCTGGTGATGTTCCAGATAGGGTTAGCCAGGGGGCCCTTGTTCACCTTCACCAGGACGTTGAGTGTGCCGGGGCTGGAGCCATCCGCCGAGTACAGCAGGTAGTTAAAGTCGATGCAGTGGGTGTCATTCTCTTTCATCACCGGCAGCAGCAGCCGTGCCTTCTCACCTGCGTCATGCTGGGACGAGTCCACCATCATGTATGACCCTGGGGGGAGGCAGGGGTGGGGGGGCGGTGGTGACAGGGAGAATTATTAGTAGTCATAGAAACCATGGCATTGGTGGTGAAATAGTATGAGCATTATTGTCTTGCGTTTTGTTTAAACTGTTAATTGCTTTGGCAAATTGTCATACGCAAGCATGCCAGTAAAGCAATATTTAATTGTAAAAAGGAACTGAAGGGGAGAGGGGGGAGAGATAGAGAGAGAGAGAGAGAGAGAGAGAGAGAGAGTCCTTGCCCAAAAGACACCTGTGGTTATATGACAGCAAATTCCTGGGAAGGTGTCTTGTTAGCCAATCAGTCTAATGAAGACACAATGAGATGTCAGTGCGGCCAAATGAACTCCTTCCCTGGGGTTCGTTTTCTAACACATTTTCTTGTGTCTTCCAAACAACGTGAAATCAATTATAAGTTTCATTAAGCTGTTTGGTTTTTTTTTCACTTTTTCGGAAGTGCTTTGGTATGGACCCAAATTGCATAGAGATTTTAACGATAGAGGAACTTGTCAGAAAAATATAATTTCCATTTTTTTTTCTTCTTTTTTTCTCCAGTGCTGATATTTGAGCATTTTTGACGTCCCAGTTCTTTCCGTAGCACCTGCACATCCTGGTGGCAGGGCCTATTGTCGAACGCTGCACACCTGCGACGAAGCAGGGCGGCATCCTGCTGGTGTGTTCTGAGGGAAACTGGGCCACGGCCGGGATTGGGCGCCGCTGGACTCCAATCAGGCACGAGCTTCGGTTGAAAGGGCCTTTGTGTTTGCACAATCATGTTCTACAGAAGACACAGCCCAACCCGAAAAACAGCGCTGTCCCAAATGGTTAAATATACTCCAATCTGTTGTTATACTCAGGTTATTATGCTGTATCAGTTTTACCATACTCATTATATTACAGTCTGGAAATTCAATTATATTAAATTAATGATATTACATTAGGAAAATAGATGCTGTTCATTAGTTTGTGTGACTGAATGTTTGGTTGTTGTCTCTCTGTCCATAGGCTGGCCCTGGCTGCAGACCGTCAGTGCAGAAATGCAGAAATGGTGAATGAAAGGCATGCGAGGAGTCGCTGCGCGCTTTAGCATCTGAAAGGGATTTGGGGTGTAAGCCGCGGCGTGGCAGCATTAGCGCTGGAGCCCGCCAGCAGGTGTGGCCAGATGTCAGGCCTGTTTGTCATGATCACAGAGAGACAAAACACACTTTGCTCCTGTGGGCTCCGAATTACTGTCACTGCCAAATCCTGCCGAGACAAACACAACCCGGCCAGCGTGTGCACGGCCCGCCCCCCTCACTCCCCCTCACCCATTTACTCATTTCCCTTTTGTTGTAGCAGGTAACCAACATTCAGATCAATATGTCCCCAGCATGGGACCCCCGAGGCTGGGAACGGCGCATCGCGGGTTCGAGCGGCAGCATCCGGTTTCAGTACAGACACAAAAGGACAATGGAACACATCAGCCTGCAGTATTAAGTGCTAACTGCAGGGATGAAGGATAACTACCTCAGGCAGCATGACATGAGGAACTGTTCCTCATCTGAATTCACTCAGCACATGCGCATGCTTTCCGTGTACAGTGTGATAATTTCTCTTTTGGTGTGGCTCAGAATGCTTTTTAGGAGATTTTTTATTTTTTATTTTTTTTACATATGCACTGCAGAAACAGTTGTTGGCCGCAGCTCCCCAGCAGAGTTTACCTGCTAGCTATGAAGGCCTAGCCGCCCCGCCAATATGTGTTTCATCAAAGTGTGCAATAAACTCAAGATATAAATAATCTTTCCCAGCATGCACCTGTAATGGATGAGGGGGAAAGTCAGGAAAGAAGGTGAACGTTCCTGCTACACTCTGCTACTGCACCATTTCGCTTTCTTTCTCTAAATAGTTAAAATAAAAAAAAAATCTGAAACATTGGACAGAATCCATGTCTTTTTGTGTTTCTCTGCTTTGGACATCATTATGAGGTGGAAATGATCCAACTCTGACTATAAAAACAGCAGGTTGAGGGTGCCAAGGAAACGGGTTTGGGGCAGGGGATTCTGTAGAAACAGAATCAGATCTGTGGGAAGAGCTGGCAGTAAAAAAACCAACAGAAAATGCTTGCCATTCACCAAACCGACTCATACAGATCAGATAATTATTTGAAATGTTTTTAACTGTTTAGACACCAGTAAAGTTCCAGACATTTACTGACTATTCTGGAACTGTACGCACACACACACACACACACACTTTCACATGTGCACCCACATACACACAAACACACATGCACACTCTCACATGTACAAACACACACACACACACTCACACACACACACACACACACGCACTCACATGTACACCCACATACATACACACACACATGCACACTCTCACATGTACAAACACACACATACACACACACACGCACAGACACGTACACACACTTTCACATGTACACACACACACACACACACAGTTTCAAGCACAGTCACACAGTGCTGATACAAATGCACAGTTTGCACTATTGTGCCTGTTATGGCTAAACTGGTTGTCAGCAAGATAATCAATGCTGCTGAAATCATCCAATCAGCTTGAGGCAGGATAATCAATGCTGCTGAAATTATCCAATCAGCATGAGACAGAATGCAGTTAATATTACTTAAAGCGGTGGAGTCCCTTCAGCTGGAATGGATCTGCGCTTCTATTCCATTTGTTGCAGTTCATGCTCCGTACATCACAAGGTGTCAGCGCAAACAAAAACAATATTTGCCCATAATGGCGTGAAGTGAGCATAAAAACTGGAATAATGCCTGAGTTTGAGTGCTTTCAAAGTCTTTTTTTCACAAGAGTTCCATATCAGAATAACGTCATTTAGAGTTTCAGATAAAAAAAAATGAGAAGAGGACCATCAGCAGTGACACGAGGGAATGGATTTCTGCCATTGGAGATTCTGGCGGGAGCGCTTGGCTTTTCTGGCCCAAAGAACAGTAGAGATTTCACACCCTCTGTCCCTGTATTACACTGTATTATAGCAGCTTCACTGCACTGCTTCTCACTGTATTACAGCAGCTTCACTGCACTCCTCTCACTGTATTACAGCAGCTTCACTGCACTGCCTCTCACTGTATTACAGCAGCTTCACTGCACTGCCTCTCACTGTATTACAGCAGCTTCACTGCACTGCCTCTCACTGTATTACAGCAGCTTCACTGCACTGCCTCTCACTATATTACAGGAGCTTCACTGCACTGCCTCTCACTGTAATACAGCAGCTTCATTGCACTGCCTCTCACTGTATTACAGCAGCTTCACTGCACTGCCTCTCACTATATTACAGCAGCTTCACTGCACTGCCTCTCACTGTATTACAGCAGCTTCACTGCACTGCCTCTCACTGTATTACAGCAGCTTCACTGCACTGCTTCTCACTGTATTACAGCAGCTTCACTGCACTGCCTCTCACTGTATTACAGCAGCTTCACTGCACTGCCTCTCACTGTAATACAGCAGCTTCATTGCACTGCCTCTCACTGTATTATAGCAGCTTCATTGCACTGCCTCTCACTGTATTATAGCAGCTTCACTGCACTGCCTCTCACTGTATTATAGCAGCTTCACTGCACTGCTTCTCACTGTATTACAGCAGCTTCACTGCACTCCTCTCACTGTATTACAGCAGCTTCACTGCACTGCCTCTCACTGTATTACAGCAGCTTCACTGCACTGCCTCTCACTGTATTACAGCAGCTTCACTGCACTCCTCTCACTGTATTACAGTAGCTTCACTGCACTCCTCTCACTGTATTACAGCAGCTTCACTGCACTGCTTCTCACTGTATTACAGCAGCTTCACTGCACTGCCTCTCACTGTATTACAGCAGCTTCATTGCACTGCCTCTCACTGTATTACAGCAGCTTCACTGCACTCCTCTCACTGTATTACAGCAGCTTCACTGCACTGCTTCTGGCTTCACTGCTTAGAAGTTTGTTTCTCTGTTTAGAAGCTGCTAAACTGCTCTCTCTCTCTCTCTCTCTCTCTCCATCTGTCTTTTTCTCATAACATTAGCTTTGTGACTCAAGTTGCCGGTTCACATCAAAGTCACAAGTTGTCCTGGAGATGCACATGTCAAAATATTATCACCTGTATACAAGATGGCTGCCATAAATCGTGGCCTGTCGTGACAAACGACCTGACTGTTTTCTGCGATCCTCCTGGTACCAGTGAATGTTTGTGCCAGGTAACACAGAGTATTTCTGCAAGATACCAGCCAGTATTTATGTGTTATGAAAGGATATTTCCTCATAAATCCGCTCCATATATATTCTTTTAAACGGGGCTTTGAACTGCATCTGTTGTTCCAGGCTCTTGACAAAACATCACAGCCAAAACATCAAACTTTTAGTGGTACCAAACATTAACTGAAACTCCTTTTTTTAAGTGCTTAAACAAACCAGAAACTGGTTCTGGGGCTGGTGTCTGAAACATCTGGTCTAGAAGCAGCATCAGATACAGCAGGACACATTTGTACATATTTCCACATCTGGAAATATTATTTAATAAATTTAATGTATTTATGTTTTAATAGTTACTGTGGGTATTATAGATGGAGTGGAAAAGAACACACTTAAACCCTTCTCTGCTCCTCCGACTGAGATTTATCAATTCAAAGCTTGTGGTCACTAAAATCCTGAAAAAAACTAAAGTACTGTGTTCAAAGAATGATTTTATTTGCATTTATTGAGATGTAAACGTCAAGGAAAAATGATTCATTGAGACTGAAGGCCAGCACTGGTGTGATAAAGTGGACCCCTCTTCTGACTGAATGGCATTTCAAAAGAAAGAAACAACATAAAAAAAAAAAAAAAAAAAAAACATTTTACTTGGGAAAAGGGTTTTTTGAAAGCAGCTGGGATTTCTTTTCTTGCACACAAACACAAGCTCAGCATGGCTGTACCTGCATGACTCATTTAATTACTTTAAAATGTTCCCCTGGGGTCTCACAAATCTCACAAATAGTCTCATCACAATACTTCTGCTCAGAACACATAAATGATACTGTAATTAATTTCCTAACGCACCTCTGTTTATTAAATCTGGATATCACAGCCTCCTTTGAAGCTTGGAAAGCTGGCTAGAGGGAAATCATATCGGGAAAGAGTCACAAACCACTTTATCCTCCACAGAGACACCCTCCTCTCCCACACCCAACCAAAACATGAAGGCAACACCCACACTTTGGGCTTTTAATTAATGTGGAGCTTAATTCACAACGACCACTAATTTTAGATAGTGAGCACTATTGTTCTAGACTATGATTTTACTAAAGTGGGCTGTATTTTTGCATTAATGACGATGATTCGTATGTTAACGGTCTGGGTTTTTACCTCAATATTGTAGGTACAAATGATTTCAGATGCCTCAGCTGAACTCTTGCTAAATCTTGATCGAATGTGTGGAAATGTCCAGAGAATGTCCTTTTGTGATCTCTCTGCTGATATTTGCCGTCTCAGCATTTTTGTGGTCATGTTTATTGAACACAGGCATCTGTAATTGCCATCATTTTATGTTCCTTGTCATTTAATGCTATTTTCTGTTTTCACCAGGTTTTTCATCGACAAAAAGGTATTGCAGGTCAAAATTCTGTCTGTCCTTAAAGTGCAAATTTACAGCATTGGCAGCTAAATGAGAACTCGGGCTTTTTATTAATATCCTCTAATGAACATGTGGAGATGTACCGTAAAGAGATAGATCTGTCACTTAAAGTGAAGGCTAAAACACAACAGCCACAAGCGGAAGGAGTTCACTGCCAGCATCCTGAACCAGGCAGCTATAAATACACTGCAAGGCCCCTTCGTATGGCTCAATACTTTTAAACATTTTTAAAACTGCTTTGTTGTTGTTTTTTCTCAGAGCAATACTGGTGACAAAATAACAATTTCCAACCACTTTTGGGAAAAAAGTTTTTGGTTTTGTTTTAATCCAGTCATGCACAAAGCTCAAAGCCATTTTTAAATGTAAGACAATTAAGAAAGTCTCTTGGGTTTAAATCTAAAGAACTTTTGCTGCAACCAGCTTCTTTCTTCCACTGGAATGTGGGTGCCATGATGAGTTAAAAAAAGAAAATTTGCAAACTATAATGAGTTTCTATTTTAACTTTAGAATCAGCAGATTGAGGGAGTTTCAGACGGAGAAGCTGGGAAAGACAGAGGCAGGAGAGATTGGAGAGCTGGAATTTGCAAGTTGGAGGGGTGAAGATATTGCAGGTTTGACTCACCTTGGGGAAGCTGGGAGGACAGGTAGGCTGCTTCCTGTGCGCTGACATGCGTCCAATCAAAATCATCATACGGCTCCTGCTGGTAGTCACACTGGGCGGGGCCATCGTCGAAGGCACAGCCCCCTGCAATGCACCAACGGCCAATCAGACACCATCACCATCACTCAACAGCCAATCAGGCACTACCATCATCAGTGAACAACCAATCAGAAACCATCACCAACAGGTAATCAAATGCCATCGTCCCAAGTGAAACAGTCAATCTGACTTTCACTTTTCTGTGGTTAGAATAAAATCATGGGTGAAATTCATACAGCAAAGAAACATAACAGGTGCTTATTGTTTACTGTAGGTTATTAAGTCAAACTTCAGGACACCAGCATGGTAAATATTCTGAAAAGGATTTCTTTGATGTAAAAGGTATTTTTTGTCCCTGAAACTGTTTCATACTGGCTTGGATCAGAACACTCATACGTTAAGCATTCAGCTGCTAAATAAATTCCACAACAGGTGCTACTTCAATTCAGCCTGCAGAGCGCTGAAAAAAAAAACATTTCATATTGTGTCATAAAGTCCAATAAATGCTCTATAAGAGCTGGAGTTTTGAAAAAGGTTGAATTCTTTTAAATACTTCACTGAATGAACACACAGTCTAACAAAATATTACATTTGGATGGTTTACATTTTGTAGAATAATCTGGAGAACATAAATAAGCAGAGAAACCCAAATCTCACCTTAAGTGTGTGGAAAATAAGTCATCGAGCGCGCAGTTATTTCAGTGCATACTGAATTCACATTAACTTTTTGAGCTGTGCAATAAGGCGCAGGCAGGGATTTACCACAACAATCCCAAATCATCGCACTGAGAAAAAAAAAAGTGAAAAAAAAAATCCTAAATGAATAAGTGGTGTCGTCTTACGGTGGTTTAAATTGCAGCTAAAAGGTGCTGACTCCACAAGGCGCCCTCTCTGATTGGTGCACCCTGCCACTGCCGTCGTACATCACATATATGCAAATGAGAAGCCTCACAGCCAGAGAAATCATTTATGGCTGGTACAGAAAAGAGCCTTACAGCGCTCAAAACCCCGCTCCACTTCCATATGTGGATCTGAAGAACTAAGAGCAGAAAAGGGCTTTATCTGCCACACGCACCAACGCTGGGGCCACAGCAATCTGTGCAAGGAACACTCAGCGCAGGCTGTCCACCATTCACAGGCTGCGGAGCAACTCTCTGCATTTGCTGGAAAAATTAGGGGCTGATTCTCTATATGCAGGTCTATATTGGCATACTCTGAGATGGGTTCTGTTACACCCATTGTGATATTTTGTTATACATTCTGTGTGATGTTAAATTGTGTAAATTATGCACAAACACAGTGTAAATAATGCAGACTAATTAGGCATGAATGCAGTGTAAATGATGTTCACTAACTGTATGAACACACGACTTTGTGTGTTAGTGTGGGAAACTGATGTTGTGCCTTTGTGCAGGATGTTGTGTGTTTTTGCAGGTTTGTGTTTGTGTGGCTTTTTAATGTTGTGATTTAGTGACTTAGTGTGCTTGTGCTGTGTGTTTGTGCAGTTGGGTGATGCTGTGTGCTTGTACAGGTGGGTGATGCTGTGTGCTTGTACAGGTGAGTGATGCTGTGTGCTTGTACAGGTGAGTGATGCTGTGTGCTTCTACAGGTGAGTGATGCTGTATGTTTGTACAGGTGAGTAATGCTGTATGTTTGTACAGGTGAGTAATGCTGTGTGCTTATGCAGGTGAGTGATGCTGTGCGCTTGTGCAGGTGTGTAAAAGGCAGTAATGTGCTCTAATGGAGCATCTTCACTGCTCTGTCAGAATGACCTGCAGCAGCAAAGCCCGAAAGCTCCTTTAATGTTTAACAGAACACAACAAACACTGTTAAAACCCTTTACAGAGGAATCCTTTCCGCTCGGCACACAAACGGCAGGTTCACACAGCACCTCCTAATCTGCCAGCAGTGAGATAATGTCTCCTGACAGCGGTGACCTTGCAGGAGGAGGTCCTCCTTCCCCCCGTCTGAGGGACGGGGATGCGGCCCGTCCGGCGCAGGGGGGGCCCTGGCCGTCACCACTCCGTTAGCGCCGGCCAGACCGCTGTGCGACTGCGTCCGCGCCCGCACCCCAGCGGACGTCAGTCTCAGAGCCGAAGCCCCAGACTGGGGTGGGAGGGATGGGTGGGGTGGGGGTAGAATCCGTTTCCAAATTCACTCTCCCCACAAGGGCACCCGCTAAATGATTTGCATACTAATCTAAAGACTCAAACTCCGCTAATGAAAAAATTGTCTGTACTTCATTTACATAATACAATAATTATTGTGCCTGATAAACCTCAAGGGCGAATGGTGCTCACCTCCCCTGATAAAATTGGGTTAACCACTCTATCAGCATGCAAACACGGAGCAGCCGTCTGCCGCTGCCGCTCCCGCACGGGGGTGGGGGGACTGCTGGGGGCGATTTTCAGTCCAATACGATAATAACATCTTTTCCTGTAAAACACATTTATTAAGGACTCTAACTTCTTTTCATTCAGAAACCAGATGACTCACCCTATAAGACGGTAATGGAATAATATTCTGCATTTTTAAGCACTCAGATTTCACATTTTAGCCACTCCACATATACACAATAGGAATGGAGACAAACACCCCCTAAAAAACAGCATCTTTTTCCATGGACCATCTGTGAATTAATTTAGGAGAAGCGATTTGACTTTAAAATACATGTGCGGTGCCCGCAATAAGCTGAGTTACGAGACGCCGGGGCCCGCTGCCCGGGACCTGGGTGTGTAATTTCGGCAGATAAACTGCGCTGGGACGCAGACGTTCCCCTGGACCACGGCGTTTCATCAATCTCGGGGATATCTCCTCCCAATGAATGTTAAATATGATACAGGGGTCCAGGGGGAGAGCTGCGAGCTGCAGACTTTCTGAGCGAATGTGAGCGGGGTGATCAGGACTGGATCTGTGGCTCCCCTGGTCAGACTCGATGCGGTTTGGAGTTCATTACAGGCTTCCTCTCCCTGTGCCGTTTCAGCCCAGACTGGGGGGGGCACACTCTGCGCACGCCTCATTTCACAAAACAAGTAAACAATCCAGGAAACACACAAATAAAAGAAACTCGAGATTCGAGCGGTCATGACCCAGCCAGGATGAGTCCGACTGGGCACCAGATGGCACCAGGGTATATTCTCAGCAGCTTTTACACTGCCTTACATGAGCTTACATCAGCTTGATGTGAGATTCGAGGGTTTGTTAAGGGTTTTTGTTTGTTAAGGGTTTTGGGTTTGGGGGTGTAGTTTTGTTTGCAGGGTGGAAGGGTGCACTTTTGTAAGGTAGGGTGCACAGGTATAGTCTCATAGAGGAGTAAGGGTGCAGGGTGTACAGGTATAGTCTCATAGCAGAGTAAGGGTGTAGGGCACACAGGTATAGTCTCATAGCAGAGTAAGGGTGCAGGGTGTACAGGTATAGTCTCATAGAGGAGTAAGGGTGCAGGGTGTACAGGTATAGTCTCATAGAGGAGTAAGGGTGCAGGGCGTACAGGTATAGTCTCATAGTGGAGTAAGGGTGCAGGGCGTACAGGTATAGTCTCATAGTGGAGTAAGGGTGCAGGGCGTACAGGTATAGTCTCATAGCAGAGTAAGGGTGTAGGGCACACAGATGTGAGACGTGAAGGATCGGGTTTGGTTAAGGCTTTTGGGTGTAGGGGTGTAGTTTTGTGATGGTAAGGGTGTAGGGTGGAAGGGTGCACTTTTGAATGCTGTACAGGTGTAAGGTGTACAGGTGAGGCCCCATAGGGATGTAAGGGGTAGTGGTCTCATACAGTGTAAAGTGTCGGGTGTGCAGGTGTAGTGTGTTTGTTTGTAAGAGCAGAGACACATTAGTGACTGAGTTGCAGTTATACAGATTTCTTCAGAGTGCACTGTGCTCTGGAGGCTGTGAATAGCCTGTCTCACAGCTGCTCTGTGCTAACTGCCTTTATTAGCTGATAACAGCAATGAGTCCATTCTCCAGCCAAAATATCAAAAAGATTTCATTTGAATGAGACTTTCACCTTTTTTTTCTGAGACAGGAGATAACGGCACATTGCCAATCAGAACACAAGCCCTCCTTTATTTTCTCTTTGTGTTGTACATCCCGTCCGTGCAGGAGAGAGAGAGGCAGACGGGCTGGACTGAAGCTGGGGTAAAGCTAATGATTCGCATGCTAACGCTCGCACACAAAAGGAACTCCTTAGTCAACAGAATTCAAACTTTTTCAGCTTGCTAACTTTGGGAGCCTGTCCATCAAGATATGATTTTCGCACCTATTATGTGTGGGAAGGTTAAATTATGCTGAGATAATGCAAGGTGACATTAGTCTGCCTGCGTGCCTAACATTACACACGCCAGCCAGTCCCTGTCCGGCTGTCTCCGAGGGCAACCTTCAAAACCCCGCCCGCATCGCGAGCACCGGCGTCCGTCCGGAGGGACGGCATCACGTGCGGCAGCACAAAGGGAAGGCTCTGTTTAAACTGCAAAGTGGGGGTAATTACAGCCCAATAACAGGAGTCTTTTAGGAGGGCTGCCCCCACAAACACCCCCCACCCTTCACTTTTCACTTTTTTTGGATCCCTTAATCTCCTGAAGCTGCGACTTGAAGGGTTTGCAAAACGACTGCTCTCTCCCTGTCCAGCTGAGTCAGCGCGTTTCGTTTAAAGCAAAACACGCAAACTTCTTGCATCTTAATTAAAGCTGTGCTTTTGAAAGCCTGCTGGTGAAAGTCGGGTTTCTCGCTGCGGCGAGCCAGAGAGAGGGAGAGAGACCGCTGCAGACAGACTCTGGCAGACGAGCAGGAAGGCAGGATGAGGCCCCTGCTCTCCTCCTCTCCCTCGCCATGCAAGATGCTCCGCACAGACCTGCTGGCAGCTGCCGTGGAAACGCTACCTTCAGCCTGAGCCAGAGCCATGGGCCTGCTCTGATCAAACGCACGGCATTATGGGAAGGCCTCACTCTGCGCCAGTGTGCTGTAGGAAAGAGTCCAGAGATCGGTCTGTGCAAGGCCACACACACACACACACACATCCATACCCACATACACACTCTCAAATGCACACTCACACACACGCAAGGTCAAGTGCACACATACACACAAACACACACGCACACACACATGCACACGCACACGCACACGCATTCACGCACACTCACACACACACACGCACACACACACTCACACACACACACACACACACACACACACACACACACACACACCAACAGAGCACTGGAATATTTTAGACCACAGGAAATGATAAAAGTTGTGGTGTTGTTGTGGTGTATGTTAACTTAAATAAATGAAAGAAAAAATCTGTTTTGTTTCAGCAATCACTTTTTACAATATTACAATTGCATTGAGCTGAAGCAGGAGTGTAACTGTGGTCTAAAGCACATGATATCGCTCCCATCTCCCCTCAGCTGCAGAGCAGACGGCGCTGCAAACTGGAGAAGATGTGACTGAGAGCAGATGGATATCAGAATGCAGGTCCAGTCTGAAGACCTCACTGTGTGTGTGTGTGTGTGTGTGTGTGTGTGTGTCATGGCTGGACACACCATGCAGTCTGGATTGTCAGGGGATAGAGTCCACATCCCAGCCTCTAAGACAAGTGTCTGGAGTGTCAACTCTGTGCCACAGGACATGGGCTCTAACAGGCTTGTGGGTGAGCAGCATGTCAGTAAAATATCATAGTGCGCATGTGAAATGTCATAACATGTCATGCCATGTTAAATCTTCAACTAAACCACCCCTTTTTAGTCACTCCAACCAACTACATCAACATAAGCCCTTATAATTCAGTGCCCTAGAGCAGTTCCTATCAGTGGGATTATGACCGACATGGTAAACATAACTACCGCCTTGCTATGCCTCCCCTTTTGTTCATTTCTTATATAATTCTATAATCATTTTATTTTGGATTATCAGCAGAAATAAGCAACGTGCAGGACTCCTGTTTGAGGAGATGGCTGTCCAATCCCTTTAACCTCTGCGCAGAGACATTAAAAACAAGCTGATTTACCTCACAGAGAGGAGAGCGGACTGATCTTGGTTTGGAGGATTTGGTGCATTTTTCACAGCTGTGAGCGCAGATACTTGTGCGCAGGTACAGCATAAGGTACAGCTCTGCACCTGCATTCGGCTCCTTTGTGTTTAAGAGCTGAAGCTCGGTGGATCTACTGGGAACCCACTGCTAAAACGATCAGCGGATCTGTGCAGGGGGAGAGTAACACAGTCACTCTGCACAACAAAATGCACACTTTTCCCATACCCCGTGGGAAAACAAAATTGCATTTATGCTTTATTTTGGTATAACTTTTGAAATTTGATCACAGAAATCAAATATTTAACTCAGAATTCGGAATTCTCTAAACCGTTCTAAAGTGTTTTACTTTGAACAAGAGAAATCCACACAAGCTGGAATAAAAAAACTGAGAAACAGCCTACAAACAATGGGCAAACAATTTTACTGCCTCAGCTTGAGCCAAGTTTCCATGGTGATATGAGCTAATTCAAAATGAGTGACTTGCAAAGGCCTTCCGTTCCCCCGGAGACACCTTCCCGTGTGAGGAGAGGGGCCGGGGCCTGTCTGGGGAGGTTACAGCCTTTTCAAAGGACGCTTCTTAAAACAAAAGGCATAACTACCGTCTTCATGCCCTCAGATCCACAGGATCGCTGCCTCGTGAGCCCGTGTTTGGTGCAACCTGTCTCGCTTCCCCACCTCCCCGCTATCGCCCATTATCCTTTTTGAACAAAAGAGGTACGAGCGGGCGTCCGGAAGCCTATCATTAGGGAGACACGAGAGGCAGAGCCTGCATTTTTGGGCGCAAATAGCGGTTTCTCCTTTAATTAGCATACCGTGCTGTGATGTGGCGCGGTGCGCCGGCTTCGTTTTAGCCCTCCGCCGAGGGAATAATGAAGACGCTCCGGCGGGCTGATACATGAAGCACCACGCCAGCTCTGGCCAGCCGGCCGGACATTCTCACAGGCGTCTGTGCAGTTCTGTGCTTTCTGGAACGGGAGAAGCAGTCTGGGACGAACAGGCCCCAAACTCAAACCTCACCTTACTGAAACATAAATACTCAACCCTACTCCACGCTCAGGCAAATACTCACATCCCTCCATATAACATACTATTACTAATAACAATAATAATGTGTGATCATATTCAGTTTAGTCACACAGCAGGGTGAGGGGCGTTTGTGCAGGCTGGAGCTGGGAAAAACAGTGTTTTGAACAGTCAAAAAAAATTACTCCTTTCCCTACCACTTTTCCTTGACCTCAGTGGAAAATGTCATGATGTCAAGGAAAGATGTGAAGGAGAATTCATAAGGACTTAGGAGGAGACAACCGCGGTGCTAAGAGAATCCGACTGCACTTACTCGAGATTACGTAATTATGTGACGGTGAATGTTATTGATGTGGGTCTGCCGTGGTGAAACTGTTCTGAAGATGGACTACTCATAGCGTATCATAGATAGTTAGCTCTGTGCGTTGTTACTCTGTTGTTTCATGCAGGCTATATAAATGTGGACACCCCAGTGAAAAATATTACTTCATTACCAAGGTTGGAATTGAATATAAAAAAGGAATATAGGCTGTCAAAAGTGAAATGAAATGGTTGTCACACTGAGAATGGTTGCTCACACTCACCCTGTTGTCCATTCATATTTATTAGTATAAATGTATGAAAATAATTGTTAAATTTATGCATGATAGGCATAACATATTAGGCCTACAAATCTACTACTGTACACATCATTATTCTACAGTCCTGAAAGGTGATATTTTTTATGAGATAATAAGATCAAAACCTTTGTGCACAAGATAATAAAATATCCCCTTTTGGGACTCTAGGGTCTCAGTATGATTCTTAAGTCTCAAACATGTTGAATTAAAAATATCATCTGGCCAAAAACGTCTCATATCCCCTTTTCTTGAAACGTCTGTTATGATTAAAATGCTGATTATGTTCTTATTATAAACCTATGCATCTATGATCTGCGTCCCTTGTCGGTCGTGTTGATTGTTTATTTTCGTA
Source organism: Albula goreensis (assembly GCA_022829145.1). Classification (NCBI taxonomy): domain Eukaryota; kingdom Metazoa; phylum Chordata; class Actinopteri; order Albuliformes; family Albulidae; genus Albula; species Albula goreensis. Next base: position 1,949,399 of record CM040749.1, read on the forward strand.
AATGGCCAGATGGCGCGTCGCTTTATCTGTTGCTGGCGCAAGGAATTGTGCGATGGGATTTTATCTCCTTTCCTTTGGTAAAGGATGGTCCATCTGAATTATGCTTTGGTAAAGGATGGTCCAGTGCTGTGCTAAAGGAATTATGATGCTTTGGTAAAGGATGGTCCAGGATTTTGGGATCTCCTTTCCTTTGGTAAAGGATGGTCCAGTGTACCCTGTGCTAAAGGAATTATGGGATGCTTTGGTAAAGGATGGTCCAGTGTACCCTGTGCTAAAGGAATTATGGGATGCTTTGGTAAAGGATGGTCCAGTGTACCCTGTGCTAAAGGAGATGGGAAATGGTCCAGTGTAAGCTAAAGGAATTATGGGATGCTGATGGCACCCTTCTTTGGTAAAGGTAGCATTTAGAGAACCCTTCCGTAGCATTTAGAGAAACCGAACCACGCTTATCATGGCTGCCACTTAGGTACTTCTGGGTCATTTCACCTAGAACCTTCCAAAGCTAAAAAAGACTAGCCCAGGTCTTTGAAGCAAAATGGAGCAGAAGAGGACAGTCACATCTCAGAGTGAGTAAAATATAAGTATACTGATGAGAACGTAGGTATCACATGAATATGGATATGAGTATAATGTTAGTACATACGTGTGTGTACAATGTAACTCACACAAACAGACACAAAAATAAACACACATACACCTGCACATACACATTAATGCATACACACACACGCATACACACACACAGCTCAATTCTCCCCTGGGCCCAGAGTAGCTGAGGTGAGCAGAAGAATTGGCTGTTGCTCTAGTCTGCAGTTCAGAGTGTCGATTCATTGATTGGCAGCAGCAGTTACAGTGCACTAAATTCTGTAATGAAGACAGGAAGTCCATTAAGGAGACAGGAAGTCCATTAAGGTGCTGTGGGTTAAGCAGCGCTCAGCCACCCACAGGGGAGGAGCCGCTGTGAGAGCACCTGGGGCAGGGAGCCCAGCCGGCTCCACCAGCCTCCCAACCCAGCACTGCAGCATGGCATGATGGGTATGCCACAGCACTGCAGCAGGGCATGATGGGTATACTACAGCACTGCAACAGGGCATGATGGGTATGCTATACTACTGCAGTATGGACATTATGGTGTATGACACTACTGCACACAACTAAAATGTTTGGGCCTCTAACAGAGGACGGCCAGCTAGTTCAGGTAAAGGTGTGCACAGGTGAGGGTGTGTTGTAGTGAAGGTGCTCTTACATTCCACTTTTTTGAGGGACTACCGACTAATCATATTCCAGCACTCTGTTACAGCCCTCTCTTTTCAGTAACACACACACACTCTCTCTCACACACACACTCACACACTCACTCACCCACACACCCACACACACTCACACACACTCACTCACACACACACATACACTCACACACTCACTCACCCACACACACACACACACACACTCACTCGCACACACACACATACACACATACTCACTCACACTCACACACACACACAAACACTTACACACTCACCCACTCACACACACACATACACATACACACACAGACAGAGAGAAAAACACACACACACACACACACACCCACATACACACAAACTCACACACACAACCTCACACGAACACTCACACACACATGCACACACTCACTCACTCACACACACACGTGTGCTCCTTACAGAGGGATTTGAGGGGATGAATGGAATGTGGCTAAGCCCTACGTTTCAAAAATTATGAAAATACATTTGATTGCATTTCTAAAGCCCAGAGCACAGAGGAGCTGAGCAGTCTGGGGTTTGAGTACCAGGCAAAGAGTAGCTGAAATACAGCCAAAAAGCAGCCGAAATGTAGAAGATACACAGCCAAAACTCAGCTGAAATGTAGAAGATACACAGCCAAAACTCAGGTGAGATGTTATGAAGATTCAGCTCATATCCAGCCTGAGATGCAGGCCACACGCAGCTCAAACTCACCTGAGATGCAGGCCACACTCAGCTCAAACTCACCTGAGATGCAGGCCACACTCAGCTCAAACTCACCTGAGATGCAGGCCACACTCAGCTCAGTTCAACCTCACCTGAGATGCAGGCCACACTCAGCTCAAACTCACCTGAGATGCAGGCCACACTCAGCTCAAACTCACCTGAGATGCAGGCCACACTCAGTTCAACCTCACCTGAGATGCAGGCCACATGCAGCCCAAACGCAGTCAGGAACCAGGTGAGATGCAGCGCATTTCTGTATGCAGCTAAAAGACTCATGCAGAGTTGCCCTCTTGCGCACTATAGAAATGCAGCCACTGCGATCGTGCTCACATCGGTCTGTGCTTTAGATGCGTTTCTGCCCCGTTACGCAGTGGGAAAGAGCCCGTCTCTGCATCGGTCTGTGCTTTAGATGCGTTTCTGCCCGTACGCAGTGGGAAAGAGCCCGTCTCTGCATCGGTCTGTGCTTTAGATGCGTTTCTGCCCCGTTACGCGGCGGGAAAGAGCCCGTCTCTGCATCGGCCTGTGCTTTAGATGCATTTCTGCCCCGTTACGCGGCGGGAAAGAGCCCGGCTCTGCATCGGTCTGTGCTTTAGATGCGTTTCTGCCCCGTTACGCAGGGAAAGAGCCCGTCTCTGCATCGGTCTGTGCTTTAGATGCGTTTCTGCCCCGTTACGCGGCGGGAAAGAGCCCGTCTCTGCATCGGTCTGTGCTTTAGATGCGTTTCTGCCCCGTTACGCGACGGGAAAGAGCCCGGCTCTGCATCGGTCTGTGCTTTAGATGCGTTTCTGCCCCGTTACGCGGCGGGAAAGAGCCCGGCTCTGCATCGGTCTGTGCTTTAGATGCGTTTCTGCCCCGTTACGCGACGGGAAAGAGCCCGGCTCTGCATCGGTCTGTGCTTTAGATGCGTTTCTGCCCCGTTACGCAGCGGGGAAAGAGCCCGTCTCTGCATCGGTCTGTGCTTTAGATGCGTTTCTGCCCCGTTACGCGACGGGAAAGAGCCCGGCTCTGCATCGGTCTGTGCTTTAGATGCGTTTCTGCCCCGTTACGCAGCGGGGAAAGAGCCCGGCTCTGCGTGTTCAGGGGCTCCTGTGAAAGAGTACAGAGCGCTGAACATGACGCTGTCCTTATGGATGCTTCCTACACTCACACAATCCTGGTTACTAAGCTACTCTCTATAAAAGCACCATCAGCTTGCAATTGGGTGGGAACAGCCATTTTCTAAAGCAAATGAACTGTGTATGAATCCCCCACCCCCATCGCCAACACACCCCCCGTCACATTATATAAAGTATGTCTGAAACAAAATGGAAATTAACAAGGTCAGTTTTCACTTCTCAGTGGTGTGAAACAAGGAATCATTTACAATGCTATTATTGAATATTCTTTCATCTTGTAAAACCCACAGCCATTAATAACACATATTTATGGCAGACAATAATGCATATTTATAGTAAAGGACTCTAAGACAGCAAGTTATTACTTCTTGATTGTTTGCTTATTTTTGCGTCATTTGTGATTTTCTTTACTTAGAACCTATTAATCCGTCTCAGGATTTTAATGAGAAGGGTCACTTTATTCTTACACCTCAAAAAAACTGGAAACTTATTATTTCAGATAATTTACTCTTCATCCTCATATAACCCTGGACATTTACAGCAAAGACTCATTTTAATACAGCTTCATTGTCGATAGACAAGCATGCCGTCCGAAAACATAAATTCATAATATTTTTGTCCATCTATCTGTAATGTAAAAATATGACTTTTATTATTTCAGTAATAATATTTGAGAATGGTGAGTTTATGAGCGATAACAGAGTTACAGAAGAGGCACCTGCCTGCGCTCAGGTAAGAGGCTGCGGTTTCATTTCGACAGCTGCTCCGCGCGACCGCGTTATCATCCGCTGCAGGAGCCTGTAAAGTGGTCCTCCTGCATGATGATGCGCGGTATTCCGGATCCTGGCGGATGGAAACCGCCCTGACAGCGGGGTACTGTCTCAGAGCTCGAGTGCAAGCGCATTGACGGGGGCGACGTCAGGCCAGGGACGGGCGAGGTGGGACCGCGCAGTAAAATTCATTAGGGGCTTGGGGACGGGGTGCGCTGCTGTATATTGTTTCTGGGTAATAAAATAAAGCGCCGCGCTTTATTGTGAGTACACTCACTGGCGGCCACGGCGGCGGCAGAATCACATTTATATCCTGAGAGCTTTGGCGGTGAGAAATGAAGTTCATAACGGCGCGTTTCCCCGCGGCGGGCTGGACCACATGTGTGGCAGCGGCGGTGGGGTTCCTGGGGCCGATCTGAACACGGTGTGCTCTGCGCACTCATGCGGTCTAATGGCCCAGGCCTGCCTGATTTATGATTTCTGCCCACATAATGGACTCTCATATCCGCTCCAGTATTTCCTTAGACAGGTGAGGGGGTCGCGGCCTCCATTTCCTGTGGCGGAGCAGCGTTTCCTGCCCGGTTTGAAAGCCGTTTATCCCTGAGCCCCCCCTCCCTGCCCCCCACGCTCTCTTCCCCGGAGGAGCAGCTGTTTCCTGTGTGTGCCTGCGTTGCCCCCAGACCCCGACGCTCCAATCACCTCGCGAATGAGAAGATGGAGCCGTCGTCCGGGTGATGCAGTGGCCTTGGGGGTAAAAGCAACATTCGCTTGTTTTAACTGTGAAAACAGAGGTGCCAAGAGCTGTCTGCAGCGACCTCTGACCCCTGCTGACCCAGCAGAGCAGAGCAGCTGTGGGCCACCTCCATAAGGCAGCTGACCCAAACACTGCCAAATACAGCCACCAATGCCAAATAAATATAACCTGACCCAACACTGCCAAATACAGACCCCCTGACCCAACACTGCCAAATACAGACCCCCTGACCCAAACACTGCCAAATACAGACCCCCTGACCCAAACACTGCCAAATACAGACCCCCTGACCCAACACTGCCAAATACAGACCCCCTGACCCAACACTGCCAAATACAGACCCCCTGACCCAACACTGCCAAATGCAGACCCCCTGACCCAACATTGCCAAACATAGCCCACCTTCTCCAACACTGCCAAATTTAGATTTACCTACCAAAAACTTCCAAATACGGACCACCTGACCCAACACTGCCAAATTCAGATCGTTTGACGCAACACTGTTACTGTACGTAAATCAAACGCAATCAAACGCAAATCAAGCATACTGAATTATTATACTTTACATTTCACAAAACATATTTATTCCGATATGTGGATGAGGTGTTTGAGAAGGGTTCAGCAGAGATATGTGGAATGCGTTGGGTCCTGGCCATCGGAGGCATGTTTTTGTCAATTCACAGAGAGGAAGTGATGCGAGCGGACAGCGGCACACGCCCAGCGCAATAGCGACGCTCTGATATGGGCGTTTGCATTTAGATCCCACGCCACAGGGAGCTCCATCTATTTCCATTTAAAAGCCTTTAACCTGCGAGCGCGCTGATGATCGCTGCTCAGCTGCCAGACGGACCCACTGAAGGGAGACATCAGCAATGACAAGCTTGGCCGATCACATAATCTCTGCTGCAGTCGCTGGTGGAGCACGGATCGCAGATCGGTCTGTATGAAAACGCAGCCCCTCTACGCAGCACAGCACGACAAAAACATCAGCACCCATGCCAACAGACGGGGAAAACGCCAGCCATCTATCTATCTATCTATCTATCTATCTATCTATCTATCTATCTATCTATCTATCTATCTATCTATCTATCTATCTATCTATCTATCTATCTATCTATCTATCTATCTACCCTGGTCCATATGTAGTAACACAAACATCTCAGTCAAGTGAAAATGCTTTCTGCTCACTAATTATACCAACATCTACATAACCATATAATTCTGAATATGCTTTCATTACTGTTTAGTGAACATATTGACTACGCTTAATCCTTTGACCCTTGCATTCAGTCAGGGTGTCCACTTTGGATTTTAACAGTGAGAGACGCTGGTCTGGGGTTGAGTGGGTGGCTGGGTCTACCTGGGACTGCTCAGGTAAAAAGCACACCTACCTGGCCTCAGGGAGGCTTATGCAGCGCTGACACCTGTTTGTTCTGCAGAGTCCCAGCCCTGCCATCACCAATCACCAGCCATGCCCCGAGGGCCGCGTTGGCATGGAAACCATCGGCATGGCTACGCCAGGGAAAGACAGGGGCTGGGCCAATTAGTCATTAGTTGCAGTGCCCTATAGCTGCCACTCCTGGCCAGCCGCTGATGGTATGTGTGAGTCTGACAGCACAGGCTGTGTGTAGATGGAGTGATTCAGAGGAGTCACATGCGTATGGCTGGAGTGATTCAGAGGAGTCACGTGCGTATGGCTGGAGTGATTCAGAGGAGTCATATGCGCATGGCTGGAGTGATTCAGAGGAGTCACATGCGTATGGCTGGAGTGATTCAGAGGAGTCACATGTGTATGGCTGGAGTGATTCAGAGGAGTCGCATGCGTATGGCTGGAGTGATTCAGAGGAGTCATGTGCATATGGCTGGAGTGATTCAGAGGAGTCACATGCGTATGGCTGGAGTGATTCAGAGGAGTCACATGTGTATGGCTGGAGTGATTGGCTGCGTATGGCTGGAGTGATTCAGAGGAGTCATGTGCATATGGCTGGAGTGATTCAGAGGAGTCACATGGAGAGGAGTGATTCATATGGCTTCCTGCTCACGAGTCTGTGGGGGAGGGGCAATGCAGTGGAATGAAGTCTCCCCCTCCAAAAAAAAAAAAAAACGCTCTTCCTCTTACACACCAAACCCCCATTGACACTCTCTCCCTCTGCACTCCCAGACCCCCAAAAACACTCTCTCCCTCCTACACACCCAACCCCCTCCCCCCCCACCCACTGTGAAACACAGAGGGTTCAATCTACCCCCCCCTCTCTAAAGCAGTAAGGTGTCCATATATATATGAGTAATACATTAGCGGGCTAAAATGGACTTTTAAAACTATGATTCAGAGATCGATTATGGTGATATACCTCCATTTTGGTCAGAAAATCCAATATTGAGTGGAAGTACGATAAATTTGGCCATGAAGACAGAGTTAGGAGGCTGGCTCGAGGCCAGTTTTGGGAAACTTGAACTTTTCTTGGAAACTGGAGCGTCATCACCTGCTCCAGGAGGTGGTGGTGGGGGGGGATACTGTCGGGGGCAAGGCCCAGACACAGACTAAAACACAAAGATATGACTTAAAACTCTGCCTTTATCAGGTGGAGCACAAAGGTTGCCTTCTGTGCTGTTTGTTTCCATTGGTGTTTTCGGAGCAGCTTTTTCACCACTTTTATTATTTATTTACTTTAATTTATTTTATTTATTCACTGTTTATTTTTGATGATATGAATATATGACTCCTGAATGGACCTTTCCACTTTTGAGTCTTAACAGCGTTTGGCAGATCGAGGCAGAGAAGTGGCCCTTTGACACGGGCACTGTTTTATGAAAGACAGTTTGAGCTCGACATTCCGAGTCACTTCGGGCGCCCAGCTCACTCACGTCTCAGTGATGGGAACGGTTAGCCACAGTGCTAGCTGGGTACAGCTCAGAGTGACATGGGAACACAAACAGAGAGCGAAGTGAAATCGGGAGAGGGTTTTTTTTTTCGTCAGTGCAGCGACCAGTCGCTCACATACCAGCTTTGGCTGTGCAGCATTGTGTGGGTTTTTTAAAGGTTCAATGCCTGTGGTCCTCTTTGTGCAAGAGTGTTTAACGTTTGTGTTTGATGGTTTGGGGTCTCCTTACACAAAGATACTACGCAGAGTTTTTGGGTTTGATTGCTGGTGCCCCCTTGTGCAAAGCTGTGTAGTTTTTGGGTTTTATGGCTGTTCTAACCATGCATAAATTTATTGTTATTTTTTAATATTTGATTCCTGGGCTCCCCTTAAGCAAAGTTACATGGCTTTTAGGTTTGATTGCTCTGCTCTCTTAGGTTTGACGGCCACGTGTTTCTAGGTTTGAAAATGACGGTCCCGTGTTGGGGAGGAAATTGACGGCTCTTTATAGACATTCAGCAGGCATGCTGGAGGTCGAAATGTTAAAGTGTGGCAATCAGGCTTAAATGTGAAGCATATGCCGGGGAAGGGAATATGGAATATGATATTGTAGTGAGCTCTGTGAATCAGTGTGTTGGATCTGTCTGTTAAACCAACACAGTCTGGTGGGGGGGGCTGAGCGTTTGCTGAAGGTGGGTGGGGGAACGTATCTGAGCTCATTTTACTGGGGGAAGGGGGGACCTGCCAAATATCAGTGACAAATCAAAGGGAAAAACATTTCACATTTTTCATTAGCGACCGAAAAACATTTCCAAAGCTTAGCTGAATGTGTAAAATCACAATACAGCGATGGTGTTTAAATATGCAATACTGGAGGTGACTGCACCCAGTAAATCCCTGCGGTTTTGTTATTCTTCACACAATAATGATTTATTCACAGTCAGCAAAACGCTCGATTTGATTGGTCAATGATAAAAACATGTCATCTTCGTGATTTATTTCACAATGTACACTTGTTGACTGAAACGATAATGTGAAGGGCATTATATTTGCTATTGTTTATCAAACTGACAGGTGAAAGAGAGAGTGGGTGTGTGTGTGAGTGAGTGTGCGTGTGTGCGTGCATGAGAGTAGCTATTAAACCGGCTCAAGAACATCCAATGGGAAACAATTTAAACCATAACTTTGTAGGCGATAATACTGAGGCATAGAGGGCGCAGTAATATTTCATATTCATATCTTCCAGGAGTGTCCTGATGCATTTAAAGCCTGCATTACTCATATTTCACATTTCATTATTCCCATCGAACATGAATTCAGCTACGTGACACTCACAAGCATAACCACATCAAGCCAAGCACAGCAAGGCCTGCTCAGTCTCCCCGCAGGTTTAAATCACAAACATGTTTGAATAACTCCTCCAAATATCATTTCGCTGATAAGACAGATTGCTGAGTGTAAATCTGATAAGCCACAATGCAAACGGCTGCGCAGAGCCACACGCTGAAATCGCTCAGTCATGAGCAACACCTGAGTCCACACTTCTGAAGACATATGATGATGGAGTGCATTTGAATGGAAACTTTTTAATTTAGACTTTCATCATTTATTTCAAAGCATTTATTCTTTCATTTCGACTTTTTGAAGCTGATCGGGACAGACTGTCACCGTCAACCAGCAGACGAGTTCTAATAATAATAACATAGGACTTTATATCTGCAAAAACTGCAAAATTCATGAACAAATCATATATTTTAACATTTAATACATTATATTGTAATGTAACGTGTTGTCTATTCATTAATAACTAATGTATTACATGTTATAAATGGTGTGTTCATGTATTTTGCTGCTGTGGCATGTGTTGGCTCAAGACAGGCAGACTTTGATAACCGCCGTTTCCTGCTGTCCTGAAGACCCAGCCGGGTCGTAGTGCACCTCAAAGGTTAATCTGAGTGCTGGAGCAATCGCCAACAGTGAGCGATTATGGGTGAAAAGACAAACTTGCTTAAAGCCATAGACAGCATATGCCATATACCATATGCTAATATTTACGATTACATGAATATGTCATTTGATGACAATTGATACACGGATTTTGAATGATTATAAATCAACTCAATGAAGAGTTTATAAGCAGAGTTTTGTGCGCTATAAACTACAGTGTGACCTACTCATAATGTTGATTGCTGCGCTCCATCATGTGTTTGCTGTCTGATTAGTGATGTTTGCCCCAGCGGCTGCGGTTGAGCGAGACGGTCCTCGGCACCGAGGTGGCTAATCGGGCAGCCGGACTGCGAAAGGGCGTTTGCCGCGGGCAGGGAGACGGCGTTGTGATGTGAGTGTGGCAGAGGGAACGTCTCTCCAGACCCTGCGGCTCCCCCTGCCAGCAGGGAGGTGACGGTGCAGCCCTGGGCCCTGCTAGTTAAAACAATTTTGCAACACGTGTAGCCGACGGGGAGCGGAATATCAATCAAATGGGGCCAGCTAACGGCCCCTGACAGCCTCTGACAGCAGCAAAGATGGATCGTCAACGTCGGCAAGAATGACACGGAAGAGTTCCTCCTCTCCTCTCCTCTCCTCCTCTCCTCTCCCTCTCCTCTTTTCTTTTCTTCTCTCCAGCTCTAGTAGACTCTGCCACCCCGGATCAGAGCAGAGACGAAACCACTTTCTCGTTTGGACAGTCTGTCACCGCGGCTACTTCACACTCACACAATTAGCAAGAAATGTGGAGGCAAGTCACTGTAAATAATGTGTGGGGCGAAGCATTAATTACTGCTCAGCCACACAAAGACTCCACTGCCAAGCCACACAGAGGCTGGCCTGAGCAGCAGAAGGAGCCAGGAGGACAGGCCTGACCTATTCTCAGGCTGAGTGTGTCCGGCACCCCACGTTACTCTCCAAAAAAATCCTCCTGCCTCACTCAAACACAGCCCATTGCAGACTCCTTTTAAACACGCAGCGGTGGAAATCAGTCAGGATGGCATTAGGTAGCACGTTCGACATTTCATTTTGGGAAATGAACTGCCGGTCTGAGACGGCGAGAAGGAACGCACAAAGCCGTTAAACTGGCGGAGGCTTAAAGAGCATGCTCGGTACGCCACGCACATGCATTTTCACTTTCCCAGGCGCCCTGCTCCACGCTCTGAAAAATCTCAGGCTCCTCTCCGCTCTATCTGCGGGGAGATTAGCGCTCTTGTGCGACACTGACATGATTGACACTTGCGGGCAAAGCTGGGAGCGGGGAAAAACACGCCGACAGTTTTTTGGCTAAGACTGATAAGCTGCTTGCATATGTAGGGAGAGGCTCGACATGGGCTCTTTAGCTCAAACTGCAAGCGTCTGCACATGAAGGTCACCCCATTCCCTGCCTTTCCTCAGTCAAACTCCAGCTCTGGCAGGGCCTGGACAATAAACACACAGATAGGCTGAGCCTTTGAGCCAGGCAGAGATTACAGCACAGCCATTCACAGTGTAAATGTGTGGCTCCAGCACAGCCATTCACAGTGTAACTGTGTGGCTCCAGCACAGCCGTTCACAAGGTAACTGTGTGGCTCCAGCACAGCCGTTCACAGTCACAAGGTAACTGTGTGGCTCCAGCACAGCTGTTCACAGTGTAACTGTGTGGCTCCAGCACAGCCGTTCACAGTGTAACTGTGTGGCTCCAGCACAGCCGTTCACAAGGTAACTGTGTGGCTCCAGCACAGCTGTTCACAGTGTAACTGTGTGGCTCCAGCACAGCCGTTCACAGTGTAACTGTGTGGCTCCAGCACAGCCATTCACAGTGTAACTGTGTGGCTCCAGCACAGCCGTTCATCGTGCAACTCTGCAGCTCTGGTGCCTCCAGGATATGGAGAAGATGCTTTGGTTCTGGCACAGAAATGGCTTCGGTGAGAATCTTGGCAGTGCAGAGCCCAGTGGGTCCTCCTTGTGCCTGGTCCAACCCGATACTGATCTCTGCACTGCTTTGAGCAGAACCAGGCTGGTGCTGAGCTCCACTCTGCTTTCAGAAACAGCAGCTGCACACCTGATACACACACAGAGCCTGCGCAGGCCTTCTGACCTGTGTGTGGTGTTCAACATGTGTGTGTGTGAGTATGTGTGTGGATGCCTGAGTGTGTATGTGTGTGTGTGTATGTTACTATGTGCGTGTGCGTGTGTGCAAGCATGTAAATTTGTGTGTGAGCGTGCGTGTGTGCATATGTGAGTGTGTGTGTGTGTGGATGCCTGAGTGTGTATGTGTGTGTATGTTAGTATGTGCGTGCGCATGTGCGAGCATGTAAATGTGAGTGTGTGTGTGTGTGTGTGTGTGTGTGTGTGTGTATGTGCAAGAGTGTGAACATGTAAGAGAGTGTGTGTGTGTGTGTGCATGTGTGTGGATGCCTGAGTGTGTGTGAGTTGGTACCTGAGTGTGTGTAGTGTGTTGGTGTGTGTTCAGTATTTACAGACATATTTATGGCTTGTATTCAGGCAGAATAAAATCTCCATTCTTGTTAGGGTTGTATAGTTTCACACATAATTGCCTGTACATGGAACGCCAGGGTGAGACTGAAGGCTTTTTCTCTCTGGTCTGGATTTCAGCCAGCAGTGCTATAGTTTTAAAACCCTACCTCTACAGAAGGAGTGAAATTCAGATACGCAGATATGGTTGTAAACATGATGATCATCAAACCACCATCAGCATATGAACAGCAATATTTGTATCAGGAGCTGCACAACCACCCCACCCCCCCAGGTAGAATCCAGTATTTAGCGTTCATTTCTTCATTAAAATCAGACAGCTGTGGAGCAGCGCTAATGCTAACCTGCTACACAACCCTCTCAGAGCTCTCAGCTGGATGGAAATCATGTCAGTGACAAAACAAGAGCTTAACTCCAGATCCGCATACGCCCCCCACCCCAAAAACCCTCCCTCCCCCAACTCTCCTCATATCAATACACCACAGGGAAACTACAGCTGACAACTTCAAATTAATCTCTGCAGGCTGTCTACTGTGCCCGCTCCACGGAGGACAGACACGCGGGCGTGCCGAGGACAGACACACGGGCGCGCTGAGGACAGACACACAGGCGCGCAGAGGGGAATATCCCAGGATGGAGAGGGCTGACATGCCCTCTTGCAGTAAGGTTGTTTGAACAAAAAAAAAAAAACCTTCTGCATTCCACTTCAAACTTTTCCAAAATCACTGACATCGGCATAGATGAAGGCATCCAGGGCACTGCGTCTTTACCTTTAGCATCCATGGAGAACCTCTATGGAGAGAAGACATTTTGAAGAGCAGCCATTTTGGAGAGTGCTTTTTATTTGTTACAGGGAGAATATAAATTGAGCTCTTCAGATGGTTTCAATCCATCCATATGCATTAAGTGCCTCTAACATATTTTTACAGACGTGTGCTCAGTGCAGATGGATTAAGAGCCATCTGACATGGTGGATGCAGCCAGAGGGGACAGAAGGATCTGCTGGGTTACTGTGGTGCTGCTGGGTTACTGTGGAGAGGTGCTGGGTTAGCATAGCTGTTGAGTCACTGTGTGGAGCTTGTGGGTCACTATTGCTGTTGGGTCATTGTGTGGGGGTGCGGGGTTACTGAGTGGTTCTGGTGGGTTATTGTAGCTATTGGGTTACTGAATGAAGCAGTTGGGTTACTGTAGCTGTTTGGTTACTGAGTCGGGCTGCTGGGTTACTGTAGCTGTTGGGTTACTGAGTCAGGCTGCTGGGTTACCATAGCTGTTGGGTTACTGAGCAGAGCTGCTGGGTTACTGTAGCTGTTGGGTTACTGAGTCAGGCTGCTGGGTTACTGTAGCTGTTGGGTTACTGAGTCGGGCTGCTGGGTTACTGTAGCTGTTGGGTTAATTAGTCAGGCTGCTGGGTTACTGTAGCTGTTGGGTTACTGAGCAGAGCTGCTGGGTTACTGTAGCTGTTGGGTTACTGAGTGGAGCTGCTGGTTGCTGTAGCAGTTGGGTTACTGTGTGGCACACTTTGAGAGAAGCCAGAGGATACAGTGCTAACCCGCTTCCACGAGCCCAGGAATCCTTCCACAGTTAGCTTCATTGTTGTGTTTCATACCTTGGTGCTGTCACCTCATTTGCATTTCCATACAGATAAATTCCTTTCAAGTCTACCAGCAAACCGGCGTAAAACCTGCTGTGTGGGGCTTAGGCGAACGCAGGCACAAATAAACATCTCAGAGCCGCGCGCTGACAGGCGACATTAGTAATAAAGCAACGTGGCTCGGCGAGGAGGCGCCGGGCACGATGCAAGGCAGAGAAACAGTGACGCTCCTGATGAGACGCGGGTCCAAGGCCCACATCACTGCTGTGAGAGAGATCCAGCCACAGTGCGGTGCGAGAGCTCTGTACCGCTGTGCACTGCTGTGAGAGAGATCCAGCCACAGTGCTGTGTGAGTACTCTGTACCGCTGTGCACTGCTCGGAAGACTAACACTGCTGCGAGACATGGCAACTGTGGAGCTTGACCAATCAGCATCCAGGACCAGGATTATAATTTAATATTAATAAACAGAAAAATAATTATTTATATATATATATAGTTTTAAAATTATATAGATTTTATAGTGGTGAAACACTGGTGTGACCCACATAAACACACACACACAAACACACACACAGATACCACCACAAAGAGATACCCATCCACACACTCAAAGATACACACACTTATACACTCATACAGATCACTACACTTACACATACACATGCTAAAACACTTACACACACTACTGCACTACACACACGCACACACATAACTGTATTTATTCACACCCATCTACAACACACACACACACACACAACTGTACTTATTCACACCCATCCACACGCTCACACACACACACAATTGCAATTACACTCACACCATTGAAATACTTCTTCTCCGCTCTGAGGGGAAAAATCCATGAAGAGGGAAAACATTTGAATAGGCAGGAAATAAAAGAGAAGAGTCAGCCAATCTGTCAGAATGATGAACAAGCGCATGTTAGCGATGTCACCTAAAAATGTGATTAAGGTGGCCAGAGTGTGCGCAAATCCTCCTCTGCACTGACACTCCAGAGCTGCTCACACCTGGGCCGCTCACCTGCTCATTAGTCTGCAGGTGGAACCTTCAAAAACACAGATACCTGTCACCATGGCTACTGCATATGTGAACTGCTGAGGTTTAACCAGCCCAAAATTAAAATGCTAAGTGCATTTTGTTGAATTTTTGCACATTTGTTTCCTTCAAATTATCATATTTTCTATATCTTAAAGATCGTCAGTAACTATCATTTATGAGTATGACTGTTGGAGGATGGAATGCGTAGTGTTGAAGTTTGTATTGTGTGGAGTGTGTAGTGTTGTGGTTTGAATTGTGTGGTGTAGTGTTGGGGTGTGTACTGTGTGGACTGTGTAGTGCTGGAGAATTCAGGGTATAGTGTTAGAGGGTGGAGTGTGTAGTGTTGGCATGTGTATTTATGATAGGATAGAGCATGTAGTGTTGGAGCACACAGTGTGTAGGGTTGGAGTGTACAGGGTGTAGTGTTGGAGCACAAAGCGTGTAGGGTTGGAGTGTACAGTGTGTAGTGCTGGAGGATGCAATGAGTAATGCAGGAGGATCTGGAAGGCAGACAGGCCAGAGACTTGTTTATTGTCTGCAGCAGGAACAGACAGGTCTCAGTGGGAGGGATTAAAAGATCTATACTATTAACATTCATTTGCAAAAACAACTGCCAAATCCCACCTCTCACAGCGGCCTGTTAAAATTCACCAAGCAGCGCTGCAAAACCGAGCCCGTAAACGGGCAGCCACACTGCTCTCAGATCAGTAACGTGTGAGAGGTATGTGCATGGGATGTTGTGTATGTACCAAGTATGCTGCTGTTCTGAGATCAGTAATGTGTGAGAGGTGTGTGCATGGGATGTTGTGTATGTGCCCTGCAAGCTGCTGTTCTGAGATCAGTAATGTGTGAGAGGTGTGTGCATGGGATGTTGTGTATGTGCCCTGCAAGCTGCTGTTCTGAGATCAGCCTATCTGTCCACACACCAATGCTGCTAGGTCCACAATTGGGCTACTGTTGAAACCTCTTTCTCAAATGCATTTCATTATTTGTATATGGATTAAGCTGATTCAAAATGACACGATTTTTAATAAAATATCTGGACTTGGTATGACCTGGTGTCCAAAACACAATCCAATGATTAATATCTAATCTCTGCTGTCTGCTGATGCAAAGGCAGGAGAGTGTGCTTTTTACTGATTCAGGTGTGTGTGTGTGTGTGTGTGTGTGTGTGTGTGTGTGTGTGTGTGTGTGTGTGTGTGTGTGTGTGTGTGTGTGTGTGTGTGTGTGTGTGTGTGTGTGTGTGTGTGTGTGTGTGTGTGTGTGTGTGTGTGTGTGTGTTGTGTGTGTGTCTGTGTGTGTGTGTGTGTGTGTTTGTGTGACCACAGTTTCTGTTTGATTCAATTGTGTCTGGTGATATTCTTGTCCTCAGCTTTCTGATGGCGATAGATAGATAGATAGATAGATAGATAGATAGATAGATAGATAGATAGATAGATAGATAGATAGATAGATAGATAGATAGATAGATAGATAGATAGATAGATAGACAGACAGAACCTATCTACACTATATCTACCTGCTTAACCATTCTACACTATACCTGTCTGCTAAACCAATTGACACCATGTATATCTATATTTCATATCACAGTTATGCGTTATGGAGATGTGGGAGTTAAGATTCTCTGGGCTCCAAGAGCTCACAGTCAGAGCAGCAGAAACCATAACATCCACATTTGCATTTGTGCAAATTTCACACCAAATATGGCACGTTTACAACAAGCCATGTGTGCAGCAGGAACTACAGAAACACAGTTGATATGAAGACAGTCTCACTCTGTCTCACTATTAACTCACTGTCTTGCTCTCTGTAATGAGTCAGTGAGTCAGGTTCCTGGGGTCAGGTTAGGTCAGGCCTACTCACGTGGAACCGAAGAACGTGCTGTAGCCCCGCCTACCCAGGGGTGAGGGACATTCTTTAGCTCCGCCCAGAAGATATGACAGGACCTGCTTTAGCCCCTCCCATATCAGTCTGAATGACATGCCATGGCCCCGCCCATAGGAGCATATGCACCAAAAAGCCATTGCTACAGATTCATCACTGTGGGTATATAACAACCCTCGCTCGCCACCGTTCGCACTCCACAGCGAATCACAGGGTATATAAAAACCCTTGCTTGCAGCAGTTTGCGCTCTGCAGCCAATCACAAAGTCTATAAATACCCTTGCTCACTTGCCACCATTCGCACTCAACAGCCAATCACAGGGTCTGTAAATACCCTCACTCGCCACTGTTCATGCTCTGCAGCCAATCACAGAGTATATAAATTCCCTTGCTGGCCACTGTTCGCGCTCTGCAGCCAATCACAGGGTCTATAAATACCCTCCCTATAAATATAGCTCATCCAGACATCTGGCAGCAGATGTGTGCCGCGCCAGCAGCATGTTTGGCTAAATCAGACCTAATTGTTGTGACAACTGAAAGTGTCATTTTTACAGCACTTTAAGATACACCAACCTCCCCCTTTCACTACATAAGCATTCGCCATGAGTGTTCATCACTCTGTCCAGGCTCAAAAGAGTGAATAAAAACACAAGAGTGACAGGAAAGGTATAAAAAAGAAAGATAGAAAGAGAGACAATGAGAAGGAGAGAGACAAAGACAGAAACAAAGAGGAGGCCAAAACACTAGTTCTCTAAGATTCAGAATGGAAGCTTGACTGTGTACATTAGGTGCAGTCTACAGCAGAATGACTGCGCATCACATGCAGTCTACAGTAGAATGACTGCGCATCACATGCAGTCTACAGCAGAATGACTGCGCATCAGGTGCAGTCTACAGCAGAATGACTGCGCATCACATGCAGTCTACAGCAGAATGACTGTGCACATGAAGGGCAGTCTAAAGCAGAATGACTGCGGATTAAGTGCAGTCTACGGCAGACTGACTGTTCAGCAGTTGCAGTCTACAGCAGAATGACTGCGCATCACATGCAGTCTACAGCAGAATGACTTTGCATATGAGGTGTAGTCTACAGCAGAATGATTGCTCATACTCCACGTCATGTGCAGGCTACAGCAAAGTGGGGCAGCATGGTGTGCAGACTCCAGCACAATGACTGTGTCATGTGTGATCATCTTTATCCAGGTGAACCACAGGGGGTGCTGTACCAAAGGGACTGGCCTACCAATAAGAACGGGTGATCCAAATGTGCCAATAATGGAAAAACAGGGGGAAAGATAAACACAGTGAAATTTTAATCAGTTTTTCATCAATGGTCATGGATTTGTGGAATTTAGTTGGCTCACCATAGGAAAATCATTTAAATTATGGTCTGAGTTTGATTTAATTTCCCATTAATTTCTGGGCAAATAAAAAGACTCGGCTCCCCAGTCATAATGCTTTGAGCGTCACATTGAAAATGTCTGTGAGCATGGCATCCACACAGAACTGAGACGCTTACATAATGAGCGCAACGTTTGGCAGGGTGCTGCTTTCCATTGTGGGAGAAAAGTGACTTCCTGATGCCCGAAACTGTGACATCAGTCGAGCTGAAAGCCGTTTAAGCTAAGCTTATCAATACTGAAAATCTGGGGATGAAAACGCAGCACAAAGCCGGAGTAATGCACGGGGCTCCGTTCCCAAACGCGTCCAGCCCCTCAGCCACAGAGCGGACGCTGCGCATCTCCTGTGTGATGCGACAAGCAAGAATTCACAATAAAACCCTGATGGAAGCAGAAGTGAACGGGGGAGCAGTCTTTACAGAGAGGCCGGGAGAGGAGCAGCGGAGCAGCTGTGAGGCTGAAACCTGATACGGCCTTATCGGGCGCCGATCATCATCTCTCAGGCTGTACAAATGTCAGCGTCCTATCTCTGAACGCCTGTATCTCGGCATGTCACTATCCAACCTTCGCACCTGAAAAATTACCATAAATTTGCTGGAAATTAAATCCCTGCAAAACTCTTTTTTTTTGCTCTAAAAATCACACTCAAACTGGACTTAATCCCACCAAAATACCAGCATGTTAACACGTTTCATTAGGGTGTGAATGTCACCTTTTTTCCCAGAACAGTTTTCCCGTTTTTTAAAGATCATCCTGGTAGTATTCGAATTCAGGCTGAAGCGCATTGTAAATAAAAAAATGTTATTTTATGGTCAAGTGAGGAAGGCTTTTGTTTTTTAAACCAACAGGTTTTAATCATACCGTTGCTTTGTTTTCCCGTGGTTTTGCTGTTGTTTCGGGGGGAGATAAATATGATAAGCGACGACAGCAAATTTCCTCCAAAATGTTAGAATTTTTCTGGACGGTTGGAGCAGTGAGATTGGGGTTCAGGTGGTGGCCGTGTCAACACGATGCTTCAGAACAGAGGACCACACCGTGTGCGCTCCGTGCGAAGGTGGAGCCGCCCAGATGTCCGAGGATAAAAAACAATTCATTAGGACCGAGGCACGCGCGAGACCATAGCGGGGCCACTGCGCAAATCATCTCATTAGCCAGCGTGTTTGCGCAACAGACAGATGTAGCGGAAAATAACACTTGGATTAGCACCACGATTTGCTTCTTAATTTCAAGGCATTACCGATAAATGTAACATGATCTTCCAGTTCGCTTCCATTATAATGCAGGCATAATTGCGCCATTTGCTAATCAATCTTCAGAATGTGTAATTTGCAGTTTGTCATTCGGTGTTTTTATTACTCTAATGTAATTAATCCATGGCTAAGACTTTCCTGATGAATTAATCTGTAATTACCTCGACAGCTGCACCTCATACCTCGTTTTTTCTGCTTTGCATTAAACCCCAGTGATGAAAGTGGTTACCCTAAGAGCAGATGGGAGAAAATGAGCGTGTATATTTTGTACTTTTTTAGAAAATTACTTTTCAGTGCAGGAATCCATTTACCAAACACATGTATGGCATCTTAAATCTGTCAGGCAAAGAGGATTTATGAGTTTGGTTTTAGTTTTTAAAACTGTCTAGTAACAGTGTATGTATAACAGAGAGGAGGCCTAGCATTAGGAAAACATATTTTATCCTGGATATAATCACCGATATGTAAAAAAATAAAAAACCTTTTTCCCAAACAATTATATCATAATTAAAAATATAAATGCCACCACACAAAGTTTGAAAGCGTACAATTCAGTGCATTTCATATTAAACTGCAAGTCAAACATTTCAATGCGTCAGCAGCTCAAATACATTTGACACGGATCTCCACTATCCTGCAGATATTATCATCTCAAGGGACAATTAGAGACCAAATCTGGTTTTATTTAACTAATTCTGAAAACCACAAAACAATAAAGTTAATTAAACGTTATTAGCGGTTACTAAATGCTGTACAATATGGTCCCAGAGGTGGTCTGCAACAAACGATCAACCTGGCGTGTAGAAACCCGAGGCGAGCACGCGCAACTGAAGGATTCAGCTGCACGAGTCTATATGTCAACGTGATCAGAGATAACACTCAAATCAACAAAAAAAAAAAAAAAAGAAAGTTGAGGAGGAAAGATCCATCCTCCCCACTTAAATAGAATTTCAGTCAATTTCTCCGCAGAATCTAATTTAATAACAGGCATTTATACACAAACATGTCAAATCTCATTGTGAGCATGTTGCATCTGAGCGCTTTCACACCAGACTGACCCGCCACTGAGATCAGTCATTTCTCTGATTATCTCAACAGAACGGACACATCAGTCGAGTTGAGTTTCCTCTAATCCTGGTCGCGCCATTTACAAGGGGGTCTCACACTCGGAACCCCAAAAGCGAAAGTTAATGTTTCAACTTTAAGAATAAATATTATTTATGTTACTGGCAAAGAGTATGGTAAATAGGCTATAGGTTTTATTTGATCCCCGCTGCATGTTGTCTTCAGATAAAACAGAAAGACAACAGCCAAATCTGATCTGAGTACATATGTATCAGAGAACTACAGCAAGGCAACGTGGCTACAATTAAATTAAAATGTCTTTAACCGCAATGCCATTGTGTATCATTGAGGTTTTGGCAGCCAGGTTGTCAATGTGCTGCGACTACAAGAAACTGCCTCTGTTATTCTTCCGACTATAACCTTTCTGACAAGCCTTGTGACAACAAAAAATGTATTTTGTTTCTCTGGATCTTTGCGAAGTAGTTAAATGACAGCGCAGCGTTTCCCTGTCTGTGACACTTCTGGATAAAAGTTGCTCATTGTGAGCGCGCGGCGTTTGCTTGGTGACAGGTTTACATAGAGTCACGCGCAAAAAAGCAAAAAAAGTCATTCATAATCACTTGCATTTTTATATACTTTACAACAAGCCTAGCAACAATTGTTCCGTTTTCAATGGTTTCATTTGTAGGTTTCCAGAGGAAAGTACTCCCTATGACAGAAACCGAGAAGCGTCCACTTGATGACAATGCCTGTATAAACATTTACATCATTGTACGCATCATGTACACGGCGAGTACAAAATAGATACAATCAGATAAAACTACAGAAGCCCCAACCCATTGTCTGCGGCAGATTGTTTCAATTAACTTTTTTCCGATGCAGACGTTGATGGAAGGCAACCAACTTCTCACAGTGTCCGAAAAAAACGTGAAATTTTGAATAAAACAAACTTACCGGCTGTGAGCTGTGATCGGACACAGAAGACCGCGGAACACAGCACGACAGACTGGAGGATGATTGTATCCATGTCTCCTTAATGAGTTTTCAGCGTTTTTCAAACTGTGCTGTTCTATCTGGTTATCCTTGTCTGTACTCGCGTTCCATTCTTAGGGGTTTGCACTCTCCGCTACTTTGTTTCTCTCCGAGTGGAGAGAATGCCCGTGACGTCACCTCTCCCTTATTCAAACGCCGATATTGGGGAGAGAAACCCGTGAGAGATTCGCAGCTCCCTCTGCTGTTAGCTGAGATTATTTCAGCGCATCAATTACTGAGATTTAGCTGCAACTCCTAACAACTGGAAAAGCGAATTGGTGCAGGGATATTAAGAATTTACGTTTTAAAAACAATGAACTATCAGTCTGGTTGTAAAGCTCATGTGTAAAACAAAACAAGTTACAAAAGTGTCATTCCAGGATATCATACATATTTTGTTATTGAACAGTAACCATTTGTGTTGTCACTTCATCCCACAACAGACAAGTTTTATTTTTTGCCTGTGTTTCAAATGTGTGTTTTTATGGACATACTCTTACAGGGACTTGCGTGAGAGGGCTTAGCGGTGTCATTCAGCGACGATCGGTGTGTTCAAGTAGTTTTATTAAAATTCCGAAGATTTTTTTCACTATGAAAAGTAATGACAAATGAGTGCTTTTTCGCACAGTAAACCCCGAGGCACTCATGTAATTTCCGACGTTCCAGACCAATAGACTAGTTCTATCTTATTTTCCTATTCCAAAGTTATGATGCTGCGTGTATTAATGTAGCCATAGGCAACAGTAATTCTTTATACTAATTCTTTTCAGTGTCAGAACATATTTCTGATGGACACTGAATCCGCTCAACCAGCTGACAGCGAGCCTACGCTCCCGACTCAAAACACAACAGAGGATGAGAAAATGGTATGCGTTTTGTTCACCGATCAATTTGTTGCGGAAATGAGGTGTTTGTTTAAAATATTATATGATTATATTTGCTGTCCTGTTCACCCTATAGTGCCGCCCGCTCGAAGATATGGACCCTTCAGTGATAATGACGATACATGAATCATGCACGCGCACAACGGCGCCAAACATGGTCAAAAACAGATTCGGCCTTGATGAATCCCACCTTAAAATAATTATCAAGTTCAACCAGAGGATATTGTTCAATAATACATACGAATGGCCTAATGCGTTAAGCTATTCTTCGCCTCAACCGGTTATGTGTTGCCGGCTCAGTTAGGGGAATAACATGTTTATTTTTTTTTCAAGCGAAATCGAACTGTATGAATGTTTTATGAGGCATGAAAACTCGATGGACTAATGTAAAATGAAACGAAAACACTTCTAAAGCTCCTTCTTAGGATTAAAGAAAATCAAAGATCAGCATTGAGTGATTTGTTTATTTATTTCTTATGAACTAAAGTTATATGAATCAAAATAAGGGACCCTATCTCCCCCTCACTTCAGACTATAGACTGCGCTGAACTCTCGCCGTCCGTTCCCATGGGTGAGTCTGTCCGATTCTTTTGACTATGGAAGGTGTTAAAGAGCGCCGGGAAGAACATGATTGCATTTGATGCGGGCATGTAATTACGCACCGCAGAAGTCGGCCTGTCAGGGGCTTATCAGAACGCGCAGCTTTACCGGTGGACCGCGGAGACGCGCGCTGGAGTTGCGCGCGGCAGTAACATGTAAACATTCTGAATCAAAGGCCTCGTCAAATGAACCTCTGAACGGGACGGGCCAGGAGGCTGCGGACGATGGAAAAGCAGTCAAAGATATTTGGGCAGCGTAGAATCAGTCGGTGCCTTGCAACACCTACCAAATATCCATGATACTTTCAACTCATCAATTCACAGAGGGAACTGCAGCGGAAGGCAATGCTGACAGAACAATACAGGGATTGAAGTAGAAAA